>CAUDLX010000057.1:0-97500 GCA_958450335.1 Hibiscus tridactylites | reverse complement strand
CCCTAAACCCTAAACCCTAAACCCTAAACCCTAAACCCTAAACCCTAAACCCTAAACCCTAAACCCTAAACCCTAAACCCTAAACCCTAAACCCTAAACCCTAAACCCTAAACCCTAAACCCTAAACCCTAAACCCTAAACCCTAAACCCTAAACCCTAAACCCTAAACCCTAAACCCTAAACCCTAAACCCTAAACCCTAAACCCTAAACCCTAAACCCTAAACCCTAAACCCTAAACCCTAAACCCTAAACCCTAAACCCTAAACCCTAAACCCTAAACCCTAAACCCTAAACCCTAAACCCTAAACCCTAAACCCTAAACCCTAAACCCTAAACCCTAAACCCTAAACCCTAAACCCTAAACCCTAAACCCTAAACCCTAAACCCTAAACCCTAAACCCTAAACCCTAAACCCTAAACCCTAAACCCTAAACCCTAAACCCTAAACCCTAAACCCTAAACCCTAAACCCTAAACCCTAAACCCTAAACCCTAAACCCTAAACCCTAAACCCTAAACCCTAAACCCTAAACCCTAAACCCTAAACCCTAAACCCTAAACCCTAAACCCTAAACCCTAAACCCTAAACCCTAAACCCTAAACCCTAAACCCTAAACCCTAAACCCTAAACCCTAAACCCTAAACCCTAAACCCTAAACCCTAAACCCTAAACCCTAAACCCTAAACCCTAAACCCTAAACCCTAAACCCTAAACCCTAAACCCTAAACCCTAAACCCTAAACCCTAAACCCTAAACCCTAAACCCTAAACCCTAAACCCTAAACCCTAAACCCTAAACCCTAAACCCTAAACCCTAAACCCTAAACCCTAAACCCTAAACCCTAAACCCTAAACCCTAAACCCTAAACCCTAAACCCTAAACCCTAAACCCTAAACCCTAAACCCTAAACCCTAAACCCTAAACCCTAAACCCTAAACCCTAAACCCTAAACCCTAAACCCTAAACCCTAAACCCTAAACCCTAAACCCTAAACCCTAAACCCTAAACCCTAAACCCTAAACCCTAAACCCTAAACCCTAAACCCTAAACCCTAAACCCTAAACCCTAAACCCTAAACCCTAAACCCTAAACCCTAAACCCTAAACCCTAAACCCTAAACCCTAAACCCTAAACCCTAAACCCTAAACCCTAAACCCTAAACCCTAAACCCTAAACCCTAAACCCTAAACCCTAAACCCTAAACCCTAAACCCTAAACCCTAAACCCTAAACCCTAAACCCTAAACCCTAAACCCTAAACCCTAAACCCTAAACCCTAAACCCTAAACCCTAAACCCTAAACCCTAAACCCTAAACCCTAAACCCTAAACCCTAAACCCTAAACCCTAAACCCTAAACCCTAAACCCTAAACCCTAAACCCTAAACCCTAAACCCTAAACCCTAAACCCTAAACCCTAAACCCTAAACCCTAAACCCTAAACCCTAAACCCTAAACCCTAAACCCTAAACCCTAAACCCTAAACCCTAAACCCTAAACCCTAAACCCTAAACCCTAAACCCTAAACCCTAAACCCTAAACCCTAAACCCTAAACCCTAAACCCTAAACCCTAAACCCTAAACCCTAAACCCTAAACCCTAAACCCTAAACCCTAAACCCTAAACCCTAAACCCTAAACCCTAAACCCTAAACCCTAAACCCTAAACCCTAAACCCTAAACCCTAAACCCTAAACCCTAAACCCTAAACCCTAAACCCTAAACCCTAAACCCTAAACCCTAAACCCTAAACCCTAAACCCTAAACCCTAAACCCTAAACCCTAAACCCTAAACCCTAAACCCTAAACCCTAAACCCTAAACCCTAAACCCTAAACCCTAAACCCTAAACCCTAAACCCTAAACCCTAAACCCTAAACCCTAAACCCTAAACCCTAAACCCTAAACCCTAAACCCTAAACCCTAAACCCTAAACCCTAAACCCTAAACCCTAAACCCTAAACCCTAAACCCTAAACCCTAAACCCTAAACCCTAAACCCTAAACCCTAAACCCTAAACCCTAAACCCTAAACCCTAAACCCTAAACCCTAAACCCTAAACCCTAAACCCTAAACCCTAAACCCTAAACCCTAAACCCTAAACCCTAAACCCTAAACCCTAAACCCTAAACCCTAAACCCTAAACCCTAAACCCTAAACCCTAAACCCTAAACCCTAAACCCTAAACCCTAAACCCTAAACCCTAAACCCTAAACCCTAAACCCTAAACCCTAAACCCTAAACCCTAAACCCTAAACCCTAAACCCTAAACCCTAAACCCTAAACCCTAAACCCTAAACCCTAAACCCTAAACCCTAAACCCTAAACCCTAAACCCTAAACCCTAAACCCTAAACCCTAAACCCTAAACCCTAAACCCTAAACCCTAAACCCTAAACCCTAAACCCTAAACCCTAAACCCTAAACCCTAAACCCTAAACCCTAAACCCTAAACCCTAAACCCTAAACCCTAAACCCTAAACCCTAAACCCTAAACCCTAAACCCTAAACCCTAAACCCTAAACCCTAACCCTAAACCCTAAACCCTAAACCCTAAACCCTAAACCCTAAACCCTAAACCCTAAACCCTAAACCCTAAACCCTAAACCCTAAACCCTAAACCCTAAACCCTAAACCCTAAACCCTAAACCCTAAACCCTAAACCCCAAACCCTAAACCCTAAACCCTAAACCCTAACCCCTAAACCCCAAACCCTAAACCCTAAACCCTAAACCCCAAACCTCAAACCCTAAACCCCAAACCCCAAACCCTAAACCCTAAACCCTAAACCCTAAACCCTAAACCCTAAACCCTAAACCAAACTACTGCCACAATGTTGTACAGCTACCATGAAGGATCTGAAACTGCTTTCGCCAGCAGCTGCTGCAGCTTCTGCCTGCACATCATGCAATTAACCAACCTTATTTTCATTATTATTTTTGGTTAAATTGAACTTAATTCATGAAATATATCATAACCATGTATTTACCGCAGAAGCAGCTGCAGCTGCCACCCTTCTACTAACACTTGTACCTAGCACAAACCTCTCTCTCATGGCTGCAACCTCAGTCAAGCTATCTCTAGCCCGTTCAAGTCCATCAGTTATATATTGGCTTACCTAAAAAATTGAGATCAACTAAGTACACAGACCAATAACCAAAGAACCAACATGTCTAAAACCAACTTACTTGGTCAAGTAGGCAAGTAAACACTGCTTTTACATTGGCTGCGAGTGTGGCGGGCTGTCAAAAACATATTGCATTTAAGTTAGCAACTGATCTCATTTATATCATAATATTTGTTTTTATTGGTTACCTAAGCCTTTTCTTTTTACCACACTAGCAT
Source organism: Hibiscus tridactylites (assembly GCA_958450335.1). Lineage (NCBI taxonomy): Eukaryota > Viridiplantae > Streptophyta > Magnoliopsida > Malvales > Malvaceae > Hibiscus > Hibiscus tridactylites. The sequence goes on along the minus strand of CAUDLX010000057.1, from coordinate 94,159 downwards.
TCTGTTGCATAATGCATGCTTAATTTTCATATATGCAATCACGTCACATTAGCTACCCTTTATTCATCTTACCAGTCATGGTGGTGGATAAGGCCTCTGAATTACAAAAATTTGCAAAGCTTTTCAAACAACATATTAGCATGCACCTTAAGAAACCCACTGGAAGGTTAAGATTTAGACAAATCTTTAAGGACAATACAATTAATAGTTCATACATAATAGAAACATTCAAAAGCCTCAATTTTTTCCTTGAACCACTTTTTTTGTGCTCAGCCAAGTCCTCTATGTTGTCTCTCTTACAAAAAGATTGTACACAAGTAACAGAGCATACCACTGGTCGGTGGATAAATTCTTACCTGCGACGAAAATAAAGTGCATCTCGTTAATGCTTCTTCATTCCACCGTACAAACTCTGTCACAACTGCAACAGATATCTGCTGATGTGAAGAAGCCACTGAAGCCCCTCTAGAGCGCCCTATTGTTCCAGTTGAATCAGAAACATTCTGGTTTTCAGCACGCAATTCTTCCAACTGCACCAGATCACATAAATTACAAGCTGCAACAATAAAGCAAATCAAGCATTCAAACTTTGGGGAACAAGGAAGCAAGTTGGCAAACCTTTGCTTGATATAGTTGTCCGAGAGATGCTTGTTCATGTTCAGGATATTCATCCATGTGAAAAGAAAATCGAGACTCTGTGAGACCTGTAAATTGGGCCCAGTTAACATTATTATCTGTTATACATACAATTTAAACTTTTCTACTATAGTCGTACGTTAGATATACGTTAATGGTCATATTTTTTATAAGGATAGTAAAACGGTTACAGATTCAGCTAAAAGAACACATAACTTTCTTCCTACTCAGTGTTGTCAAGGCGTATGCCTATTGCCTACACACCCCTGCGCCTTAGCATGATACAACAAAAGAGGCCAAGAACATTTGAGCGGTTAGGCGTGCATTTTTCTTTTATTTTTCACTTTTTTCATTTGACATACCTTTACTATTAAGAAAGGGATGATATCAAACTCTATACTTCATAATATTTGAGCATTCAACGTAAAACATTGACCATAAGGAAACCGTGCATGTTGATACCAATAAAAAAACAAGTTCTATTTTGATACACAAGCTGTGTAAAAAAATTACACAACCCTTCATATTTAAGCTATAAAATCTAAAACCTAAATCCCCAGTCCTACCACCCTAAAACATAAACCCTAAACTCTAATCGTAAACCTAAAATTCTACACACTACAACCTAAACCCCTAAACCCTAAACCACAACCTAAATCTCTAAACCCTAAAATTGAAAGGCTTGTGTATCAAAGTATTTTCCTAAAAAGATTGCGTGTTTCGCAGATAAACTAGATCCCACTTTAGAGTATGTAAATATATAAACACAAATAGATATTGCAATTCACTTCACTTAGGCTAGCACTTTTTTTACACCTTGTTCCTAAACCAATAAAAAGGTTTATGCGCCTTGCGCCCTTGATAACATCACATCTCTAGATTGAAATCCATATTGCACATTTGATTTTAATTTTCTAATTCAAATGAGACAACCATCATCTACTTTAGTCTATTTTTTATTTAATCCCCATCAACAGTTCCAATGACCATATTCAACAATTTACTAGAATTAACTAATTATATTTAATTCCAAAAGGTATTTAAAATTATAAAAGGAATATGCACTACAAGGAGATTTGTGAAGAAGTTGTTTTCATATTGTTACCTTCAACATCCAAATCACCACATCCAACAGCCCATAGCTCTCTAGCAAGTTGCTGGGTCTTCTTATACGCCACAGCTAGCATCCTGAAATACTGAAGCCTCAAGTGGAATACGAGTTAAGTCAAAATTTTCCACGTCTAATTATGGATGCTCGATTGGTTATAGGACTCTGGTTAATCGTGTGCATGTGTTGTGGAAAACGGAAAGAAATTTTCAGGTTATTGATTTGGCGAATAATTATTTCTTAGTCAAATTTGAATCGGCCGAAGATTATTTGAAGGTGCTAACGGGCGGACCATGGACTATGTTTGGCTGCTATTTAACTGTTCAACCATGGTCGCGGAATTTTTCGACGACTGAAAAACATCCTTCTCAAGTTGTGGTTTGGATTCGTTTGCTGGGTCTGCCGTACTGGTATTATTCGAAGGCTCTTTTCCGGAGGATTGCTGATGCTATTGGTCAAGTTATTAAAATTGACTACAGCACATCAATGGGCGAGCGTGGACGTTTTGCTCGGTTGGCGGTGGCGGTTGATCTTAGTAAACCCTTGTTGTCTTGTATCGGTATCGACGGTTTTGTTCAAAAATTGGAGTATGAGGGTCTCAATTTAATTTGTTTTAAATGTGGACGCTATGGACATGCTCAGGATATGTGTGGCTTGCATGCTACGGATAATGGTACTTCGGAGGGGAACCCGCAGGATGAACAAGTTCCTTTGGAAAATCCTGCGGACATGGTGACTGAGGATACGCTCTTTGGACCGTGGATGGTGGTTGATAGGTATCGTAGGCGTAGTCCAAAAAGTACTGGTCCAAAAGCCAAGAGTCCTTGTGAAGATAACAATGGTTCACGGTTTCAGGCTTTGCAAGGCCTAACGGATGAGGAGGGTTCGCGTTTGGGCGGTACGGCGGGTGCAGTACAGCCACAGGAACCAACAATGGGCAGACCGGCAGTGGCGCGACGGGCACAGCAGGGGAAACAGTCGGCAGCTGTGTCATCTAGCATAGCCGTTGGTAATTCTAGTGGGGGCAGTTCGGTTGGGGTTGCACCGAGAGTGTGCGGGAAGGTCGGTTCAAGTAGCAAAGGGAAGGAAGCGGCCAGTGAAGTGGGTGTTGTAACTCCTGTGATGCAAGATCCGGCGTCACCAGTAGATACGATGGTGGTAGATACGAGCAGTGCAATGCAAGTCGTCCCGTCCGTGGGAAATACTGAGCCTAACACGGTTGTGTATTCACCAGGGATTGCGGTAGGAGCCCATCGTGCTATTGCTATTAGTGAAGGGCGCGATGATTTTAAGTCTACGGCACGGTTACGACATGGTGCTAGTCCGGGAAAGGGAGGAGTGGGTATTAAAGCGGTGAATAAGAAGAGCTTGAAGGTTTCGAAAAAGACGGAACCGCAGGTGCTGCCTCGTCCGGTTTTAACAGAGTGGGTTCAGTCACTTTCGGCCAAGCTAGATAACGTCCAGAATCCGAGTGTGGGGACTGGTATTCATCTTATGCGGGAGGGTGAAGTTCAACAGACCGTTGTGTGTGTGGATTCGATTGATGTTTCGGGCGTTGGGAAGGAGAACTTTCCTTCCGCTCAGTAAGTTTTTCATCCCTTTTTTTATTGTTTTGATGGATAGTTTAATGTTCTGGAATACTCAGGGTGCGGCGAGTGCTGATTTTCGCCGTCACTTTAAGAATTTTGTGAGGATTAATAATCCACAGGTGGTCGCTTTATTTGAACCGAGAGTGAGTTTTGCAGAGGCTGATAGAGTGGTGCAGAGGTTTGGTTTTCCTAATTCGTTTCGCGTGGAAGCCCGTGGTTTTAGTGGGGGTATTTGGGTTTTATGGCGAGATGGATTGGCTGTGGAGTTTATTTCTGTTTCTAATCAGTTTGTCCATGGGAGGTTTAGGAAGGAGAATGAAACCAACTGGTTTTTCTTTACTGCGGTATATGCGAGTCCTAATGTGAGTGTTCGTCGGCATTTGTGGGATAAGCTATCTTGTTTAAATCCGGGTGATGATTGTCCGTGGATCTTGGGAGGTGATTTCAATGCGATAATTCGGAAGGAGGAGCGCTGGGGGGGTCGAGTGCTGCGCTCGGCGTGAGTACTTTATTTCGAAATTTTATTACTTCGGCGAATCTAATTGAAATGGAATACAAGGGGGAAGAATTTACTTGGTCTAGGGGTGATCTTTTTCAGCGTATTGATCATTGTTTGGCGAATATGGCTTGGTTTGAGGAGTTTCCGGTATCTTTGGTTCTTCATCTGGATCGTGTGGGGAGCGATCATTGCCCTTTACTTGTGCTCCCGGGCAGTTGTCGTAGTGAGGGGAAATCGCGGCCTTTTCGATTTCTGGCGGCTTGGCAAGAACATCCGAACTTCAGGCCTCTTTTGGAATCTGTTTGGGAAACTAATGGGCCTATAGGCGATAATATTCATAGATTTCAGACAGAGGTTAAACAATGGAATGAGGAAGATTTTGGACACATCGGGCGCAGGAAAAAACGTGTTTTAGCACGAATCAGAGGCGTTGATCGAGCACTAAGGCGACGGGCGTCCGAGTATTTGATTGATTTGAGGTATAAACTGCGTGAGGAGCTAGACGTTATCTTGGAGGAGGAAGAATCTTTATGGTACCAAAAGTCGCGAAGTCAGTGGATTTTATCGGGGGACAGAAATACCCGATTCTTCCATGCTTCGACTATGGCGCGTCGTCGTGCGAACGCAATTGTGGCCCTCAAGCTCAGTAATGGGAGTTGGAGTTCTGATCAGGAAGTTCTGCGTCGGCATGCGATTGATTTTTATAGTAAACTTTTTACAGCCGATACAGGGTGTAGTGGACAGTATTCGGTTAGGGGTCTTTTCCCGCCCATGCCGGATCATATGCGGCGTGCTATGGCTGCACCGTTGGAGGATGATGAGGTTAGGGTGGCTTTATTTGATATGGGGCCGTGGAAAGCTCCGGGTGTGGATGGCTTACAGGCGGGTTTTTATCAGAAGAATTGGGATATAGTGGGATCGAGTGTTTGCCAATGTGTTCGACGGATTTTTAGTGGCGAGCCGATCCCTGCTTCTCTTAATAAAACTCTTATGGTGTTGATTCCCAAAGTTGCTACGCCAGAGTCGATGAGCCAGTTTAGACCGATTAGCCTATGTACGGTTATGTATAAGATTATAACGAAGGTTGTGGTTAACAGGTTGAAACCTTTCCTCTCAAGTTGGGTGTCGAAGAGCCAAACTAGTCTTGTGCCTGGCCGTGCTATTTCGGATAATATTATCATCGCTCAAGAAATAGTGCACTCAATGAAGCGCAAGGTAGGGAAACAGGGTTGGATGGCTTTAAAGATAGATCTGGAGAAGGCGTATGACAGGCTGGAGTGGAGCTTCATTGATGACACGCTTCAGGATATCGGTATTCCAGCGGGTATCCGGCGTATTATCCTTGATTGTATATCTAGTGCTTCGACGCAAATTGTGTGGAATGGTTCAGTTACGGAGGAGTTTACGCCTACGAGGGGTATCCGACAAGGGGATCCTATCTCTCCATATCTGTTTGTGTTATGTATGAAACGTCTTAGTCAGGCAATTAATCTGAGAGTGGGATCTGTGATGTGGAAAGGGTTTTGTACCGCCAAGAACAGCCCATTAATTTCTCATTTGATGTTTGCAGATGACATGGTTCTCTTTGCAGAGGCATCGACACAGCAACTTGATGTGATTTGGGAAGTGCTTATTGACTTCTGTAGATATTCAGGGCTGAAGGTTAGTGTTCAGAAATCTAATATTTTTTTAGCAAGAATGTGAATGTTGATTTGCGGAGAGAATTGAGTATTGTGGTTGGTTTCTCGGAAGTGTCGGACCTTGGGCGGTATCTCGGAGTGCCTATTCTCCATAATCGGGTTACTCGATCGACATATGAATATTTGGTGCAAAAAGTTCGAGATCGCTTAACAAGATGGAAAGCGCGATATCTTTCTTTTGCGGATCGTGTAACGCTTGCTAAAGCAGTCTTGTCTACTCTTCCTTACTATGCTATGCAAACAACGAAGTTGCCGGTGAGTATATGTGAAGAAATTGAGCGGTTAATACGGGATTTTGTGTGGGGTCACGGTGAGGATAGGAAACGCGTGCACCTGATAAGTTGGAATGAATTGTGTAAGTCGTTACCTTTTGGAGGCTTGGGCTTTAAGCGATTATGTGCTCAAAATGACGCATTCCTTATGAAAATTGCATTTAATTTGGTTGCTAAGCATACGCAACTATGGGTCCGTTTCATCCGCGCGAAGTATAAGTGTTATACTCTTGTTCCGGATACCTTGGCTAGGCGTGGCGCATCTCATTTATGGCGGGGTATGACAGCGGTTTGGCCGGATGTTCGCGATGGTCTCATGTGGAAGGTCGGTAACGGCGAGTGTATTGACTTTTGGCGGGATCGATGGCTCCGGGATGTTGGTCCGTTGGCGGAAGTAGCTCCTATTCCACCCGACCAGCAGCAATGCTTCGTTCCGTTGGTGCATATGACCACGACTGGGGAGCAGTGGGATCTTGGGCGACTTGCGCGCATGGTGCCGGGGGATATCGTCGACGCCATCGCTGCTGTTAAACCTCCTTCCGCAGCAGACGTTGACGATGAGGTTGGTTGGCGGTGGAGTACTTCGCAAAATTTTTCGGTAAAATCCTCCTATGATATGATTTGTTTGGATGATTTGGGTGATGAATGTCATATTTGGAAATATTTGAAATGCTTCTTAGGGCCACAGAGGGTTCGTTTGTTTTTATGGCTTGTGTGGAAAGGTCGGGTGCTAACCAATAGCGAACGGGTTAGGCGACACCTCGCGGATACGGCGGTTTGTTTGGCGTGCAGACATGGATCGGAAACTCTTGATCACCTGTTTCGTAGCTGCCCTGTTGTGAAGGATCTTTGGTTGCGGTTGGTTCCTTTGGCTAACCGAGGATGGTTCTTTTCCTCCTCGATTGAGCAATGGATTATTGGTAATTTGAAGCCGGGCATGGTTTTCGGCAATGGTGTGGAGAATTGGGGGTTGCTGTTTGGTAGTTTGGTATGGCTTATTTGGTTGGCTCGCAACAAGTTGGTCTTCAATGGGATATGGCCGAATGTCGAGGAACTTTTGGCTAAAGGTCGACGCATGGTAAGTGAAGCGGAAAGAGCATGGGCACGGCAGCTCCCCGTGCAGCGCGATAGCAGTACTACTGCTGTGCGGTGCGCTGTTGCTGCTCGGCAAAGGTGGTGTGTTCCACCCGATGGGTGGTGCAAAATCAACACCGATGGTGCTTATAATCGTAGCACTGGACGTGCAACTTGTGGCGGGGTTTTGTGTGACCATTTGGGGAGATGGATTGGCAGTTTTACGAAAATGATAGGGCGGTGCAATGCTCTTGAGGCGGAGCTTTGGGCGATGCATGAAGGATTGGTGTGTGCGCTCAGGTATAATGTGGGGAGAGTGATCGTAGAATCTGATTGTGTTGAGGCAATTAAGTTGGTTCGAAGAGAAGAGATTCGTGTTGGCCCTCGCTCTTTGGTGGGTGCGATTCATCGCTTATTGGCAAAGGTGTCCGCGTATGAGCTTAGACATGTATCGCGGGATGCTAATTGTGTAGCCGATGTCCTCGCTAAGTTGGGTCCCTGGGATGGGTATGATGTGAGTTACTTTGATAGCCCACCGGATGCGGTGTTTGTTATGTTGTATGAGGATCTAGCTTGTCCGACGGTTTAGGTTGTTGTGTTATGTGCTGGGACGTTCCCGCTTTTCTGTAATGCTCTGGTTGGTACTCTTTTCCTCCATTTAGGTTAGGGAGGTTTTTAATGAGGCCAACCATGGCATCCCTTATTAATCAAAAAAAAATTTAACAGAAGATAACGTGTAAGTTAATTAAATTGATATACTAAGAATTTAACTCTCAACTTTTTAACTTTATTACAATTTAGTCACCATCTTCATCATCCTTATTCCTCTTCCACCATTACTACCACTACTATCACAACCTTTTAACCCTAGTAGTTTATCCTAAAACAAAATTAGGGTTTTGTCTTACTCTCATTCACACTTTCATAGGAAGAAGAAAAGCTTTCAGCGAAAACATCTGCTTCCTGCAGAAATTCGTCAGTTTCTTCCTTGGATTTGTTTGAATCGCTTACCTATTCTTTCAATTCTCTTTAGGACACTAATGAACTAGTTTTCTAATTTGTTATTCGAGTTATCAAAACTCTTTACTTAAGCTTGGAATTGTTAGGGTTTTTTCTATCTTAATTTATTTTATTTGTTTTTCCCCTTCAATTTGATATGCAGTTGTCGTTCATCTCAAAGCAACTGGAGACGGTCCCATACTAAAACAAGTCAAATTCAAGGTACTTGTTTGATTCCCCCCTTGCATAAATTAATACCCTCGAGTGAATCTAGAATTCTTCAATCAACATTCTGGATTGATTCTTTTATGAGGAAAAATAAACGAAATCTGGATCACATGCTAGGATAATTTTATAATTCCCGTTAGATTTTTTCAATAGTTATATCTATTTTGGGGATTTTATCCAAGGCTTGGCTTGAAGATTATGTAAAGCAATTGCAAACTCATGGCCATGTTTTGATGGTGCACTGTGTATACACTTGTAATTAGAAGCTATTTTACTTGGGTTAGAGGGTTGTGACAGTGGTAGTAGTAACGGTGGAGGAGGAATAAGGATGATAAAGGTTGTGACGGTAGTATGATGATGAAGATGGTGACTAAATTGTAACAAAGTTAAAAAGTTGAGAGTTAAATTCTTAGTATACCAATTTAATTAACTTACACGTCATCTTTCGTTAAAATTTTAACGACACTGAACTGGTTTGTTACTTTACTTAAGTCGGGGGGCCAGTTTGTAACTTTTGATAGTCAAAGGACGCAAAAGATAATTGGATCATAGTCAGGGGATCATTTATGTAATTTATCTAATATTTTAATGTTATAGCGTACCGATACGGTATGTCACCGTATCGATATGATATGCTGACCTTTACAAACCTTTACATTTAATATTTAAACGTTGGCTTGTCAATTATTGGAATCTTAAATTTTTAAATGGTCGTTGAACCGTATCGATACGCCTAGATAGCGTACCGATACACTTTTTGTTAAAACACAATTCATGATTCTAGTGAGCAAAAATTGTATCGATACGATATTTCGTATCGATACTCCCCTATATACCGTACCGATACGCCTTTCTTGCGTATCGATACGTACTGTTTTTCAGCCACATCGGCTCTTTCTTCTTTGAGACAAGTACCGATACAGTGTGCAGTTGAGGAGCATTTATTGTGGAAAAATGCCGCCCGCCGAATTTTTTTATTTATTTTTATTTTTTATAAGAATAACTCTACTTTTGTGACACATTTTTCTCTACATTTGTGGAACGATTATCTCTACCTTTTGGCACGTTTTTCGTATTCTTTCTCGGTCGTTTGCCTATTTTTTTATTTTACGTTCTCTTAGAATTAGATTTTACGACACCACGACTGATCAAGATGACGTTTATTTGTAATCATGCTGACCTTCCCTGCTTTGGGCCCTCAGATTGAAGGATACACGATTTGCGTTCGTGGATAGTTTTTCACGAAGCTCGGCTTTAATTTGCTATTCTTGGTGGTCTTCCAATAACTTAATCCTCTTTAGTGGTTTATTTGTCGATGCAGTCAGATTTATTTGTATCTATTTTTCGTTTAGTCTATATGATCTAAAGTGGTTAGTATCAATGTTTTAGAAAATGTCCAAATTATATATTTAGCTTATGATAATCATTGTTTATAATTTAAAATATTTTATATTTTTAATAAAACTATAGACTACTATTCAAAAAAATATTAATATTCAATCCAGTGATATAAATGTATATTATCCAAAATTTTTGTGAAATTGAAGTAATAAAATTTTAATCGGTTTTTTTTACTGGATTTTTTTTTTTGAAAGGTAGAATAGGCCTCATTAAAAACCCCCTCTAATCCTAAAGTAGGGGGAAAAGAGTGCCTAAAAAGATTTTATTAATCAACCAGATACCTGATTACAAAATTGGGAAATAAAATCCCCCTTCAACAGTTCCAGATAGAAAACCATATGAAACACCACACACAGTGACCATACACCTACGAAACAAGAGAACAAATCGAAAAGAAAAAAACAATTTTAGCCAATCCCTCTCTTGGCAAGTCCATCCGCCCACACGTTCGAACATCTGGGAATCAGCTTAACTAAGGCCCCCATATCAGATAAAATATTCCTGGTGGACTGCACCAGCCCCGCCAAAGCCGAAGAGCTCTTTGTCTCCCCCATAAGCCACTTCCATACAACGGCACAGTCCGTTTCAATCACAATCCTTTTAATGCCGTACCAATGGGATTTTCTGAAAAGTTCCATACCTTTTCTAATAGCAAATAGCTCAGCTTGTACCGGTGCAACAGTCCCACAAGACTCCGAAAATTGGAAGAGAACACAACCATTATTATCGCGACAGACCCCTCCCACGCCTCCCTTAGAATCGGCTAAAGCCACTGCGCCATCCACGTTCAATTTGATCCAACCAGCCGGGGGGGACACCAACAGATCACAATCGATTTTTTTGCCTTAACAAGGCAGCTATCGAGAGCCCTCAACGGATCAGCCATTAGCAAATCCAACGGAATAGAGCAATCCCCAAAACTACCTTTCACCCAATAAGCTAATCGAAATCTTACTAAGTGATCTAATTGGAGGGCGTCAACACGTTTATTATTGAAAATGATATCATTCCTATGCAGCCATATGGTCCATATGATAGCAAAGGGGATCAAACACCAAACTTTTCTCAAATTAGGGGGGCTGAGATTGCACCACTCCTCTAGAAGTGACGCGGCATTCGAATGTAAAGCAGTGGATACACCGATCCTATCGCAAAAACTAGACCAAATGAACCAACTAACCGGGCAACTAAAGAATAAATGACTTACATTTTCCTCTTCATTGTGGCACAAAGAGCACGAAAAATCTGAAAATGAAATTCCTCTCCTCATCAACTCAGCTTTGACTGGCACTCTGTTCTGCATCACAAGCCATACGAACAACTCCACTTTAGGAGGAGCTGAGCCGGTCCATACGAAGCTACTCCAGAAATTCGACGAGGGAATCGAGCCCTGCAGCATGGCTTTAAGCAATTTTACTGAAAAGGAACCATCACTAGAATTTAACCAACGAACCCAATCCTTACCAACACCATTAAACCGCAGATTTTTAATGCACTCCAACAATTCGTTCCATTGCGGCACTTCCCAATCGAACAACCCCCTTCTCAAAACAATATGCCACTGCCATTCACCATCCACAATGTTACCAAAGTCAGCAATAACTCCCACTTTATCAATTGCAAGGGCAAAAATACGCGGGAAACGAACTTTTAGAGGTAAGTTGCCGATCCATACATCCTCCCAAAAGGAGATACACTTCCCGTCACCAACTTGTAAGGAGAAATTAGTTTGCATACAATGGCTCACCGCATCGTTACTTCGGAATGCCTTTATGATGTCGCCCCAAATCCAAGAGGTATGCCTAGGAACAGCTTGCGCAGGGAGCAGCCCCTTCCTATATGCTGGAGCTTTACACTCCAACACACTCCTCCACATTTCACCCTTCTCATTACCGAACCTCCAGCACCATTTTCCCAACAAAGCCCGATTCAATAAATCCAAATCCGTTACTCCCAAACCACCTACACCTCGAGGCCAGCAGACGTCGCTCCATTTAACCCAATGGATACCCTTTTTGTCAGCTGATTTTCCCCAGAGGAAGTTAGCCATAATGCTGTTTAACTTATTAAGCACAGTGCACGGCAGACGGAAGATAGATAAAAAGAAGATCGGCAAGCTGGAAAGAACAGATTTAATTAAGATAAGCTTACCACTGATGGACAGGAAACAAGACTGCCACCCCGCCAATCTCTTCTCAACCTTGCTGATTATAGGGTCCCATAACGCTATAGAATTTCTTCTAGCACCCAGCGGGAGGCCAAGATAAGTGGTAGGCAGAGTATCAACCTGACATCCAATGCTAGATGCCCAACCATTAAGAACACTCTGAACAACTCCCACACCATAGACTTTACTTTTGGCCAAGTTCAATCTAAGCCCAGAAGCCAACTCAAAAACTCTTAGGATCCTCTTAACATTAGACACTTCCCTGAACGAAGCACCACAGAAGATGATCAGATCGTCGGCAAACTGGAGATGAGAAATGTTGGTGGATTCGTCACTTCGCCCAACAGTGCAACCATTAAACAGCCCACTAGAAACACCTTTCTCGAGCATCAAATGGAGCGCTTCCCCAACTAAATTGAATAACAAGGGGGATAGAGAACACCCTTGTCTTAAGCCACGCGAAATAGAGAACGATTCTGACGGAACTCCATTGACAAGAACTGAGATGTAAGCAGTGGATATACAGCGGTAGATCCACCCACACCATAGACTGCCGAACCCACACCGCTGAAGAATCAAAATCAGAAAGTCCCAATTTACCGTATCATATGCTTTTTGAAAATCAATCTTGAAAGCAATCCCATCCTTTTTTTCCTTGATCAAATAGTCGATTACCTCATTAGCAATCAACGAGCAATCTAAAAGTTGACGACCCGGCAGGAAAGCAAATTGAGACTTGCTGATGATAGACCCAAGCACTTCCCGAAGCCTATTTGACAGTACCTTTGACAAAAGCTTGTACATACAATTCACTAAGCTAATCGGACGGAATTCATTGAGGGAGGTAGGATTAGCAACTTTGGGAATCAGAGTAATAAAAGAGTGGTTTGTGCCCACTTCCCAATCTTTACCTCTAAAAAAATCATCAAAGAATTTCATGACATCATTCTGGATGAGAGCCCAAAACTTCTTAAGGAAACCAAAGTTCATACCATCCGGACCCGGAGCCTTATTGCTATCCGAAGAGAAAAGAACGGTTCGAACTTCTTCAATAGTGAAGTTAGCCTCCAAACGCTCAGACTGTTCTTTGCTAATTTTGGAGAATTCTAACTTGAAATCTTCAAGAGGTAACGCGTGAACAGTGTTGTAAACCCTTTCGAAATGTTCTTTTACCATAACCTTTATCGCAGACGGATCATCGACAGTAACATTACCCCTTTTCAGTGAATTAATACCATTTGATCTCCTTCTAGAAGCAACAGACAAATGGAAAAAATGGGTATTCCTGTCGCCTTCCTGAAACCATTTCAAACGTGATTTTTGGATCCACTGACTTTCTTCTCTTCTGTACTCCTGCCAAAGTTTGATGCGCAACGACGCTAGAACAGTCCCAAAATTTTGGCCAGCAACCCCATTTTGGACGTCAGCTTCTATATTAGATAAATCCCGTTCGAGCTTCGAGATGATTGAAGAAGAGTCTCGAGGGAATTTGCCGGACCATCTTTTCAGAGCCACTTTAGAAGCTTTCAACAGCCCACCGATACAGACCTGATTGTTGCTGGCTTTGCTATCGGACAAGGCTTTAGCCACTGTTTCCTCAAAACCAACTTCATTGAACCAATAATTAAAAAACTTAAAGGGTTTTGGTCCCCAGTTCACACTTTCCACCATGAGGAAAATCGCATTGTGGTCCGAAAGGGATTTCTCAAGAACCTTTTGAATGACACTAGGGAAGGTCAGGACAAAATCTGCAGAGACTAAGAAGCGATCAAGCCGGACAAAAGTTGGCGGATCTCGGTTGTTACTCCAAGTAAAACGGCCACCGATCAACTGTAAGTCGATAAGACCAGCTTCTCCCACAAAAGAATTGAACATATTCATGACCTGCTTATTAAGAGAAAACCCAATCTTCTCTTCACAATTCAGAAACATATTCCAATCTCCCCCAATGCACCAAATCACCTGATGCCCTTTCATGAAAAGCAATAATTCTTCAAGAAAGGGCTGTTTTTCAATATCCAACGAGGGACCATAAATATTCAGGAAGCCGAATTTTCTAGTCTCACCACACAAGGAACCGAATAGAGCGATATACCTGATGTGTACAAAAACTGAATCAACGTTGAGAAAGCAGGAATCCCACAGACAAAGAAGACCACCAGCAGAACCATTTGCTGGAGAAAACGCAGATTTGATTCCAGGGTTATTCCACAATTTCCGACAAAAAGCCCCCGGGATGGAAAGGAGTTTTGTTTCCTGTAAGAAAACTAGCTTGGGATGACACTTCCCTATCAACTTACGGACGGCCCTTACTTTCTCAAATTTCCTAATTCCTCTGATATTCCAGCTAATAATCGAAATATTCATTAAACACAAATACAAAAACCCAGAAACAACGATAAAGACTAAAACAGGAGAACCTCAACACTCCTCACCGGAGATGCCTTTTTCCAGCGACACTACTTTATTGATAACCGCTTCTTTCCCACCCAGAAAAGAAAATTCCATAATTCTACTCACTTGCCAGACGGCTTCAGCTTCCAGCCTTTCCAGCGATATAGTATCCGCTGAAGCAGACTTCCTCGAAAACCCTTGATCTGCCGAATTATCTTCCTCAAAATCATCTCTAATCTTTCTCCTCAAATTGCGCCTAAACTTCGCCCTGAAGAAACCCTCCGCTTGGTCCCCGCCACGTCTAGTACCATCTGAAAATGGAGCCACCACACCCTGACTAGAGAAGCTATCTGGAACGAAAGAACCAAGACTAAGGTTCTTTTCAGAAAAATCTGCTGATGAGGGAGGGATGTCATTCCCCATAACATTGATATTATCGAGCCCATTCCTATCAAAGCTGGGAACATTATGGGCTGATAAAGGGCCCACATTACTCAATCCCAATGACACCATATTGGGCTCCGACTGCATCAGCCCACAAGAGCCAGCCCTTACCTCCAACACGTTGACCCGACTGCCCTCGTCATCATACCTTATATCCACGATTGCCTCCACACCCCCAACATTCTTTCTAGAAAGCTGCACAAGATTAGACCTAATATCCACCTCGTTAGCATGCCCCTCATTTAATTCAGCATTTACTTGGCCGGCTGTCTCTTCCAGATTACGAGGAAGGGAATGTCGATCGACATTCTCTCCAGCACTTTCAGGGGAGGTTTTGTTACCACTCCGATCACCGGAACCCTGACTTCTCCTATCATCCTCGCCAAAATCAGAAGCCTCTGGCCACACATCGGCATAATTACCCTCTCCATTATCCGGAAGTGATGAATCCAAATCCGACGGCCTCACCCCGATCTCTACTCTAATTCTATGGTGCGAACCAAGAGACATAACTCTGAAAGAATCCGGAATGTTCAATAAGCTAGCTACCCTTAATAACATAAAAGCGGAATCCAGATTAGCTCTAGACTTGGTTGATGAATCAGTCTCCACAAACTTCCCCCATCTGCTACCAACTTCTTCAAAAAATTTCGGGCACCAGCAATTCAGGGGCACATCCTTGAGCTGAACCGAAATAAATTGGTACGGAATATTATCAATCATTAAGGGAGCAATCTGACTAAACCAGAACGAAATCGCCTCTTTCTTTTCAAGCCAGGCGGTTCTCATAGCTGTTTCAGAATCAAAACGAATCACGTACTGATTTCTATCCGAGCCCCACCTGATAATCTTAGCACCTATCTCCTCGAAATCAAAAGCTTGTTGAGCCACTCCCGGATCAAAATCAGACTTAAGGAGACCAACCAAGCAACCTTTGAGCCACTCAAAATCCTCCGGATTGATCCTAATATCAAAACAACTACCATCGTTGCATTCCACCTGAGTCGTATTGGAGTCTAAATGATCAGACTCAACGTCCCTCCTCTCTATCCGGACGTTGTGAAGTAACGCATCCCTATACGTACCCTTTTGCTCTTGAGCTACTTTGCCGCCCACCGGATTGTTTGAACCTGATTGCTTTTCCTTGCCTGCACCTGGCCTTTGATTCTTATTACCCATACTACCCTTGTTAGGGAATCCTTTACTGTTAGGACTCACCGGAACCTTGGGATACTTAGCTTTGGAGACGAAGACAATCCCTCCATCAATGTAAGTGTTATGAAGATTGCTGATGACCCGCTCCATATCGACTTTAGATGCTAGGGAAACAAAAGCAAAAGTTTTCTTCACGTATTTTGCCTTCCTATTAACCTCTGGGATATAAACCCTCACTACTTTTCCATAGTAGTTTACCAACTCCCTCAAAGCTGACCTAGGAACCCGTTTGCTGAGATTATCAATGAAGATAGTCCATTCAAAGGAAAGGGACCTATTGTCGGAGCCTCCCTGCCGGAAAGAAGACTCCCCTTCTTGACGCCGCGAAGAACCTCCCCTTCTCTCCATTTATTTATTTATCCAATTTTAATCTTGTTTGAAAAATCTAATATCTCGTCCTTTTACTGGATTTTGACTGCAATTGTTGCTTGTCAAATTGATTTTACCAGTTTTGAAAAAAAAAAAAAAAATCCGATCTTGTGATGTTTATCGAAAAACTCGGGAAGTTCTAAAATTAGTAAGATTACCGTTAGGCTAAAATTAAGCGAATTTTTGTATAATTACATATATTTTTATCATTTTAGTAAGGATTTGTGTAGGATAAATAAGAAATTGTGTAATTACATAAATTCTTGTGTAACTACATAAATTCTTATCATTTTTTGTAAGAATTTGTGTAATTACACAAATACATATGATAACCTAAATTCTTACCATTTGTGTAAGAATATGTGTAGATTGTGTTGATTGTAAAGATTTGTGTAACTACACAAATTCTTACCATTTTTGTAAGAATTTGTGTAACTACACAATTTCTTATCATTTTTGTAAGAATTTGTGTAAATCTGCCTCTTCCCGACAAACTCTATTCTCAACTCAACCGGTCTGTCCAATCTGGTTCTTAGACACTGACTATTTTCAAATCAACCCTCAAATCTCCATCACTTGTTCTCATTTTTGTTTCAGAGATCACATTATCATGTTAGAAATACTCTACATTACTAGAATATCATTTCAATGCCATAGAAGGAACATGGGCGTTACTTAAAGCAATTATATTGTACTCTCTGGACCCATCTGAAGATGAGTCTGTTGCAGACAGCATTCGCTTGAGCTGAGACCGCTGACAGACAATGCGTCCATTGTTCCACCCAGGAAAAGAAAATGACGATGAGAAATTATCCTGAAGGAATTTATAAGCAGCCTTAGCAACTGGAATATCACGAGCAATTGAGCTTTTCTCCATCTGCCCCCGTCTGCTTAAGATAAAATGTTCTTGTTACATGGAGGAAATTTTGAATCATGAACAATGCAACTGATAGTACAACTGCAGAATAGGTGGGGGATATGCTGGAAAATGTAGCAGAAAATCTCCAAACTACGTAAAACACTGTAATGCATTTATACACATTTCCAGTAACAATGCAAAGTTTTCATGATCAATGTAAAGGTAAAACTTTGGCATGAAATAGCTAGCAGATATGCTCCATGTATACAATGTCTATAATGTCACTCATACCTAAGGTATAAAACCAGGTTGTATCTTGACATTTTACTCTGATTCAGTGGCAAAACTCAACATTATTTATTGAGGGGACCATTTAAAGATGTCTAAATTTATGGGGGCAACAATATAAATTATATATTTTTAGTGGACTAAAATACAATTTTACATTACCTCGACTTAAATATTTTTTCCAATTTTTAAATTTTTTTGGGAGGCCGTGGCCCCTGCCGGTCGCTCTTGAGTACCGCCCCTGCTCTGATTAAACCTCATTCTCTGTCCAACCCATTTTCAAGTTTAATATTTTTATCTAAACCCTTTCAAATATTAGGCAAGTCTAGGCATTGGCTTGGTAGCTCGGACCGTTAGATAGCATGCAATACAAAAGATTCCTAGAGACAGAAGTTCATAGAACAAGGGTTTGAAGGCAGCACCACCACTAATGTTCATTAACACTGTCCATTTAACCATATATAAAGTAATATTTAATTATTAACTTAAAAATATTAGGTTAATGGACACGTGAAGGATATGAACCTATTTGTGGAGAGTTATATTCATTGAATATCCACAAAAAGATGGGAACTAACATTTTCATCTCATGCAGATTAAAAATGTAAGGGATAGGAAAAAGATGAGTAACATGGGGAATATGACTTACGCAACAACCACAGTAGCAAGTTGAGGAAGATCATCGCCACTCAAAAACATTTCCTGCATATTGTTGAGCCAAATTGATAGGGATGTATAAGTGCCACCTTCCCACATCCTGTGAAATGATCAACTTCATTAATCAAATAAAATTAACATGAAAATGGAAAGAATCAAATTTGAATATGTATCCCATGATACCTGTGCACATCCAAGAAAATACAAGTTTGTTTTGACGGAAAAGTTCAGGGAAGAGGCCTCTCTTTGTTGCTTCCTTGAGCACCCTTGCAGCACGTTCTTTCTGACCTAGCCACCAAAGTGCTTCTAAAAGAGCATTATAGAACCTTATTCCAAAGCCACATCCTTCAGAGTTAAGTTTGTCAAAGATGTACTCTACCATCTGCCAGTTTGCATCACCATCAAAATCTCCACGTATCATCTGTCCAATTACTTGATGAATATTTGACACTTTGTTCGCAAGCATCTCATCGAGTAACTTATAGGCATAATCCCACCTAAACATATTGAATTTAGAAGGTCAGGTAAATTTGCTAATAAGGAGAACAATTCTGCTTCCAAAGTGCTTATATACTCCCCAGACTAATTGTAAGTTGTAACTCAAAGACTAAACAAAGATAAATTTAACACCAAGACATAAACAACTTAGGATTCCTGTTTGTAGTTTGAAATCATTACAAATTTCAAAAAATATATTCATGATAAGTTAGTCTAATTTAACTTACACATGAGGGGGCTATTTCTCACACTTAACTTTCTCTTACACCACGAAATTTCAAATTCTAATCATATAAAAAAGCTCATAATTACTCATAAATTTGTAGCTGTCACGAGGGCTAGCATTACTTGGACTCGTGGGGGAATGTCATGTGTCTAACATGGGTACTGTTGAACTTTTTCCTGATTTCTACATGTCTTTGGAGGGTTCTTGGAAGATTCTCTTCATGTCCATGTCCAAAAATTTATTGAACACAAGTTTCAGATTAGGGTAATTCAGGAAAAATGATAAATCAGGGCATCATAGGCTAGTAATCTCTTATCAGGACTCGAGGTACCCTTTCCAGGGTAAAATCCTTGGAACAAATTTATACTCCACAATGTCCTAAGAAAAAGAGTAAAATATTTAACAGAATCAGTACATTAATCTCAACAATAAAAAATAGGTAATGGTCTGGTCCAGGATATTGACGAAATCACCAGATTGCCCCTGCCTGTATGTCTATGTCCTGAATATGATACTCCCTTTCTGCTAGACTACTATAGCATAAATATCATCCATATCACCTAGATGGTTTGGGGAGAAAGGCCAAACACGGAAGCACAGAATGCTTCATTGGCCAATTATTCCTCACATCAGGATTACTCAGCCAAGCCCTATTACCAATTTACCATACCCAAGGACCAAGACATCACTGCTCAGCCAAGCTAAAGGAAACAAAAGTAGTACTCTTTTCATCACCGAACAGAAGAAAAAATACACTTTGAATTAAAGCTAAATCCCTTTAACAACATACTTTCCATGATTGCAAAATAATGAAGCCATTCAATTAACATTTAAGTAGCACCTAACCAAGCTTCTGTACAAAGCTAACTACCTTAAATATGTATACATCTTTTCTTTATTTCTCTTTTTTGTTTTTTTTAAGGAAGGCCTTTTTCAAGACCATCATATACCATGCTACGTATATGACTCCAAAAAGAAGTTAGCATCTACCTTTAACATATTTTTGCTGAAGCAACTATCAAGCCCTCATAAGACATTTTCCTATGATTCATTCTAGGAAGATCCATCACATCGATATAATAGTCCTTCTCCAATCACAGTAACTAAACTTCTAAGAAAGGAAGACTGGAAAATAGATGAGCACCTTCAGAGATCAAAGAAAAAAAGATGAAATACAAATGGGTCTCTGATTGGGAGGATCAGAGACAATAAGAAACAAGTTGATCTTTTGTCAAGGTTGCAGAGATTTCCTTGTATATATTACACACGTCATTATTGGTCTTCGATAGAGGAATGCAATTGTGAAGGATAATGGTCTGAATCACCAAGGCAAACTACAATTCTCCATATATGGTATAATAACAGATGACTTTTCTTACAAGTCAAGATCATCTCTCAGGGTATATGTGCCAGAATCAAATACACTGATGTACCAAGTTAATTTCTTTCATCAAATTATATTCCTATATAGTTATTACGAAATGCAGGAGCAAATCAGACATTCATCATGTAATTCTCCATGCACACAACATAAACAGCAAGTGGAGTGAAACTGACCTGTCACACTTTGCATAAACAGCCAGCATCATGCAATAGCACATGACACTGGGCAAAACTCCTAAAGCTTTGATTTCCTTGAATTGCTCATTGCTCTCATCGCAAAGGCCTGCAAAGCAATACACACTTAAAACCGCTTCAAGGGTACGTTCATCAGGATCACATCTTGCCTTTTCCATCTCTACATAAGCCTTGATAGCATTCTCAAACTGGCCTCCTTGCCTAAACGCTTCAATCAAAGCATTGAAGGAGTCCCGGCTCTTTGCAACACCAGCCTCATTCATTCTAGACAAAACTGCTTCAGCTTCCTTGTACAATCCACCTCTAGCAAAAGTCTGAAGCAGTGAATTGTAAGTTTCAATGGTCGGTTTGCTCCCTACCTCATTCATTGTGTTGAAGGCAACTAGAGCTTCCTCATATAATGTTGCCTGTCCATAAGCCTCGATAACACCGGTATAAGCCCAGGAACTAGGTACTATCCCTCTTTCATGCATGTGAAGTAGAATTTTCTTGGCATCCTCATGAAGCCCTCCCTTCCCACAGGCAAATATCAAGCCATCATAAGTTTTCAAGTTAGGCTCAACATTCTCCTCTACCATATCATGAAACAAAGTCACTACCTCCTTAAAATACCCACCCTCTCCGAAAACCTGTATCAAAATATTATAAGTTGCTGCATCCGGCTCTGTATTGCTAGCTTTCATCTCAAGAAAAAGCTCACGGACATCATCATACCGCCCATTCCTCCCGTACAAATTCAACAAAATACTATAAGTAGCTGCATTCGGCACACACCCTGCAGCTTGCATCTGCCTAAACACACCCATCGCTTCCTTAATTGAACCTGACTTAGCATAAGCCTCTAACAAAACATTATATGACATAATATCTGGCAAATTCCCTCCCAACTCCATTTCCTTAAGTAACTCGGAAACCTTCTCCAGCTTTCCTAACTTCATAAATGTCTCAACAAGATACCTATAAGTAGTTAAATCCGGCAATATCCCACCTTCATTCATATTCCTAAAAACCATTTCCGCTTCATTGCATGAACCCCTATCAGCACAAGCGCTAAGCAAAGTATTATAAGTCACAATATCAGGTTGTATTCCTTCATGTCTCATTTCCGCAAACAACCCTAACAAACCCTCCCAATCCAACCCGCCCCTTGCACACGCATTAATAACAGTGTTATAAGTTAAGATACTGGGCAAAACTTTGTCTTTCTTCATTTTGGCTAGTAACTCAAGAGACACATCATACGCACCGTTGCGTCCGTAGGCATTGATCAATGCGGTATAGGAAAAAACACTGCGAGGAACGCCTTGGCTAGGCATTTCATCGAACACTTCGCGACATTTTTCAAGCAAGCCTTCGCGGCCCAAGAGACTGATCATGATGGTGTAAATGTGTTCGTTCGGCTTGCACCATATCTGCCGCTGCATGTATTTGAAGAGCCGGAGGGACCGTTGCCAATCGCCGCGGTGGGCGAACTCTTTGAACACCAAAGAGAAGTCTTTTAGCGAAAGTTTGTTGCGGAAGACATCGAGACATCTCGCGATGCTGCCACGTGGCGGGAGGCTGCTTAGCTTGTTGATTAGTGTCTCAACGTCGTAGCTGTACTTCCCTTTTTCTACTGTCACTGAGGGGTTTCCGAGGACAATCTCTCGAGCCTTCGCTCTGCATATTCCAGTGCCACCGGAGAAGAAGCTACGGTTACCGCCTGTAAATATTCGAGTGGAAGAGAGCTGCAGCCGGTTGATTGAAAAATTGGGAGGCTGCGTGAGAACTAGGAAGCTATTAGGAATTGAAGTTGTCATTTGAAATATTTTGCATGCGACTTGTGAGATTAGACGGGGAATTAAAGATGAAAAGGGAATGCTTGCTTGCACAAGGACACTTCGAATTTTATTGGATAACACAGCGAGAAGAGCGGGAAGCAATGATAAGAATTTTTTTTTTTTTTTTTTTTTTTGGGGGGGGGGGGGGCGGTATTCGGGGGTAGTTCTGCGGTACGGCAGCTTAATATGCGGTTAATATACGGCGTTACCGAAAACATCATTAAGAAACACCAGAAACATGATAAGAAATACCGGAAACATGGATTTCGAAAGTATGGATACTTTCGAAATCAACATATCCAAAAGTATGGATACTTTCGAAAGTATGAATACTTACGAAATCAACATATCCAAAAGTATCGATACTTTCGAAATCCATGTTTCCGGTATTTCTTATCATGTTTCCGGTATTTCTTATCATGTTTCCAGTATTTCTTAATAATGTTTCCAGTAACGCCGTATATTAGCCGCTTATTAAGCTGCCGCATGGTAGAAAAATCTGGTATTATTCGGTTATAGAGGAGTTAGTATTTTTTTTTAGGGTAAATTACAATCTGGTAGGAAAAATATTAGAAAAATATTATATTTAGGGAGGCTCAAACCAAAGAATTTAAGATAAAAAGTTTACACCAAACCAACTTAAATACTTGATATAATCTTAACAAAAAATAGTATGTAAATGATGCTGCATTTGAGTTTAAATTTTTTAAATCTTAAATTTTACAAAATGTTCAAATCAATCCTAAATCCCTAAAAATCCTTAAATCATAAATTCTTAAATCCTCATCGTTGCCGCCGTCGGCAACCATCTCTGACCCCACTTGTTCGATCGCCAAAATCAATATGTCATTTCCCCCAATTCGTCATCGTCAGAAACTAGCGAACGGTGTGCTAATCGAACGGTTATTTTACGTTCGACGTTCAATGTTCGATTGGCAGTCTGGCACACAGTTTGCCAGTTTTCGACGACGGCGAGTGGGGAAAATGGTCGGGTGGGTTTGGCAGATATTATGTCAGAATACCACTGAACTTTGTTTTAGGGTGTATGGTTTAGGGGTTTATATGTATGAGTTTTTAATTTAAGGATAATGGTTAAAATTTATAGTTTAGGGTTATAATTTAGGGTTTATAGATTAAAACATAAATCCTCACCATATTACCCTAAAAACTAAATCCTATCCTCTAAACCCTAAATTC
Source organism: Hibiscus tridactylites (assembly GCA_958450335.1). Classification (NCBI taxonomy): domain Eukaryota; kingdom Viridiplantae; phylum Streptophyta; class Magnoliopsida; order Malvales; family Malvaceae; genus Hibiscus; species Hibiscus tridactylites. The sequence goes on along the minus strand of CAUDLX010000057.1, from coordinate 70,941 downwards.
TAATCATAAACCTTAAATTCTAGCCACTATCCCTAAATTCTAAGTTCCTACACCTAAACCCCTAAATCATACACCCTAAACTAAGCCCTTAAACCCTAAAAACTAAGGCATATGTGGAAACTTTTAGTTTCCACCGCTAGTGTATAGAATAATAATCCTATATATATATGGATTAATATTTGATACACTGCCAGTGTAAAAAAGGTTTACACAAGCATGATTATTTTCAAGCCTAAATCTAAAATATAAATTCTTAACCTTAAAACCCTAAAGATCTAACCATAAAACCTTAAATTCTAATCATAAATCATAAATTCTAAACCCTACAACCTAAACCCCTAACACCTAAACTATAAATAAGAACCCTAAACCCCTAAATAACCCAGCTTGTGAAAACTTTGTTTTCCACTACAGTGTATATGATACTTATCATATATATATATATATATATATATATATATATATATATATATATATATAGGGTAATTGTTTGATACACTACGATAGAAACTTTTTGTTTCCACAAGTGCCTTAGTTTTAGGGTTTAAGGACTTACTTTATAGTGTATAGTTTATGGGGTTTAGGTGTATGGGTTTTGAATTTAGGGATAATGGTTGAAGTTTATAGTTTATGGTTATAATTTAGGGTTTATTGATGAAAACTTAAATCCTCACCATATTACCCTAAAAATTAAACCCTAAACTCTAGATTCTAACCCTAAACCATAAGTTTCAACCACTATCCCTAGATTCTAAATCTCTACACCTAAACCCCTAAACCCTACACCCTAAACTAAGCCCCTAACCCCTAAAACTAAGGCACTTGTGGAAACTTTTAGTTTCCGCCGCTAGTGTATAGGATAATAATCCATATAGAGCGAGAATCGAAAACTTAAATCCCTTAATCTAACATCCTAAAACCTAAACCTTAAACCCTAAACTCTAAATTATAACTATAAACTTTAAATTCTATATATATATGTATATATATAATACTTTGATACACAAGCTTGTGTAAATTATAGTTTACTCAATCCTTTCAATTTTAGAGTTTAGAGATTTAGGTTGTATGGCGTAGAATTTAAGGTTTATGGTTATAATTCAGAGTTTAGTGCTTAGGTTTTAGGGTGTTAGGGCTAGGTATTTAGGTTTCAGATTTTATAGCTTAAATATGAAGGGTTGTGTAATTTTTTTTACACAACTTGTATATCAAAATATACTTCATATATATAATATAATTATTTAATGGAAAATACTTTGATGCACAAGCTTGTGTAAACTTTAGTTTACACAAGCCCTTTAATTTTAAGGTTTATGGTTTTAAGTTAGGGTTTAGGAGTTTAGTATGTAGGGTATATAATTTAAGGTTTATGATTAGAATTTAGAGTTTAGGGTTTAGGGCTTAAGGTTTAGGTTTTAGGTTGCTACGGTTTGTGATTTAAATTTTAAATTTTATAAAATGAGTGTGTAAATTTTTTTACGTTGTGCATCAAAATAAAACCCTTATTTAATTACAATTTTATTACAAACCCAACATTCAATCATTAAAATTGAAACACAGTTTAATAAAATAATAATTTTAACACCAAAACTTATAGAATTTGGTCATAATTAAAAAATTCAATAAATTTAATCTTTTATATTCGAAAAAGTAGGGTTTAGGTTTACTGTACACTAGCACGATAACTGAAAAGTGAGATAGTTCGACAGACACAATCACTTCACTCTTAGAAAACTTACAACCTAATGGAATATACTCAATATATGATCATAATGTCATGTGCTAGTAGACACAATCACTTCACTAATGAAACTTTTAAATATGAAAAAGTTAAATTTATTTAATTATTTTAAATTTGGACAAATTAAATAGAATGTACAAGTTTTGATATTATATCAAACCACATTAGATGTATGTTCAATTTAAAAGGCAATGTAACATTTTTGTAACAAACTTAACAAAGTGACTAAATTGTAACTTTTAAAAGAAAAGTGTTTTATTTGTAACCTAACATATAATTGAGTGACATGAGGTGTAATTTACTTTTTTAAAACTATAACTAATGCCACTTTATTTATAAGTTGTCTTATTTCAAAAATTAGGTTTCGGTCACTTACGTTATCAATTAATGTAACATCCCAAAAATTAGCCTAGAAGATTAAGGGAATTAATTAAGCGATTGGATAAATTATTAAGATTTAATCCTTAATTATTGAATTGAAATTAGGTTCAATATGGACCAAATTAAAATTTAAGTAAATGTTCAAGAAGAATTCGGTCATTATGTCCAATGACCAAACCGAACAAGAAGAAAATATAAGGCTTGCATGCTAAAGTTAAAATGCATGGATTAACCCTTGAATTAATATGAAAACATGATATTATTAAGAATTATATGTGATTAATTGTGTTATTAAAAGATGATGAGAAGAAAATTAGTTGAGATATGACATGTTGGTCATATCCCATTAAAATTGTCTCCCTTCTCTCTCTTTTCTTTCCTTAGCCGGCTACCCCAAACCAAAATCATATAAGTTCATTTGTTCATTCACACCAATATCACAAACATAAAAATTAGAGAGAAAGCTTGAGAGTTTCGGTGGAAAGGAAGAAAGGCTTGCATGGCATTGAAATCTTCATAGAAAATTCAAAGAAAAATTGGAAGTAAGTAGCTCATTCCCTCTATAGTTCGATTATGGTGAAAATTTTAATAGATCAATGGTTTTAATGTGTTTAGAAAATCATGAAAAGGATGATGCAAAATGTGATGTTGCTGGATATTTTTAAGTTCATAAGAAATCTTAAGAAAATTTAAAAGATGAAAGCTTATGAACATGCAAGAATTAAATTGGACAGATTTGGTAAGTTACAAGACATGCAACTTTAGAAAATTGTAGAAAATTCACTAGTAAGAGTTTAGTGATGAATTTTTGATATGTTCTACCTTGACATGTCTAAAGTGGTAGAAAAATTATAAAAAGGAATTTTGATGAATGTAGTAAAATCTGGAAACTCATTTCAAACAGCATGCAAAACTGTCCAGCAATGCTTCTAGCTGGACAGTGAACTTTAGAAATTTGTAGAAAATAATATGTTAGAAGTTTCGAGCTGAAATTTTGATATGATGAAATTGGGTATATTAATTGAATTTAGGAACAAACGGTGAACGATTTGGAGTTGTGTACAATAAATAAGAAACGAATTAAGTTAGGTGGACAGAATTGTGTGTAAATGAAAAGAAAGGAAAATTGAGAACATGTGACTTATTAAATTGTAAAATTGATAAAATGGAATGGTGGTAAGTAGATAAACAATCTGTGGGAAGTGAAATTCACAAAATTTAATGATCAATTTGAAGGTTTAAGCATTTAATTAAAGAAATAGGTAAAAATGAGAATTGGTCTTGTCGAACCATATTAGTATAGGGACTGTTTTGAACAAGAGATAAAATTCAGCCTTGAAATTATGAAATAAATTCTGAAAATTTCCTATTGTTTGGCTTAAATACCTTAGATCCTAGAAGTGAAAGAGTCGAGGAAGAGGTTGTACCGGAAACGGATGCAGATCGAGCAAAAGGCATTCGGATACAGAACTAGCTCGGCGAACTGTGAGTGAAACGACCTTAGAGTTGGGATTAGAGTCCCAACTGCCTTAAATTGATTTTTAATTATGTTAAGCATGCAATTGGACTAAATAATTATTTAATTTTAATTCGGGAAGAAGGAATAAAGGAAATTGGATAAGATGCATGTGATATGTAATTTTTGGTGACTTATATGCTTGAATTGAGAAGTGTGTTTGCTATGCTGATTTCGAATTGAAATTGAGGTTTATTGGACTGTTTTAGATTATTGAATTGCTGATTGTTAGCATTATTGATAGGATGATTGAATGATCAATGTTTGATTAAATTGATTGATACCATGTGTATGTTGATAAGCTCGATTGGAAATTGAGTTGTGATATGTGGATTGAATTATGTGAGATGAAATTTGATGTTATAAATGTTAAATTGATGATATGAAAACTGAATTGAGATTCATTACATGCTATTTGTGATATCATGAGATATTTGAAATTGAAATTCCATGATCGCAATCGAAAGGATTGAGAAATATATTCTGAAAATTTCTGAATAATTATGTGACTTAAATTAAATGTCAATAAGCAAAGCTCTTGGTGTGTATAGTTTGTCCAGGTAGTACGGCTAGCCTAGAGTCTGAGCTCAATAAGAAAATCGGTACGTTAGTGTACTCGATATTGTGGTACGTAAGTGTACCTTCTTGCTTAATGTCTGCGGACATTATGATATGTTATAAGATGATACGATTTTGGTACGTGGTACCTATTACATGGTGAATTTTGATTCACAAATTCAGTTATATGTGACTTGATTACCTAGCTTACTCTACTATCCAAGGCATTGCTAATTGAGTAAATAAGAAAATTAAATAATGAATCTGAAATTGAACTTTCGATTGGGTGTAATTCTTTGAATTAGATGGCAACAAGTTAAATTCGAATATTGATATTAATTAATTATCTACTACAGTTTGCTGCTTCTTGTTAAATGTATTTACCTTAATCGAAATTATGAAATTGATGGATTTGAAATGTTCGATTATAGTGTTAAAAATAACATGAATTATTGTTCTCGTTATGCTATGCAATTTGAGTATGATAATTGATAATTAGGAAGATTGATTTGGATTCGTGACTTGTATGAATTATCAATGATATGATCAGTGTGAAATTGCTTGTATTCGAATAGAAATACATGCCTTATTATGCACATATTCGAATGATTGCTAGGTATGTATCTATTGATTGAGAAATTGTTCTATTTCTTGAACCATTCGAATGAATTAATGTGCAAAATGAAATATAATGTATGATCATAAGTAATTAAATGGAAATCGATTAGCTTAAGGTTTCCTCACTAAGTACGAGAAGTACTTACCACTCGAACCCTTCCTTCCTTCCCAAAAATTTCAAGTTCTAACTTGTTGATCCTCCACCCGTATTCTCCTCATACGAAGATTAAGTATGCCTTTCCCTATCTTTGTCGTGCTTATGTTGGGTGGCCTAGCGTTCTGCATGTTAGTTCAATTCGGTCTAATGGTGATGTTTATGAACTATTACTTTAGTTATGTATAAACTTTATAAGGTGTTTCCCTTCATTTTGGTATGTAATTAAGGGGTACATATTTTGGGGTATAGATCGTCCAAATACATGTTTGGGGATTGATTCTTTTTGTTGAAGTTCTTTTTGTATAGGCAACCTATAGGTTTGGCTTTTATAGTTACCCCGGGTAGTATTTTGTAAAAAGGGAAACCAAAACTCTATGAATGTTTCGGATATTATTATATGAATGATGTATGAATCAGTTAGCACTATGAATTGAATTGTGCCTATAGACTAACATGGAAATTGAATTAAAATGGACTAAGGTACAATCGAATGATATAAATTACTGAAATTAGAATTTGTATATGAATACCGAGTTGAATAGAAATTGAATGGGAAGCATTCGAATGGAGTAGAATTAATATGAATGAAATTGAGTATGTAGATTTAAATTGCATACACTATTCGAATAGAACTTGTAATTCAATTAGTTTTGCTTATAAGTATAAGATGGATAAATGAATTATATGAGCCCACCTAGATACCAATAGAATTATAATAAGAAACATTGTATGATAAATGTAGAATGAATGTAATTGATATAGCTGAATATACATGGTTAGTGAATGAATTTAAGATAGCTAAATTATACGATTGTATTCGAAAAGAAAAAAAATATATTACACGAAAATGGTTAACCCTTCCGCTGCTTAATACGAATCTGTTATAAGTTAATATAACGCTCCTTGCCTCTAATCCGGGGTGAGGGGTGTTATAATTAATCCATCATGTCATTAACTCTCATTATATTGTTGACATGTCGCATTAACAAAAAGGATTAATTTAAGGTAAATTGTAACTAAAAATCAGTTGGTCTAGTGTGTGAGGCACTAGATCAATAGCGGAACTTAAGGTAAAATTTTAGGGGGCAACTTAAAATTTAAAAAAATTGGAAGCTTAAACGTAAAATTTCAAAAATTTTGAGGATTTGACTAATATTTTTTAATTTTTTTTGAGATTTAATAATAATTTAAAAATAGGAAACTTAATTAAAAAATCAAAATTTTGAACCATAATATGAAATTTAAAATTTTAAAGGGGTTAAATTAATTTTTTTTTAAAATTTAAGGGCAAAATTCAAATTTCTTAAAATTGTGGAGGCTATGACCCCTACTCCCTTAAAAGCTTCGCCCATACACTGAGTCCCTTAAGCAAGTTTTGACAACTAAAAATATTAAAGGATGAGATTTTGAGTCATTGTAACGACTCAAATTTCGAGAATCTTTAGGTTGTCTCACTCGAGCGTGTGGGCTCGCGTGTTTGGCCAAAGCCTGGTGAGCCTTTGTGTGCTTCTTGTACTTTAGGCTTGGACCCCTGAGTTGCCATGTGGGCTTGGAGGATATTGAAAGATTGAATGAGGTAATTTTCTCCATATTTTTGAAGATGAAGAGTGGGAAAACCTTTACGGTTTTGCAAAGTTATAAGAGTAGTAAAATCACTCTTGTCTCCCATTCATCTTTTACTCTTTCTTTTTCTTTGAAATTCAAGATAAAAATAATTTTTTTAGTAAATCTAGTGTTATTCTCAATTTAGTTGTTGAGGGTATCTTATTAACATCAAGTAATCTATCTATTAAGGTAAAAATAGTTGAATTTGGTGGGGGTTGGAGTGGATGTGCGAGAATGAAAGTTTAGATTCTATTTCTTGATGTTGAACACTTTCTTTATCATCCATTTTTCATTTAGAAGGGTTGTATGTCGTTGCAACTTTGGATTTATAGTTAACGAGGTTGGAGAGCACTCAAAAGCTCAAGGTAAGGGAAAGGTTTGAGGCTGATGCAAGGAGGCTCTTTTCCATTGCTTGGAGGGTGGTTAGTACACTTCCAACTCCTTTTGTTTCTTGCAAATCAATGATGTAAGGTCTTGCATGCTTGTTTGATGTTTTGGGGCTTGAAATGGATGAATATGGGTGTTAATGGCAAATCCTAAATGTGGTGTCAAAACGATGTAAAAATGATAGAAAATCATATAAACCATCTTTCATAACTTGTAGGCTTGTATTGGGGTCTTACTGTAGGATATTGGAGGCTTGGGATGGAATTTACGAACTCCAAAAAATAAATTCGGGTTCGAGTATCGATACAGGTTGAGCGCGTATCGATACCATTTGTTAAATGGGATGAATTTAAGCAATTCTTAAAGGGAGTATCGATACACCTTATAAGAGTACCGATACCCCTTGTTTTACTAGAATTTCAGTAGAACAAAATTGGTACTGATACGCTCAAGAACGTATCGGTACACCTAGGGGTATCGGTATGAGCTTTGAGTAAAACCTCCTTTCATCGGCAAGCCAAGTATCAATACGGGTAAGAGGGTATCGGTACCCACTGAAGCGTATCGACACCTTTATGTGGGTATCGGTACCCGCGCGCGGGGCTACCCCGATCAAGAGCTGTTGAGCAGCATTCTTCAGCCTACTTATGACGTCGGTGACCGTCACTGGGCCACGTCAGCTGTCCTTCATCCCTTTCCAGTCCTGTTTCCGACCTTCGATCAGTCGCTGCCATTTTTTTCGTCGATAGCCACCTGCAAGACAAAGAAAAGGGATCAAACCTTAGTTTAAACATGGCAAAATCTTTAGATCCGATCCAAAATTAATGTGGATTCGACACAAAAGGAAGGTCAACAGAGGATTTCGAATTATGGGATGAAATTTCCGAAATCAAGGGATTTGATTCCCATTCTTTGTGTATTTTAGGTTATGAAAGTACCTATAAAACCCCCATTCCCTTTGCAAAATAACAACACACAGAATCTGAAATACTACTACTATACATACACAGAATTCAGATTAGGCGTTGAGGTTGTGAAAAAAAGTTCTCGAATCGGCAACCGTTGTAATTGGAATTATTGGAATAAAAAGCAAGCTATTTCGATATTGTATTATTTTTACTTTGTCTATTTATTTTTTTAAAATTATTCTGAATCTAATAGGTAAAAAAGATTGATGCTAACCTTTGTTTTGAATTACTGTTGTGAAACTTGATTTTGAATTTTCGGTTGAATTTAAACGATTTTTTTATTCAAAAAATAAATAATAAAAAGCCACCGCCGTCATACGGTGGCCGGCGCTATGGTAAACATCAAAAATATTGGAGAGGTTTTTGACAAAGTTATTTTGATCGATTTTAGTTGAAAATTAAAATGAGAGGGTGCTTTTAAATGGGTTTTATACCCAAAACAAAATGAGCCAAAAATCCCCCATCCCATTTTCTTTTATCTCACGGATAACCCTATTTACAAATCTTTCAATTTAGTCACAAATTTCTTCTAAATTTGGTCACGGGTTTGAATCTTTTTTAATTTCGGTCACTTCCTTTTTATCCTTTTTTTAATTCTGTTTTTAAAGATTTATTTAATTATTTAATAATCTTTTAAATCAGGTTCTTTTTTATTTGCATTCTTAAAAAAAAACTCCAGCTTAAAAATTAAGTATTGACTCGATTCGGGAATGATACATTCTCTTTTAATTAATCTCACATTCTAATTTGTATCTAATTTAATTTAATTATTTATAACTTAATTACTTTAAGTATATTTAATTTTGCAATTTAGTTATCATGTTTATATGATTGTCGTGTTTAATAAAAGAAACACATTTAATGCTATGTCTTATTAAACGAAAATGACGAGTTAGCGCCAGGAGTGTTGACGGTGATTAAAGTTCATTTTTCGAATGGTAAGACCGTTAAAATAGAATTATATTCATAAATGGACAAATAAATTGAATTTTACATGAACTTGCAAATTCTGACATTAAAACATTTTGTAATCGACTAGGTACCAATTCTTGGGCGTTGTCGGGTACTAATCTTTCCCTACGCGTAATCGACTTTCGAACCCGTTTTCGTGTTTTCGCAGACCAAATCCGATGCTATTTGACCAGAACCTAAAAGAGATGGGCAACTTAAACTTTAAAGCAAGTTAAATTATTATATATTGCTGGACAAATTGTATATTTTAGGTTAAACTGTATTGGTCTGAATATTAAGGGAAAATAAAATAGAATAAGACGGATTTGAAGTTGAGAGTTGGAAGAAAGACCAATTTAAATCTAAACCAAATTTAATATTTTTCTATATTGTTTATATATATATATGTAAAAAATATATTTAAGTATGAATATAAAATATATATTTTTTAAAAGATAAAAAAATGTTAATTCACACCGTTCATTTGCTCTGCGGTTAAAATATTTTTTTCTAAAATTTTTAAAATTCTTTTTTTCTGTTGTATTTTTTCTTCGCCGACGGCTGTCTTTTATCGTTTTGCTTATTTTATATATAAATAAAATAAATTTTGTTAAAGAATATTTTACTTTTAAGTTTTTTTTTGCTTTGCCAAATTTATATCACATGTGTACTTATAACAATTCTTCTGTCTGCTTTTATGGCAGTTCATTTGTATATTTCTATAGTAGTTATAATTTGTCTTTGTGATATAATTTGTCTTTTGACTGTTTAACGTTCGAGTGACGAATATCAATAAGCGTTTTTATCAGCGAAAGAGACCAATTTGTATACACTTATATGATTTTTTATTGTGGTTGTGTCGATATGCCAATAACAAATAGCGGAAAAAATTTGTTAATTCATTTAGAAATTTATTCAAATCCTTCTTAAAGGATTAAATTTTGTATTTTTAATGTTTTTACTCCCTTAAAATTTTATTTTATATATTTTTGCGAATTCTTTGTGGTGTGATACCTTGAAATAAATATATAATCTATTTTTTAAAATTGACTTTTAAATTCGGGATAATACATGGATTTGAACGGGTGACCCGGCCCTCGTGAGGGTAAGTGGAATATTGAAATTTGCAGTCCCCAAAAGGCCAAAATACGAGCCGGAGACAGTAAAAATCTGCAGAATCCAAAATGCAGAAAACCTCCAAAAGAAAGCATTTTCAGCTCGATGGCCGCAGCCAGAAAACACCCAAAACAACCTCCGAAGATCCCTACCCATTTCACCAAAGACCCACCCCCGAAGAATGTAGAGTCGTTAGAAACGAGCTCTTAGTGCTCCACGGTTTCCCTCCAGAATTCCTCAAGTACCGACGTCACAGACTCGTCATTAACGGCTCAAAATCAGAGCCATTGACCAACATCAGTAATGGGGATGATAAGGAAGAGAGCGTGTTGGATGGTCTGGTCAAAATTGTGCTCTCTCAAAATACTACTGAGATTAATTCCCAAAAGGCTTTTGCTTCTCTGAAGTCTGTTTTTCCCACCTGGGAAGATGTAAGCTTTTTTGGATTTTCTCTCATCTTGTTGCAACAATTTTCCTTTTATGCTCGTTCTGGCTTGATGGGTATTTATCACTTTGGACTTATAGTTTTCATTATTTGCTTTTATTTTTGGCTTCACGGTTTATCCGTTAATAACAAGAATTTCCTTTTCTGTTTAAAGTTCTTATGTATTTGGTTGATTAAGAATTCTATATATCAATATGTAAAGAACATTTTACATGGTTTTAATTGCTTTTCAGAACATTTTATGGTATTGTGTTTTAAGTTAAAATGCTTCTTAAGTTATGTTGGTTTGAGTTGTGAATTCGAATACTTTCGGTTTGCAGGGTGTTCTAATTTGGAGTCACATTTTAATTAAATGTTTTGGTTTATATTTGTAACTTCAGGTACTTTCTGCTGAATCCAAAAGTCTAGAAAATGCAATAAGATGTGGAGGCTTAGCCCCAAGGAAGGCGTCTTGTATTAAGAATGTGTTGAGTTGCCTGCATGAGAGAAAAGGCAAACTATGCTTGGAGTACTTACGAGATTTGTCGATTGATGAAGTGAAGTCTGAACTCTCCAGTTTTAAAGGAGTTGGACCCAAAACTGTAAGTTTACTCGGTTGGACATCAATATGAATGTTAAGTAATATGAATTCAATTCTTCTACTAATGGGAAGGCAATAAGCACTGCTCACTCCTTTTACATGCCGAAGGAAATTAGAGAATGCATGCGCTTAGGATAGTCCTATTTTTCATATGGATGTGTTCTATACCAATGATTAAATATATAGCTTTCTCGTCCATGGCAATTTTGTTTTTGTTGCCCATCTTTTCAAAAGGCATGATTGGTTGTCATGGGCCTCATGGCATATTCAATTGCAGCCTCTAAATCTGTCTATTTTTCCTTTTATGCTGCAAGCTAAAAAATAACGTATTTTTTGCATTACCATCAATGTCCTTGTGGTTATCCCTTTTTTCTTTCTAAAATAAGATCCTGCCAGTTCTGGAATCCTACTTGAGAGTATCCATAGTTTCGTCTTACTATTAAAAGGAGAAGAATATACCAGCAAAGTTCTTGATTATTAGTAACTCAACTAAATGCCACAGTAGTTAGATGCACACAAGGGAAATACTAATTTGTGGCCTACTAGAATATTCTCTATATCATACTCGTTTTACTGATGATATATCTGAACACGTTATTCACTGGAGATATGTCTTAACCACTAATACAAAACATCAATAAATTTTAGGGAAATGCACATTTATATTGGAAAATGACTCGCCATTTCATTTTTCCTCTGGTTTGAACCTAACTCATCAACAATGGTGAATCTTTTAAAAATAAAAAGAAAGAAGAAGAGAACTCAGTTAGTGGTTCCATGATAATTTATGCACTGCATCTGCTCTCTAATAATGTCTATCTCTTTAGTCTCATATTCCATGTATGAGTACCACAAAGATAATATGAAACTCAAATACTCTAAAAAAAATTGTTATGTGTGCATGATTTGTTGTATATACCATATTTCGTACCTATGGAAATAATTGTTGAAAAATATCTCGGCATAGAAATGGAACTACCTATCTGATTTCTTTGCTTGACAAGCTGCAGAATCCTGCACTGAACTTTGATGAATTCTATATGCACTTTCACTTGCATAATTTCATGTGTGTGTGCAACAAACATTGTTGCATGAATTCTTTTGAGAAAATTAAAATGGGACATATAAGTTTTTGTTATCAGTGTCAATAATTTTTAAGCCTGCGCTTTTCTCCTGGATCATCTTTCATTTTATCTAATGTATTGTCCATAAATGTTGCCTTCAGTAATTTAATTTGTCATGGGTTCCGAGTTAAATTTCACAATCACCAGAGTATGGTATTACTCTTTTTACTGCCATCATTTAATTGGTGACTTAAATTTATCACATGTTATTGCTATTAAATTAAAAGATTAATGAATAAAAGGCTAAATCACTTAGAAAAATCCATGCTAGTTTGGACCTTGTATCAAACTGACTAGGTTTAGAACAGGATCATGATATGGTATTGCAGCATGTATGTTAATCAGATATCCGCATGCTTTGGACCTTGTATCAAACTGACTAGGTTTAGGTAGTGCGGTGAAGATTTCTAATGCTGGTCTCTGATTTAGATTTAATATTTTATATGTTTTAAACTCTTCTGGATTATGATGTTTTTAAAATTAAGATTGTTCTAAATTGATTAATATTACCAGCAGTCGGATCTCAGATTATCCATACAAATCCTGAACTCTTGATGCATGACAGGTGGCTTGTGTTTTGATGTTCAATCTCCAGCAAGATGATTTCCCTGTAGACACACATGTGAGTAGCATCGGATTGCTCCATTTGCATTACATTGATGTTTAAAACTTATTTATTAGCTCTTAAATATCTCTGCAGGTGTTTGAGATTGCTAGGGCCATAGGTTGGGTCCCAGCTATAGCGGACAGGAATAAGACATACCTTCATCTCAACCAAAGGATCCCAAACAAACTTAAGTTTGATCTGAACTGTCTTCTGTATACACATGGTAAGGTTTGCCGCAAATGCACAATGAAAGGAAGTAACCAGAAAAAGGTTGCACACAAAGATGGTTCCTGCCCTTTAAGTGATTACTGTAGAAATCTTGCATGAACAAAATCAAGTAATCTTTGTACTTCTTCAGTCTCAGATCCATGATTAACTTCACTTTGGTTGTCTTTTCTCTGCATGACATAGAAAGTATCGATCTTCCGTAATTGTTTGGTTTTGATATTTTGGACCATAGGATTAGAAAGAAAAATCCATGCGCAAGTTACAAATATTGACATCAAACAAGATGAATACTAATAATCATATAAAGGAGACACCACTTTGGTCTCCAGGATAACTGTGGTGCCTGCATATACTTTCTTCCTAAAGCAAAGTACGAATCTTGTAGTACACTATGAAGGAAAAGAAAAGCGGGATGAGAGAGCAGCAAAGACTTTATATCTATCCCCATAAGCTTAAAAGTTCGTTCTCCAATGATTGGATGCATGACTTGTTTTTCTAAAGTACGAGTCGTCAATGACTGAACAATGCTGTAAAGTTTCCTTATTTGTTTAGAATTCAGCGTTTACACGGCTTAAATAGACATGATGACCTCTCTTTTTTCACACTTCGCTTGTAGATAATATTGTTGTATTTTCAGTTGCCGGAAGAGTTGCTATAAAATGGTTCGAATAAGAACCAAAGTCACGGTAAAAGAGGGGTCACAATTTGCATGTACCAACTGTGTACATAGAATCAAGTAGATATTTTTGGGAAGATAGTGCTGTCCTAGCTAGCATCCTAACCTCTTTTTCACTTTTGGGCATTAATTTAGATCTTTAAATGTTATTACTTTAATTATCATATAGAAATTTTAATATGCTCAGCTTGTCATGTAATTGAATGTTGAAGTATAAATATTGTTGGTTATTACATTTTTTATAAGGCAGAGTGGCATCAGGATAGACTGCTATAATATGCACATCTTCTGGAATAAATTAAAACTTATGATATGCCTTCTGCTGTTCATCCGGGGGCAAGTCTAATCCGACTTTTACTCTGAAAACTTGATAGAAATCAGCTTTCTATAAATAAGAGAACAGCATTTTAGGATGTCCACTTCATATCTAATATAATAGAATAAGAAGAGTAAGATATGTAGAGCGCTGTTTCCAGGCTCCAGCTTTATATATATATATATATATATATATATATATATATATACAGGGACGGAGCCAAGATTGAACTACGAGGGGGGCAGACCGATTAATTTTGAAATAATAGGATCTTAAAAAGTAATTAAATCGTAAAAATCAAGGTATTTTAGGTTTAAATTTATAAATTTTAAATTTGAAAGGTCTCAAAAAGTAATTAAACTAGAAAAAGAGGGGTCAAAGTTTAAAATTATTAATTTTAAATTACAAGGTCCTAAAAAAATAATAAACCATAAAATTTTTTGGAGGGACAAAGAAGGAAAAATGGCTAAATTGCAATGGTTTCAAAATTATTAGGGACTAAAATTTAATTAACCCATAAAATTTAGTGGGGGGGGGGGGCAATTGCCCCTCCCACATTACACATAGATCCGTCCCTGTATATATAGCTAGCGATCGAAAACTCCAACAATTGATGTTAGACGAGAATCTATCTCGAAAATGAGTGATATCCCTCTTTTTGTTACGGTCAACTATCGAAGGCATTCCAAGATATATATTCGGGTTGTCATTGTCAATGACATTGAGAATATTGCAGACTTCTTTCCTAATTTCTTCGACTACATTCGAACTAAAAAAGGCTCCAAACTGCTGAAACTGATAAGCTGCCCAAAGCATTCAAAATATTAGTTTAGAATGGTCTTTAAGTTCAAAGCTCCCTCCTTTGGTGTCTCTCCAAAGAAGAGATAAGTGACAAGTAGTGCACTTTGAGTTATGCGAACTCCCTTAGTAAGGTCCCTTTTGGTTAATATACATAAATGTATAAATTACTCCTGTGTGTTTCACTTGTTCATTAAAGTGCCACATGTTGGGTTCTTTGGCTGTTTCGTAAATTTTATCGTCGCCGCCACCGAAACAGCTTAGCTTTTGGGGTGTTTTTGTTGTTAGAGTTAGTATTTATGTCACAGAAAAATTTTCAGGTGGACGATAAGGCTCGATCGTCAACAGAAAATAGTCTTGTTCAAAATTTTTGTAATTACAATTTGACCTATATATTAGTTGTTTTTAAAATAATTTTAAATATCAAGTTGGTATGTTAGTTAAGACTTTATTTTACTTCTCTTAGCACTTGAGTTCAAGTCTCCTCTAATGCAAACTTTATATTTTTTCTCTTGTAAAACGATGATGTTTACAGTGACGTGAGCATTAAAATAACCTCAACAAAACAATGTCATTTTGGTTTGACATCCACAAACAATCACGTTAGCCACATCATTGTCCAATTAAAGATTTAACAATATAGTGTCAGTTTGACATTGCTTTTGAAAAATACTTTTAAAACTGCTGTTAGAAAGTGATTTTGAGAAATTAATTGTAAGATCATAGTGTTTGGCATTGCTGTCAAAAAATATTTTTTAAAAGATAAAATATCCATTTTAGACATGATATTGTAAATTAAAAATAAATGAACGTAGTTTAAATTCGTTACCATAAATTTTATTAATAATTATTATATTTAATATTAAAATATTAGTTTAATATAATATTATTATATTTAATATTATTTTAATATACTACCATTATTAGTGTTAATAATTAAAGATAAAAAAGTAACTTTACACCTAAAAGTGATAAAACCCTAAAAGCTAAAAATCTTAACTTTTGAGGTTTGGTGGTAAATCACTTTTTTTAAATTATTTTTAGATTCCACATTAATTTAGAAGTATTTGACATTGCTTATGGGTGAAAAATAATTTTTTAAAGCAAAAATTATTTTTTAAGCTATTGCTAAATGGGCTCATAGTGACATTAACGAGTCGAAAGTTAAAGATTAGTATTAATATTGAACCCATTAAAAGTTTAGTGATAAAAATAAGTCTGCACCAATAATTTAAAGTATAACAAAAGATAACATTTTAATTATAACTATGAAAAAAATCATTTTTAATTAATATGAATAATATTATGTAGAATAGAGATTGAACATAAATGAATTAATTTAAATATCACCTTTTATTAAACTCAATAATTGGTCTAAAAAACAGATAAATTTTTTTAAAATAAAGACTATATCCACCAAAAAATAAAATTAATATAAAAAAATATATAACTCTAAATAAATTAGCCAATCCAAGTCCAAATCATATTGGGCCTAACATACAAATACGTAGGAGTTGTGTTAAAAAAACGTACGAGTTCAATTATTAAACCCTCTTTGGCGTTTTGCTTAGGTCGACAATCGACAATTCCCAGCATCTAATTATTATCTTCTTTTTTTGTTCTTCAATCTGAAAATCTCAGAAATATCAAAGAGATGGCCTTCTCCCTTCGACAAAGTAGCCTTGCGAGCCACTTCCGATCATCTTATCAGGTATAAAAGTATATATTTTTTATGCGTGCGTACGTTTGGCCTTCGCTTGATTTGTTAATACCTCTATAAAATTTATTCACTGATTAAAATTAGAAGACATTGGGCTCCATGGCCGTTCCGAGTCGAGCGTTTCACGTTGAGCTTGGGGATCGTGAGAAAGCTGTGAGTTCCCCCCTTTTCTGTATCTTTCTCCGTTCAACTCTCTTGATATTAAAAAAACACGTTTTTCGTTTCTTTTGCGTTTTTGCTCTTTTGTTTTGCTTTAATAGTTTTCATATCTAGCATCTGGTTACGGTTTTGGGTTTTATAGTGCAACTTCATCCTGTTATTAATTGAGGGAATTATAGAGTAGAAGGATCCTCATTTGAAAAGATTCTGAATGTCCGTTTTCGTTAATTCTTTTTATAACGGGTTTCAAGCTTTTATGTTCAGCTACTGAGTCATGACATTAGATAGGGAAATTGGTATTTGATTACCCATAATCTAATGGTTCTAATCCTTCAATCAGTTTCCTTTTTTTATGGCTTGGAAGAGGGAGGCTTAGAAATGATTAGATTAGTACTTCACACATACACACACACACACACATACACACACATTCTTAAAAGTGATGCCCTTGTGCCATACATGATCCTGTGTTGATATCGAATACACCCTGTAGCTCTTGGCAGAGGACCCTTCATTACGACGATTTAAATCTTATAAGAAGAGTGTGTGGAAACTGAAGAGAATCGGGGATGTTCTGACAATTGTTGTTGTAGCAGGTGAGGCTACTTTTGCTATAAGTTGAAATGAATTGGCTCATGAATATAACTCCACAAGAAGTTGGATTTGATTCTCTAGGATCCTATTTAGATATGCTCTAAATATGTGTTGAATGCTTAATGTAGTTTGAACTGATTTTTGGTAATTTGGACATTAGACGCTATTGTAACCGGAAATGTTCTTTCTTTTGTATTTTTAGGTGTCACTTTCCCCTTCTTTGTAGAAGGGGGAAAAGGCTTGAAATGAAACAAAAATTGTGCAAGATCGTTTAAAAAAAACTTAATTGTTATGGTTTGCAACCCATTTGGCATTGCATCCTCACCTCATCATTGTGGAAACATTTAGTGAGTACTGTCTTAATTATTGTGGAAACATTTTTACTTTGACAGGACACCAAATAATAACATTTAAATAAAAATTACTAAAATTCATTATGTTGGGTTTCAAACACGACAAAAGACTTTTTCTAACAAACTCTCTTATTAAGTTGAGGGCAATCTCCACCCTTATGAAATGGCTTGATGGTAGAATTAATTTGGTTAATGACTGCTCTCTTCTTCCTTCCTTCACCCCTTCGTCAATGGGATTGTGAAATTATGAACCGAGTCACAAACAAAGAAATCGTGTTGAATCAATCTTAATGGATTAGATAGTGTTTTTATTCTAGAGTTTGATGTACCAGACCTTGCATAAGACTAGAAAGAAATATAGTGTTGCTGTTTAAAACAATCCATGACTAAACATCTTGTATGATGGTATTATGTTTGTTTATTTCAGGGTGTTGTTATGAAATTTATGTGAAGGCAGTACTGAGAGAAGAAGTTCGGAGCAAGGCAAAGGTTGCTGATGGAAATAAATGAGACTGTGCGTGCTTTTGCTTTTGCTTTTGTGCCTAAACGAGAAAGTGTCTTAGCATTTCATTTTGTTTTGGCAGCACTATTTTAGCTTTTATTGATTTTGGCTTATGATAAATAAGTAAAATGGACATGTGTTGTGACATTGTTGAAGTCACCAGTCAGCTATTTTCTCAGGTTCTCATCTGTTGAATAAAAATGTTTTTGATGACGATTCCAATAATTTGGAAAATTGCCCTGGGTTTGGAGTATGCAGAATGAATGACATGAAGGAAATGCCCAAAACCTTGCTGCTGGGTGATATTCGTTGTGTTGGTTATCATCAGCATGATGTCTAACCGACAGATCTGATTGCATTCTAGCAAGTGATTTATTGATACAATACCGGATCTTGGTGTTATGCAAGAGTTGGGTTTTTGGGAAATTTATGTGGGTAAATTTCAGGAGCAGGAGTGCAGGCTTCACAGCAGTAACCAAAGCACGTAGGTTAGTTTGCAGCAGAGAATATTTTGTTAATTGAAATTGTTTTGGTTATTGAGAGGTTTGCTAGTTGCTATCACTTATAAAAAAGGGCTTCAAGAGCTGATTCTAGGTCAGGCTTGAAATATTGCCAGACAGTGAAAGGAACGCTTTGTCAAATTAATAGTTAAACTTTATTTCAAAGCTTTCAGAGCCACATGAGAACAAAGGAAATAGAAGTTTTATGTACGGAGATCCTGTCAACAATCAATGTAGAATGAATCTGATCATGTTAAATAATATGATATATACTTTTGGGTAAAGTTTATAAATGGTAACTAAACTTTGGTCTATTATTCAATTTAGTAACCAAACTTCCAATTGTTTCAACGTTATCATTAAACTTTATATTTTGTTTCAATGTTACCACTTAGCAGTTAACAATTGTTAAAATATTTGGTATAATATCACATTTAGTCCTCTACGTTTACACGTTCAAATAATTTAGTCTTAATTCAAAAAGAATTAACTTTTTTTATCTACACATTATTTTAATTTGGTCATAACTTTTAAACTCAAAACCCTAAACCTTAAAACACTAAAAACTAATTATCAAAGTATTAGTGTGATAATTAATAAGATCAGCACCCCTTTCATCTAGCTGCTTCAACTTTCATCATTTCCTATCATAAGCCACTTGCATCTTTTCCTCAGCCTGCATTGCATAAAAAACTTGTAGTTAGGGAGAACCGGAAAGGTTATGAGACTACTAAAAGAAGAGGCATAAATCTGCTTTTCACAATATTTTAGAGCAGTGATTTTCACAATATAAAACAAATTAAACTGAAGTTAGATCAGTATTGTCTAAAAATACAAAATGAAAAACTCAAACCGTTCATGATGCCACAAAACCCTAAAAACACAAAATACTCGAAAAATTTCTTACATGAGAAATGGAAATCTTTTTCCTCCGAATACAATATTTGTGTAAAAACACACAATTTCCCCACCTCTAGCAAGCTTCGCGCGTTTATGAAGGAAAGAAGGAAAGCTTCGCGTTTTTTTTGGATGAAAAATGGGAACTTTTTTTCTATTTTCCCGTTTTAATATGGATTTTATTCATTCCAATTTGAGTGTAAACGGTTAACCAAGTCACCCAACTTTTTTCCATTAAATCCAACGGTTATTATTAATTTAGCTCCAATCGGCTCCATCTAACGGTTTATATTAATTCGCCATTTTTTAGTTATTTTTTAAGCTGTTAGTAATTAGAATTTCCCAAATTTGGCCAAACCATGGCACTTGATGGATACTGCTGATGTGAGTTGTTGGTCTTTCACAGATAATTATTTTCATTAATTGGCAAGCTTCCATTTCTCGATGACCCAAAAACTAGAGAGAGTTTATTAGCAACAGAAAGTCAGAGAAAGGGAAAACAAGAGAGTCGATTCTGGAGCTTAACGAAAATTATATAAATAAAAAAAACCATTTACAACCAACTAAACTGTGTGGGTTTAGAAAACAATCGAAATTTGAATAGTCATTAACATTAGAAATATACAAAGAAATATGCTTCGAGGTTTATGAACTTACTCGTAAAAGCAACCAAGATTTGCAGTCGGAAAAAGAAAATTGAGGACGACACTGATGCAGAGAGAAAGAAGACAAAACTTCTATTTGGGCAATTTATCAAAATTTTGGGAAGATGGTGAAAATTAAGATTTTAATAGTTTAGGAGTTAAATTAACTTTTTTTTATTAACATACCACATCATTATATTAACGGGTGTTAATGGTCGGGTGACCGGAACAAAACAAAATATAAGTGACAAGAATATTTATTTTTTCAATATAAATGATCAAAATAGAACACTATCCAAACAAAAGAAACTTCTGCTAAAGTTTAACCTTAAAAAATCAGTTGTCTATGCAATTATTACTTAAACGTCAAATTCAGTATATGTGAGCTGTAATCGCATTCACGAGAAGTTTGAATTTAGAAAACAAAAAACAAATTGGGGGGGGGGTAGAGAGGGAAAGAGATTTCGTTTGGAAACAAAAAAAGTCTTCTCATCTTGGTTCTTGGCATCACATCATCGACAGCAGGGAAAAAATTGAATTTGGTGGTGTAAACAAAATTCAAAGGAAAGATCTTAAAGATAATGGCAACTTTTGCAGGGACTACCCAGAAGTGTAAAGCTTGTGAAAAAACTGTTTACTTGGTCGATCAACTCACTGCTGACAACAAAATTTATCACAAAGCTTGCTTCAGGTGCCACCATTGCAAGGGTACCCTTAAGGTCATTCAAACCACCCTTTTATTCATTTCACTTGATTTTAATAATTGTCTTTTTGTTAATCAGTTCTCTTCTTAGTTAATACTTGGTTTTGGTATCTGGGGTTGGGTCCTTGATAAGTTAACTAGTATGAGTGTATAATATCTTTTTAATTGCTTACAGGGCCTAAGAGTTTAGCCAATCCTTTGTATCATTGTTTGTTGATGACACGTTGCATACAGCTTTCTTGGGGATGAACATTAACCCAGCTTCTTGCTGGTATCATCCAAACTGTCTGCAAATTTGTAAATTGTAGTTTAAGATCTGATCAGTTTTTATAGAATGCAGGACATGTATCATGTTGCTTCTACTTTTTTCACTTATATTGCAATGACTCGTTTGAGGAAAAACTTTTCTGCTGAGTTTATAACTTTATATAAGATTTGCACTACTTCAACTCCCTTTACCCATATACAATGCTGATAACTCATAAAACACAATGGCCAAACCCTAAAAATCACATGCGTAGTCAACTGTTTTTAGTAGAGTCAAGAAGATTTCCAAGAATTTAAAATTCAAAGTTTGAAGGTTTCATTCTTTGTGTTCAACTTTAAGTTTAAGGAAAATCCCAAATCAGCCATTAATTCAAATGTCCCCAATCAGCCACTAATCCAAATCTCCTTTAGACCTTGAAATTACAAATGGCTGGAAACTAATCACTGATTTCTTGTTTGTACTAGGTGTAAGGGTTATGATATGGTTACTCGAGCTCTACTGGATTTGATGGACAAACAAGTTTTCTTTGAGTGTCTAGCAAACAATGGATACAATTTGGATTCATTTACCCTTCACCAATATTCAACTACGTAATCGTATTTGTGAGAAATATTGGATACTTAAATTGTTGGTAAAGATGAATGCCCTTTTTCATAACTCTAGAGTGTGGTCTAACTGCAATAACAGTAAAAATGTCATAAAAATTCTTGATTGTTCATACAAGAATCATGTCTTCTTGGATATTTTGCTACTTTTCATTAGTTGAATGCCTTTGTTCTTTTATACTATGAGGTGTTTGCTCATCTTCTCTGACAAATATGCAGCTAAGTAATTATAGCTCCTTTGTGGGCGTCTTGTATTGCAAGCCTCACTTTGATCAATTGTTTAAGATGACTGGCAGCTTGGATAAAAGTTTTGAAGGTGTTGTTAATGAGTTGATTTCGGGATTACTTACTTTCCTCTTATGTAACACCCGGGTTTGGGGGTCGGGAGAAAATAATAGTTTAAAAATGGTTCGGGTTTCGGTTCCAAATTTTAAATATTAAAGTAAAGGTTTGGGCCCCGGGTTTTAAGACATGTAAAATCTAATTGGGCCATTTTCTAAACAAACCCAAATAGCCATGGGTGTCATCCATTGTAGTTATCTCATTTCATTAAGGGCATTTGGGTCTTTTAACCCTTTTAATTTCAAACAAACCTAAAATAATGCTAGAGTCATCTTCTTCCTCTCACTCCACTATTCACACCAACGTTAAAACACCCCCTCCCCCTCTCCTTGTTACTATTCCATTCAATAACTTGCTCATTTTTGAAGGTTTTGCAAAGGTAATTTCGTTTTTGACTTACCCTCATTATCCTCTACAAGTTGATGTCTTTTATTTTCATTTCTACTCATGTTTTGAAATTTGGAGTTTGGAGGGTTTTGAATTAAAAATGTTGTCTTTGAGGTCTTTGATTCTAGTTTTTGATTTGTTGAGGTTCTATGAGTAATCTACAACCAAAAAGGGCCAACCAAACTGATTTTTACAAGGTTTTGGGTATTTTTCCCAAAATGGGGTTTTGGGGAGGTTTTTGGGAGGTTTAGGATTGAAATATGGGGGTGTTCTATGTAGAAATGAGAGGGTGTAAGCTTTGTTTTGGAAGCTTTAGGGAGTAGTTTGAAGGTTGAAATCAATGGTTTTAAGGGGTGCTTGAGGGCTGCTCGGATTTTGGAATTTTGGGCTTGTTCTCAATGTGAAAATTGATATCTTGTAATTGGTTTGTAATCCGGGTTGAGTATTTTAGAACATGGACTGACTTGAGATTATTTGCTTGGTGTTGGAATGGCTAGAGGCGAGAATTTTGGTTGGAGAAGCTTCGGGGACAAATCCGGGGATTTCGGAGTCTTGAGCTTGGTCTTCGATCTTCTCTTGGGTAGCAACGGTGAGTAGAATTATTGGTTTTACATTGTGCACGCTAAGGACTCTTTTGGGGTTTGGGTAGAACCTTGAGAGGTCACCTAAACCCGTGTGTAAGCCTCTCTACTCTTATGTTGTTGTGACATGTTGATTGTGTATACGTTGTGATCATTGAATGCATTTTAAGTTGTTAATGTTGTAGTCGTGTTGAGTTCGTGCCTCACGTGATGGTGGTCTAAACTATGGTGATGTGTAGTCCCACCGATAGTGACTAGTAGGGTAGTACTTTGATGTGTAGTCCCATTGGAAATCCACTAGTCGAAACGGTGATGTGTAGTCCCACCGTAAGTGTATGTTGGTTGTGCTTGTGCAAACCAAATGTTGTGGTTGAGATAGACCCTTGTGCATCCATTGTTTTCTTGCATATAAATCGTGTTTTGGAAAACTGCATGTTGTGAATTGTAGAGCCTCTCTCACTAAGCTAGATTGCTTATGCTCTTTTGTTTCCAACGTGCAGATCGTTAGAGTTCGGGAGGCGAGCGGGCGAGGGAGGAGCTTTTGGAGTTCTCAAGCAAGTTTAAGTATGGTTTGCTTTTGTAATAATGTCTAGACAATGGGGTATAGAGCTTAGGAGTTGGGGTCAAACTCCTTAGGAGGTTATATTTGAATATGTTTAATTCATGTTGTGTTATGCTTTTGTTCCATGGATTATGACCTATGTCTCTCATGTAGTTTATTTACATGCCTTAAGCTTGACTACCATGTGTATGATGCCTATGCTTGTTAAGTATGCTTCTTGTGAAATTGCATGAAGTCTAGATAGGTATGATCCTTGTTATATTCAGTGCTTGTAAGCTAAAATCCAATTGTGGTTGTTGTATGTATGATTGTGTGTGCTTAGGAGTGTCCAAATGTGCATCTAGAACCTTACATGATGTTACCAAATTGTGAAATGAAGAGTTGCAGAGCAGGGGTATCGATACGGCTAGACCCGTATCGATACGGCCTTCTTATTCAAGGCCTTACGTTTCGGTACGCGGGGAGTCGTATCGATACTATTTTTGCTACTGGAGCTACAGTCCAGTTCCGTATCGGTACGGGCCTTCATGCGTATCGATACGGTCCCCTTAGCGTTGACCGTGGGGAGTCAACAATTAGAGAGGGTATCGGTACACTCCTAGGCGTATCGATACGGTCTCCACGGGTTGACTTTGACCAGTTGACCTGGTCAAGAGGTATCGATACACCCCTTAGGTGTATCGATACCACCTGCAGTAAAGTTTAAAAGTTGGCTGTTAAATGCTGTTTTGGTTTCGTCTGATTGCCTCGTGTACGTTGTTCCGCTGTTTGATCACTTAGGACTATAATACTCCTCTAGACAAGATTAAGATGAAAAAAATAATTAGGGTTGCTAACCGAGGGGGAATCCTTTAGGGGTTTTCACTCGGTTTTCCCCGTGTAGCTCACTCGGACCGGTCATCCGGCCAGACCGGGACGAGGGGGTTACATTTATTGGTATCAGAGCCTGAGGTTTCCGAGACCTCGGGCAGGTAAGTGAGGTAAGTTAAGGGTATTATGAGTGTTTTGCCATGCATGTCTAAATTTTGTTTTTTTAGCACGGTGTATGTATGCATGCTATGGTGACCTTGCTGTTGTTTGAGTGTTGGTTCGAGTCCCCATTGTTAGACATTGTTGTCAAAAATAAAAAGGGAAAATTGTTTTGGTTTAAAGAGCTTGAGAACCGGAGTCCTTTGCCCCTTGCTAACCTAACGTTTCCTTGTTGTTGTGTGTTTGTTGTTTTAGATTACTTTAATTGCTATGGTGAGACCGAGGGGACGGCCTAGAGCGGGTGACCAGGCACCCGAGAACGCGCCTCCTGCTCTTAATGCTCCGGGTGGTAATGGAGGGAACGTCGGAGGTGATGGTAATGGGCCTCAGGCTGGGGCTAATGTGGGAGGTAATGGGGCTCAAGCGGGCCAAGGTCAGGCAGGCCCAGATGTGGCTCATTTGATTCAGACTATAGCCGGAGCTTTTCAGACAGCTTTGGCCGGTATGCAAGCTGCAGCACCACCTCAGGGTGCGGGGACAGTATTACCCCTAGAGAGGCTTCATAATTTGGGGGCAGTTGAGTTTCGTGGGTTGTCTCCGGAGGGTTCGGAAGGGTGGCTTGAGAGCACTACTCGCATCTTGGGTCAGATGGAGTGTTCGGATGCCCGTAAGTGGGGATGCATTGTCTCATTGCTTCAGGGAGACGCTTATACTTGGTGGACCACTGCTATTTCTGGTATGGCTGAGGTGGATGTCACATGGGAGTTTTTCAGGAATGCTTTCAAGAGGAAGTACCTCGGAGTTCGGTACTTGGATGAAAAGAAAAGGGAGTTCATGGCTTTGGTTCAAGGCAATAGGACCGTGTCCGAGTATGAGATCCAGTTTGTAAGGTTGAGCCAGTACGCGCCAGAGTTGATCCCGGATGAGAAGGAGCGATGTGAGCGTTTCAGATATGGGTTGACTACTGATGTGAAGACCTACATGTTGGCCGCCGACTACACTGAGTTCGATGTCTTGGTTTCTAGAGCCAATGATATAGAGCAGAACCTGAGCTCTAGAGCACGTGCTGGTGGGTCTGACTCCGGGAAGAGACATGCGAACTGGGATAGAGATCATGCCAAGAGGCATAGGGATAGGAGGTACCAGCCGGATACGAGGCCTAGGGGTGGTAACCACGGTCAGGGCCGTCAGGGCCAAGGGGCTGTTGGGCACATTCCGGAGTGCACTAGGTGCGGGAGACGCCACCCAGGTGAGTGCATGGGTATGTTTGGGGCGTGTTGGAACTGCAGCTCCCGAGATCATTTGAGGCGTGATTGTCCACACCCAGTTAGAGGAGGACCGGCTCCAGCGAGGGGTTTTGAGCATCAGAGAGGTCGTGGGCGCGGCCGTGAGAACTTCCAGCCAAGGAATGAGGGTCAGAGGAACTTGGCTCATGTGGTAGCAGTCCAGCCCGAGGGAGGAGGACCGGCTAGAGTGTACGCATAGCGAGAGGCTGGAAATGACACTGATGTCATTGCAGGTAATTTCACATTACAGTCTTTGAGTTTGCTTTCTCTAATAGATTCGGGGTCAACGCATTCGTATATTCTGGGTGAGCATGCAAAGTCATTAGGATTACCTTGTGATCGGCTTGAGGTAGGTGTAAATGTCACTAGCTCTTTTGGTGATACAGTGGTAGTTAGGAAAGTGTATAGGAGGTGTCCCTTGATGATTCAGGGCCACGTATTTCCGGTCGACATGATGGAGCTACCCTTTTATGGCTTTGATGTGATTTTGGGCATGGATTGGCTTGTAGAGCATAGAGCTAGGGTTGATTTTGAGACTAAGAGAGTCTCTTTGAGGCTTACCGATGACTTTGAGGTTGTGGTAGTTGGGGAGAATGTTAAGTTTTTGTCCAATGTGGTTTCGACTTTGGAAGCTCAGAAGTTGTTGAGTTCAGGGTGTCAGGCTTACTTGGCTTACGTAATGAACCCGGATATGAGTGAGGTGAGACCTCAGGACATCAGGATTGTGTGTGACTTTCCGAGTGTTTTTCCGGAAGAACTACCAGGCTTGCCTCCGGACAGAGCAGTTGAGTTTGCTATTGAGACATATTCTGATTCCACACCGGTGTCGATTGCTCCGTATAGAATGGCATCGAAAGAGTTGAAAGAGCTGAAGACACAGCTTTAGGAGTTGACTGACAGAGGCTTTATTAGGCCTAGTGTTTCCCCGTGGGGTGCTCCGGTCTTGTTTGTGAAAAAGAAGGATGACAGCATGAGAATGTGCATAGACTATAGACAGTTGAATAAGGTGACGGTGAAAAACAAATATCCCTTGCCAAGGATAGACGACTTGCTAGACCAGTTGAGGGGTGCTTTCGTGTTTTCAAAGATTGATTTGAGGTCTGGGTATTATCAGTTAAAGGTAAAGGATGGACATACCGAAGACAGCTTTTCGTACACGTTACGGGCATTATGAGTTTTTAGTGATGCCTTTTGGGTTGACCAATGCTCCAGCGGCCTTCATGGATATGATGAACCGGATGTTTCATAAGTTCTTGGACAGGTTTGTGGTAGTGTTTATTGATGACATCCTAGTGTACTCTAGGACCGAAGAGGAGCATGATGAACACTTAAGGTTAGTGCTTCAGACCCTACTTGAGAATCAGTTGTATGCCAAGCTAAGTAAGTGTGAGTTTTGGATTAGAGAGGTGGTCTTCCTTGGCCACGTGATCTCAGCTAGTGGGATTAGTGTAGATCCCAAGAAGATTGAAGCCATTGTGAATTGGAAGCAACCGAAATCAGTGATAGAAATCCGCAGTTTCCTAGGCTTGGCGGGTTACTATAGGAGGTTTGTTGAGGGGTTCTCGAGGATAGCGGCTCCGTTGACCAAGTTGCTACAGAAGAATGTTCCGTATGAATGGTCAGATGCAAGACAAGAAGCGTTTGAGAAATTGAAGAAAGCTTTGACCGAAGCTCCCATTTTGATTCAGCCCGAGCCGGGGAGAGAGTTTGTAATTTACAGTGATGCATCTTACGTGGGGCTAGGTTGTGCCGAAATCAGTGATAGAAATCCGCAGTTTCCTAGGCTTGGCGGGTTACTATAGGAGGTTTGTTGAGGGGTTCTCGAGGATAGCGGCTCCGTTGACCAAGTTGCTACAGAAGAATGTTCCGTATGAATGGTCAGATGCAAGACAAGAAGCGTTTGAGAAATTGAAGAAAGCTTTGACCGAAGCTCCCATTTTGATTCAGCCCGAGCCGGGGAGAGAGTTTGTAATTTACAGTGATGCATCTTACGTGGGGCTAGGTTGTGTGCTTATGCAAGGAGGTAAGGTAGTGGCATATGCTTCCCGACAGTTGAAGGTTCATGAGAAGAATTACCCCACACATGACATAGAATTGGCTGCAGTGGTGTTTGCGTTGAAAATTTGGAGACACCATCTCTATGGAGAGAAGTGCACTGTGTACACCGACCACAAGAGTTTGAAATATTTGATGTCCCAGAGGGAGTTGAATCTTAGGCAACTAAGGTGGTTAGAGCTCCTTAAAGATTATGACCTTACCATAGAGTATCATCCGGGCAAGGCAAATGTGGTGGCCGATGCCCTGAGTAGGAAGGTGGCCGTTGAGTTGCGAGCTATGTTTGCAAGGTTGAGTGTGTCTACGGATGGTGGGTTAGTGGCCGAGCTTCAGGTTAAGCCATCTTTGGTTCAGTTGATCCGTGAGAAGCAGTTGCGAGATGAGTCCTTGGCACCTCACGTGCAAGACATAATGGAAGATAGACCTACTGAGTATTGTTTTGGAGAGAATGGGATCCTATGTTTCAAGGATAGGATAGTGGTTCCGGAGGATGCCGAGTTGAGGCGTACGATTTTGAGTGAGGCTCACAATAGCCCTTTTGCTATGCATCCGGGTAGCACGAAGATGTATCGAGGATTAAAGGAAGAGTATTATTGGGTTGGTTTGAAAAAGGATGTAGCCGAGTTCGTAAGTAGATGCATGGTTTGTCAGAGAGTCAAGGCTGAGCACCAGTTTCCCTCAGGGTTGTTGCAACCGTTGAAAATTCCAGAGTGGAAGTGGGAGCGCATCACTATGGACTTTGTGTCAGGACTTCCGTTGACTCATTCGAAGAAAAATTCAGTGTGGGTGATTGTAGATAGATTCACCAAGTGTGCACACTTCATACCGGTCCATACCACCTATACGTTGGACAAGTTGGCCGAATTGTATATTCGTGAGATTGTGAGACTACATGGGGTACCGAAGTCGATTGTGTCAGATCGAGATCCGAGATTTACCTCTAGATTTTGGGAGTGTCTGCATCGGGCTTTGGGCACATGGTTGAACTTCAGCACTTCGTATCATCCGCAGTCAGATGGGCAATCTGAGAGGGTAATTCAGATATTGGAGGATATGTTGAGGTGTTGTATCATTGACTTTTAGGGGTCATGGGAGAAACACCTACCATTGGTGGAGTTCGCGTACAACAACAGCTTTCAGTCGAGCATACAGATGGCACCCTATGAGGCTTTGTATGGTAGGAAGTGTAGGACCCCGATTTGTTGGGCCGAGGCTGGACAGAAACTTGTACCGATGCCTGAATTGCTTAAGGGAACCACCGAGAAGGTGAAATTGATTTGTGATCGCTTGAAAGCGGCTTCAGATCGGCAAAAGTCCTATGCCGATTTAAAAAGGAAGGAGGTGGAATACTCCGTGGGGGATAAAGTGTTTTTGAAAGTCTCACCTTGGAAGAAGGTGATGAGGTTTGGAAGGAAGGGCAAGTTGAGCCCAAGGTACATAGGGCCTTATGAGATAGTTGAGAGAATTGGTCCGCTTGCATATAGATTGAGAGTCCCAGTTGAGCTAGAGAAGATTCATGATGTATTTCATGTGTCGATGCTTAGGAGGTATAGGTCGGATCCGTCCCATGTCATGCCAGTGGAAGAAATAGAGTTAAATCCAGACTTGTCTTACAACGAGGAACCAGTTGAGATACTTGCTTCTGATAGCAAGGTATTGCGTGGCAAGACTATAGAATTGGTCAAAGTCTTATGGAGACATAGAGGTGTGGAGGAAGCCACGTGGGAGAGGAAAGCTGACATGCTTGAACAGTTTCCATATTTGTTTCCGTCAGGTAATTTCGAGGACGAAATTCCTTAAGTAGGGGAGAGTTGTAACACCCGGGTTCGGGGGTCGGGAGAAAATAATAGTTTAAAAATGGTTCGGGTTTCGGTTCCAAATTTTAAATATTAAAGTAAAGGTTTGGGCCCCGGGTTTTAAGACATGTAAAATCTAATTGGGCCATTTTCTAAACAAACCCAAATAGCCATGGGTGTCATCCATTGTAGTTATCTCATTTCATTAAGGGCATTTGGGTCTTTTAACCCTTTTAATTTCAAACAAACCTAAAATAATGCTAGAGTCATCTTCTTCCTCTCACTCCACTATTCACACCAACGTTAAAACACCCCCTCCCCCTCTCCTTGTTACTATTCCATTCAATAGCTTGCTCATTTTTGAAGGTTTTGCAAAGGTAATTTCGTTTTTGACTTACCCTCATTATCCTCTACAAGTTGATGTCTTTTATTTTCATTTCTACTCATGTTTTGAAATTTGGAGTTTGGAGGGTTTTGAATTAAAAATGTTGTCTTTGAGGTCTTTGATTCTAGTTTTTGATTTGTTGAGGTTCTATGAGTAATCTACAACCAAAAAGGGCCAACCAAACTGATTTTACAAGGTTTTGGGTATTTTTCCCGAAATGGGGTTTTGGGGAGGTTTTTGGGAGGTTTAGGATTGAAATATGGGGGTGTTCTATGTAGAAATGAGAGGGTGTAAGCTTTGTTTTGGAAGCTTTAGGGAGTAGTTTGAAGGTTGAAATCAATGGTTTTAAGGGGTGCTTGAGGGCTGCTCGGATTTTGGAATTTTGGGCTTGTTCTCAATGTGAAAATTGATATCTTGTAATTGGTTTGTAATCCGGGTTGAGTATTTTAGAACATGGACTGACTTGAGATTATTTGCTTGGTGTTGGAATGGCTAGAGGCGAGAATTTTGGTTGGAGAAGCTTCGGGGACAAATCCGGGGATTTCGGAGTCTTGAGCTTGGTCTTCGATCTTCTCTTGGGTAGCAACGGTGAGTAGAATTATTGGTTTTACATTGTGCACGCTAAGGACTCTTTTGGGGTTTGGGTAGAACCTTGAGAGGTCACCTAAACCCGTGTGTAAGCCTCTCTACTCTTATGTTGTTGTGACATGTTGATTGTGTATACGTTGTGATCATTGAATGCATTTTAAGTTGTTAATGTTGTAGTCGTGTTGAGTTCGTGCCTCACGTGATGGTGGTCTAAACTATGGTGATGTGTAGTCCCACCGATAGTGACTAGTAGGGTAGTACTTTGATGTGTAGTCCCATTGGAAATCCACTAGTCGAAACGGTGATGTGTAGTCCCACCGTAAGTGTATGTTGGTTGTGCTTGTGCAAACCAAATGTTGTGGTTGAGATAGACCCTTGTGCATCCATTGTTTTCTTGCATATAAATCGTGTTTTGGAAAACTGCATGTTGTGAATTGTAGAGCCTCTCTCACTAAGCTAGATTGCTTATGCTCTTTTGTTTCCAACGTGCAGATCGTTAGAGCTCGGGAGGCGAGCGGGCGAGGGAGGAGCTTTTGGAGTTCTCAAGCAAGTTTAAGTATGGTTTGCTTTTGTAATAATGTCTAGACAATGGGGTATAGAGCTTAGGAGTTGGGGTCAAACTCCTTAGGAGGTTATATTTGAATATGTTTAATTCATGTTGTGTTATGTTTTTGTTCCATGGATTATGACCTATGTCTCTCATGTAGTTTATTTACATGCCTTAAGCTTGACTACCATGTGTATGATGCCTATGCTTGTTAAGTATGCTTCTTGTGAAATTGCATGAAGTCTAGATAGGTATGATCCTTGTTATATTCGGTGCTTGTAAGCTAAAATCCAATTGTGGTTGTTGTATGTATGATTGTGTGTGCTTAGGAGTGTCCAAATGTGCATCTAGAACCTTACATGATGTTACCAAATTGTGAAATGAAGAGTTGCAGAGCAGGGGTATCGATACGGCTAGACCCGTATCGATACGGCCTTCTTATTCAAGGCCTTACGTTTCGGTACGCGGGGAGTCGTATCTATACTATTTTTGCTACTGGAGCTACTGTCTAGTTCCGTATCGGTACGGGCCTTCATGCGTATCGATACGGTCCCCTTAGCGTTGACCGTGGGGTGTTAACAATTGGAGAGGGTATCGGTACACTCCTAGGCGTATCGATACGGTCTCCACGAGTTGACTTTGACCAGTTGACCTGCTCAAGGGGTATCGATACACCCCTTAGGTGTATCGATACCACCTGCAGTAAAGTTTAAAAGTTGGCTGTTAAATGCTGTATTGGTTTCGTCTGATTGCCTCGTGTACGTTGTTCCGCTGTTTGATCACTTAGGACTATAATACTCCTCTAGACAAGATTAAGATGGAAAAAATAATTAGGGTTGCTAACCGAGGGGGAATCCTTTAGGGGTTTTCACTCGGTTTTCCCCGTGTAGCTCACTCGGACCGGTCATCCGGCCAGACCGGAACGAGGGGGTTACATGTTATTTCAGCTTCAATAGCCTGAATTGATAGGTTATTTCAATTGTTTTCTCCTTGTCAGGAACTCCAAAAACTGTCTTGTATTTTGCACTATTCCTTTCCGAGTCACAGAAATCATGTTTAGCTAGCTAAATCAAACTACCTACCATACTTGATCACTTAAGAAAAGTTGATAATTCTGAGTGGAACCCTGCAGGTCAGCAACAGCAAAGTTTCAAGCATGTTTGCAGGAACTCAAGAGAAATGTGTTGCGTGCAAGAAAACTGTTTACCCGGTAGAAAAGGTATTTGTGGCAATTTTAATTATTAATTGCATAACTTGTAGTGAAAACAGATTATTTTTTCTCATCAAGTTTCATATCAACTTTTAAGACATACAGAGCGATAATAACCTTGTTACCTTGATAACTGGCCGAACTAAGTTGGTTTGATTGTTTTCGTTTATGAAACTAAGGTCAGTCAATTTTGGTTGATTTCTCTTTAATGGTCGTTTAAATTGGTCTGTTTTTTTTTAGAATGAAGAGACCGACCACAGAGTCGCCCTAGGTAACAAGGATTTATTTGATTGCTATGGAAATAACACAGCCATGCATCATGATAATGATTCGATGGTTCAAGTTTTACTGGTTGCTTCATAATTCGATTTTTCTTCTATCCTTAGGTGGCAGTTGATGACACTTCCTACCACAAGTCTTGTTTCAGGTGCACCCATGGAGGTTGTGTTATTAGCCCATCAAATTATGTGGCTCATGAACATCGTTTGTACTGTAGGCATCACCACAATCAGTTATTTAAACAGAAGGGTAACTTCAGCCAACTTGACAAGCACGAAGAAGCCGAAGGGGTGACCGAGAACACAGTGGCCTAGGGAATTTGTTTCAGAGCATGAGTCGATTTCAACTTCTGACGCATACAAGTGGTGTTATTGAGTTATTGCAAAAATGTTACTTTATGTAATTTGTCACCGGAGATAAATATTCAGCCGAAGAGTTTGATTTTGTTGATATACTTTTTTGTCGTGTGTGGTGAGCTTTTGAATTGATGCATTAAGTAAAAAGTTGGTGTTCAGTCCTTTTCAAAGAACTCTTTAAGATCATCCGGAACGTGTGTGAAATGCTTGTCGTATGAATGGTATTATTATTAACTAAAAGTATTTTTTTATCTACAAGTACTGTAAACATTTGATATTACTTGCTAGATAATGTCCGAGAGAAAGATTTGCTTTGTAAGAAAATTACATTAGTTAATGCTTTGCTATAATAATAAGATATTGGTAAAGCTGTTGAAACCTTATATGATCATGTCCCTTTCCCTAGCTACCATTTAACGCCTAGCCTCGCAAGGTTTTCTGGAGTAAAGGGTTGTTAGAAGGCCAAGTCATTTCTTTGCCCTAGACCGAGGGAAATGCAAAGAGGTGAAAGAGGCCATCCTGACAAGTTAGATTTGGTTGTTGAGCCAAAACCTTCACCCTCTTTTATGATAGGACTTAGAGTGGTTTGCAACCCTCAGCAACCATGCCTTAGTGCAGGAAGGATCAATATAGGATTCGGTGGACTAACACTTAGAAAGCAAAAATCAAACAAAGATGATTGAAACTACCGCATTGCATTGCTTACTTCAAATCCACGCCTCTATTGGATTTACAGCAGAGAATAGAGATAAATTAATCAAGTGTCCGGGACGCCTCTTGCAAAGGGAAATACTATGTTAAACCGACTGCAAAAGTGTGTAATACAGTTCACAACATGGAATTAATAGTAATGATGTGATCCACAAAGTGCAATTGAGATTTTACAACTTAATAATATACCTCCATTATATCATATTACACTGATAGGAAATATTTGTTTAGGTTGAAGGGGAGAGAATAAAATTCTTCACTCCTCGAATCACTCTTGAATGACCGGAACATGTCCCACCAGTGCTTACCCATGTCCTTCCTAATCACATTGTCCTTGCGATGCAATGTGTTATCAAGGAAATATGCCAAGCAACCCGCAATGAATGCTTCTGACGAGAATGGCACATTTACAATGTCATTGAATTGTTATGAAAGATGTATAACCCTTGTTAGAGACACCCACTTCACTCTATAATGACTCTTAACAATATGTTATTTAAGATTAGAAAGTTCAAAAGGTTATACCCATCTTGCGCCTGTGTGAACAGGCCCATAGCCATTAATTGCGGTGTACTCATTAAAGTACTGTGGCACAGATAAGCCCATAAAAACAGAGAAGCCTAATATAAATTTTGTACGGAAGCTGTTAAGGTTGCAGAACTGAAGAAAACTAAGACCCCCAACACCTACAGAAGCACAAGGAAATAGCTTATAAATCGAGATCCACGTGTTTCTTTGTGAACAGCTCAAATCAGATACCTACCAACATAGGCAAAGAATAGGCAGTACAATGCAGCAATAATGGGTGCTGGAATTGAAGCAAAGACGGCTCCGAACTTCCCTGCACATTAAGTATAAAACATAAACAACAAATATGAAAGAGAAAATGCTAAAGGTTTACTTAGAAAAAAAAGATATTGTAGATCAGAAAATTACCAAGAATGGAGAAGAAAATCATAAACCCTGCTGATATTTGGACAACCCTTCAGCTGCCAACTCGTGTAAAGGCTAAAAGACCGACATTCTCTCTGTAGAGAGAGATCCATGTCAGTAAACAAATTATGTTTTTAGATTAGCTTAACAAGGAAAAAGAAGTTCCAACAATAATGTTCATTGCTTGTCAGAGCCTTACACAGAAACTGACGAACCATTGGCAGTTCCAAACAACCCTGAGACCAAAATGGCAACTCCCTAATGCAGGCAACGGAAAGTTATGTCACAAAAGATAAAAAATCAAGATCCACATGAAACTGAAGTTCGGCAAATGCAGATGAATTTCTCGAGTGTTATAGGGAAATGCATGGCCCTGGCTCCCATGTGGTCATGGAGTATAAGACAATTTAACTAATAGTATTGATTATACTTCACATTTTAGGCATATAAATCAATAACAAATAGTCTTGCTTACAACACTTAACATTCTAGGCGTATGAATCAACAAACTTCTAAAATTACCTGCCAACCAATACCACGGCTAAGAATAGATGGAGGCATTGGGGTTGCACTTGCATATCTTGACACTGCAATAAAAGCCTCGGTGGACTGTTCATTTCATTGGAAAGGTAAAAAGTCAGTATATTTTGAATAACACTGCAATTAACCTCTAAAGAGCAAGAAAGAATATGTTAAGATGCATAACTGAATGAAATAAAAATGGCAGTGCAGGGGATTTGATAACAAATGATATGAAAGGAAAAAGGCAGCAATAAGGAAAGAAAGACAATGAAAATGAAATTCCATTCAGTTTTTTGGTTTAGAAACAACAAAATAATAAGAGAATAACACGTTTCAAAACTTAATAAAATTCATAAATAAGAGAAGAAAACAAACCTCTACAAGAGCAACAAAAGAAGCCATCATCATAGCAAAGGATTCACCAGCATCAAATGAAGGTGCTCCCCATTGAAAGGGATATGGAACTCTTATCCTGCAAACCCCTAATTCTTGTAAGCAATTATAACTATGCCATTCTTGACAAATATTTTCATATTATGGTAAAAGAAATTTTAGGGTTGCTATCAAACACAAGTCCAAAGTTCCCTCTATACCAAAACCATTGGCACTTTTGGATAAATTACTAATTAAAATTTCACTGCAGACAACTAGAGCTATAATTTAGCATATCTAAAGTTTTATCCAATATCAACCAAGATAGTTAGATCTGTACATGCAGAACTTCCTCATATAAAACATATAGTGATAGACCAGTCTTGCCTTGTCCATAATTTAAAATGCATGGCCTTACCCATTCAAGGGATAGTGCACCTCATCTAAAAATAAATTCACTATGAAGCAGCATAAACTCACTATGGAGCAGCATCTATTATCTGTTCTGCAGCTTATTTGTGTCTTTGGTGCCTTACCATTATAAGCTCCACCCACAGTAAGCAAATGAGCATAAATCCAAACAATCACCACTGAAAACAAGACAGCAAAGCGATCAAAGATGTTTCTTGCAGATTTTATCACATGAGGCACGTACTGCAAAACAAACCCAGAAAGCAATGATTATTTGACAAAAAATAGTTTCTAAACTCAAATGAGATTGAAGTCAGAAATATGCAAGACTATAACTAGAAAATGAATAACTGAATGTAAGACATCACCTGTGAGACAAATACTATAAGAATTAGCTGAGGCAGTCCAATCTCCACACATTTGGCAACCTAATAATTGACACAATAGTCAACATCTATGGTGATGATACAATACTTGCAAAGTTTATTGTATAGAGTGGAGACTCACCCCGAGAAAACCAAACTCATAAAGCCCAAAACCAACTAGAGATACCAAAGGAACAACTGAAAGTGGACTTAAAAACCTGAAAATAGAAAACAAACTCATATGATTAAATGAGTTAAATGAAAAGTTTCACTAAAATATTTGACTTTGTTACATTCAAGGGAAGCATCATGAAACATGTATTAGTCCAAGAATCTATACAATATAACAATAACTAATGTTAAACATTTAAGACTAAGATAAAATAAACCTAATTCAAATTTATTTACAAGGAAAAGCATATATAGCCAAGTTGTTCAAAACTTCCCCTGAAAATTTACACTATTAAACTAACCTTGTAATGTTACACCAAAGGCCACTGAAGCCAAGGACAATCTGAAGTGTGGAAGCAACAATGAGGGAGCCTTGCGTTGCCTGCATTATCCTTTTAAATCTCTAAAAAAGCATTAACACGCAATAATTAAACGAACCAAAGATAAATCTCTAAAAAGGCATTAAACCACCATACTTAACCTGTAGATAATTGGCATTTAAAATAAAGATTAGATTGCATTATATTTTTTGTTAAAATAGGTACCCAAATATTTAGCTGCTAACATTTAGGAATTTAGCAATAATATAGTTGCTGATTTTATGTAATTTTCCTAGATTAGTCTCCTTTTGTAACCTATAAATAGGTACTACTTTATCAATAAAAGACATCAAGAAATACAGAGAAATTATCTTTCTTCTCTGCACATACCACTGTTCTACATGGTATCAGATTAGGTTTTAGATCCTAAAACTTGCGAGATGTATACATCTTCCGCAATCAGTTCAGAAAATATTTCAGATGATGTATTTCAACCTTTAAAAAAATTCCAGCAGCCAACTGCTGTTGGCAATTTCCAGCCTTACAACAGATTTCAGCAGCTCAATGTTGTTGATAACTTCCAGCCATCTTCAACCTTCCAGCAGCCGATTGATGCTGATAATCTACAGCCACATTCATCCTTTCAGCAAACCAATGTGACTTCTAAGACTCATGCAGGTAGTACAATTTTTACAAATTTGGCTGATAATAATTGTACATCATGGATCGTGGATTCAGGGGCATCAGATCACATGACAGGAGATGTGACGTTGTTTCAGAAGTTTCAGAAATTAAATTTTCCCTCTCACATAAAGACTGTGGATGGCTCTTTATCACCCACTGAAGGGAGTGGTTCAATTCGAGTTTCTGAAAACATTGAATTGTTGAATGTGTTGTATGTGCCTAATTTAGCTTGCAATCTTCTCTCTGTCAGTAAACTCCCTACTGATTTCCGCTGCACTATTAAATTTTCTCCACATGTTTGTGAATTTCAGGCTATGGACTCGGGGAAGGTGATTGGAAGTGCTAGGTTGTGTGGTGGCCTCTACATTCTTCAAGGCCAATCATCTCTACATAGACAAGCCAACTCAAGTTGTTCTCAACCAAACTTTTTTCCTAATCATGGTTCTAATTCTTCTCCAAATGTTTTATTATGGCATTACAGACTAGGACATCCTAATTTTCAGTATCTTGCCAAAATGTTTCCTCATTTATTTCAAAATACAAGTCCAATTTTTTTACTTGTGAAATCTGTCCACTTGCTAAACACACAAAAAATTCATACCCTCCATCCAAATACAAATTCTCTCATCCCTTTTCCATTGTTCACAGTGACATTTGGGGCCCTTCAAGAGTGAAAAACATAGATGGTTCTAGGTGGTTCATTACTTTTATAGATGATCACTCTAGACTCATTTGGACTTTCTTAATGAAAGAAAAATTTGAAACTGAGAGTGTGTTTAGAAGATTTCAGAACCTGATTGAGACTCAGTTTAAAACAAAAATTCAAATTTTTCACACTAATAATGGCAGTGAGTATTTCACTAGAACTCTAGGATCCTATTTTCAGGAAAAAGGAATTCTTCATATTAGCTCTTGTGTTGATTCTCCTCAACAGAATGGGGTTGCCGAGAGAAAAAATAGGCACCTTTTAGAGGTAGCAAGGTCATTATTATTTTCCACAAATGTTCCTAAATTCTTTTGGGGGAAGCCATTCTTACAGCCACATACCTTATAAATAAGTTGCCTAGTAAACCCTTGCAATTTAAGGCACCTCGAGATGTTTTTCTTCATCATTTTTCTAATTTTCAGCCACTTTCTTCCAATATGCCATTAAAAGTCTTTGGGAGTACCGTTTTTGTCCATATTTATCCTCATTCTTGGTCTAAACTTGATCATCGATCTCTTAAGTGCATTTTCTTAGGATATTCTTCCACTAAAAAGGGCTACAAGTGTTACTCACCTGTCACTGAAAGAACCTATACCACCATGGATGTTACTTTCTTGGAAAACAATCCTTTTTACTCCAAGGCTGAAATTCAGGGGGAGAGTTTAAGAAAACCTCAGCTTTTTGATGATTTTCAGTTTATTGATGATTTTCAGCCTTTTATAGCTCAACCTATCATACCTATACCTTCTCCTTCAAAATCCATACTTCCTTCAGAACCTACAGTTCAACCCTTCATAACTATAACTTCTCCTTCAGAACCAATACCATCTTCAGGACCCACACAATCTCCAGTTCCTAGCTCACCACAAACTCCTCAAAAGACCCAACCTGAGCAATTTGAGAAGAGGGAACTTAGTGTCTATAAAAGGAGACAAAAGCCTATTAAAGAGACCAACATACAACCTGGAGACTGCCGAGAACTGGAACTCAGCCCTACAGCCTCAGAACACTTGGAAGGTATGGGAATTTCTCAAAATACAGCTCCTATTCCTATTATTGATATTGTTGATTTGCCCATTGCTCAAAGGAAAGGTGTGAGAAAGTGCACTAACCATCCAATTCAAAGGTTTGTAGCATATGGAAAACTAAATCCTTCATTTAAGGCTTTTACTGCAAATGTTGACAAAATCTTTGTCCCTAAAACAATAGAGGAAGCTTTAGAAGATCCTCAATGGAAGAGGGCAGTTGATGAAGAGATTAGTGCACTTGAAGGTAATAAAACATGGACTCTTGTCGATTTACCACCAGGTAAAAAACCAGTAGGTTGTAAATGGATTTTTACAGTGAAGTACAATTCTAATGGTAGTGTGGAGAGATTTAAGGCTAGACTTGTGGCCAAAGGATTTACACAATCCTATGGAATAGATTATGAAGAAACTTTTGCTCCTGTTGCAAAACTAAATTCAGTTAGAGTATTGTTATCTTTGGCAGCAAATAAAGATTGGGAACTTCATCAACTAGACATTAAGAATGCATTCTTGAATGGGACTCTGGAAGAAGAGGTCTACATGAAAATTCCTCCAGGTATGAAACTACATCGTAATGATCAAAAGGTTTGTAAATTGGAAAAATCTTTATATGGATTAAAACAATCTCCAAGGGCCTGGTTTGATAAATTTACTAGAGTCATTCTTAAAAATGGCTACAAGCAATGTCAAACTGATCACACTTTGTTTGTAAAAACAGCTCCATGTGGAAAAAAGGCAATTCTAATTGTTTATGTAGACGATATTATCATTACAGGAGATGATGTTTATGAGATAGAACAACTAAAGAAGATACTGGCCTTTGAATTCGAAACCAAGGATCTTGGAAAT
The DNA here is from genome assembly GCA_958450335.1 of Hibiscus tridactylites. NCBI lineage: Eukaryota > Viridiplantae > Streptophyta > Magnoliopsida > Malvales > Malvaceae > Hibiscus > Hibiscus tridactylites. The sequence goes on along the minus strand of CAUDLX010000057.1, from coordinate 30,809 downwards.
CTCAAATACTTCTTGGGAATGGAGGTAGCAAGATCCAAGATGGGCATTGTTATTAATCAGAGAAAATATGTTTTAGATTTACTTGAAGAAACTGGAATGATGGGTTGTAAGCCAGCAGAAACTCCTATGGAGATCAACTTGAAGTTAAGGAAAGATGAGTTGGGAATTCCTGTTAACAAGGAACAGTACCAAAGACTTGTGGGGAAATTAATTTATCTGTCACTTACACGACCAGATATAGCATTTTCTGTCAGCATTGTAAGCCAGTACATGTGTGACCCGAGAGAGGAGCACCTTGATGAAGTCTACATAATTCTAAGGTATCTAAAATGACTCCTGGCCATGGTTTGATTTTCAGAAAGAATGAAGACAAAACAGTAAAAATCTTTACTGATTCAAGTTGGGCTGGAGAGTTAACAGACCGAAGGTCAACTAGTGGATATTGCTCCTTTGTTTGGGGAAATTTAGTGACATGGAGAAGTAAAAAACAGTCAGTTGTGTCAAGAAGCAGTGCTGAGGCATAATATAGAGCTCTTGCTTTGGAAATTTGCGAGGGAATATGGCTTAAGAGACTTTTGGCAGAACTGGGACTTGATAGTTGCAGTCAATTTGAATTGTAAACTGATAGCCAATCAGCTATTAGTATTGCTAAAAATCCAGTCCAATATGACAGGACAAAGCATGTGGAGATCGATAGACACTTCATTTCAGAAAAGGTCAACAATGGAGTGGTTAAACTTAACTTTGTCTCTACAAAGAAGCAGCTAGCCAATGTACTCACCAAGGCACTACCAAGAGTTACCTTTGACGAATTCATATCCAAGCTGAGACTCTACAATATATACTCACCAGCTTGAGGGGGAGTGTAGATAATTGCCATTTAAAATAAAGATTAGATTGCATAAAGTTAGGAAATTATATTCCCAAATATTTAGCTTCTAACATTTAGGAATTTAGCAATAATATAATTGCTGATTTTATGTAATTTTCCTAGATTAGTCTCCTTTTGTAACCTATAAATAGGTACTACTTTATCAATAAAAGACATCAAGAAATACAGAGAAATTATCTTTCTTCTCTGCACATACCACTGTTCTACATAACCAAGACAAAGAAAACACCGAACTGGACAACCTAGTTAATCCTTTTCTGTATTTTAAATTTTCAAGTAGTAAACGACATTAGAGTAAGAATTAAGAAAGGAATGTTCGTTTCAATGGAATTTGAGGAGTGAAGTCATATGATATCACATCAGTAATGCTTGAGCTGGAAAGAAACCAGTTTCAAACTGGACGTAGGCAAATACTGGCTTCTCCAAATTCATGAGCAACTTTAGCAATTTCAAAGTCCAAACAATATAGTAAAATGGAGTTTATATCACAAAACCTCGACTGGATCTGTAGTGTCACTGAACCGACCAGCAAGAATAATTGAGATTGTTGTTGGGACAAAGGTATAAGACCCTCCAATCACAGCAGGCAATCTAGACCCAAAAAGTGACAGCAACAACGTGTTCAAACCAGCTACAAAGAGAAGAGTCTGGATCACCTTTGCTTTCTCCTCCTATAGAGGTTATTGATATAACATTATGGAAATTATTATGCCAGACAAATTATCACGGTAATCTTGTTACTTGTTGATTCTTTAGGTTGGTTGGTTTTCTTGGGGACTTACATTTCCACCTCCCATCTGGGGAACCAACGAAGTTCGTATGATCACTGTCGTTCCAAGCATCACAAGATAATGTTGAAAACCAAGAAGGGTAGCCTCAGCTGCATCAAATGCAGATCAAAATTTCAAGAGATTAGTTGCAATATTTTTCGACTGCCATGTTAAGGGTGAGATCGGTTCGGTTCGGTTCAGTCTTTCAGATTTTTACTTTTCGACCTTTTAGACTTTATTTTGAATAAATGAGTTTGTTTTATAGTTTTGAACATAATTTGATAGTTTCAAAGTTATTTTCATAAATATTTCTAAAAAAATTAAATAAAAACAATCAATTAGTATTTTAAAGTTATTTTCATTTACATTATAAAATAACTAAAATTAATTATCAATTAAATAAAAAATAGATTTCGGTTCCGGTTCTGTTAACCGCAGTTTTTAGGCTTGTATTCCATAGTAAGTCCAGACACTACAGTTCAGCTTGGTTTTCGGTTTCTTAACTCACCCTATGCCATGTAAAGGCATATCCACGATAGTTATTTAATATCTTGAATCCACATCAAGACAATAAATGAAAATTTCCTCAATTTGTTTAAAGGGGAGAAAGAACACCCTAAACAAATTGATGACAGTGTGCAGGATATAAATAACAAAATATAATAAGGAAAATGCTAAACAAAATTAAACTAAAATGAAGTTAATTAGCAGAGGGAAGTAAGCTTCAGATAAGTTCTCACCAAATCAATAAGCATATGACTAAAGTTATCATCCTTAGTTACCAAAGTGGAGGAGGGAAAGCTGGAAAAAAGTATATAATATATATACATATATAATACTCAGTCAAGAAAATAAACCAAAGTACATGGATTATGGAAAGGTAGTTTTTTTTCCCTCTCTTTCTCAGCCTCACGGGGAAAAATATTAAAAAAAAGAGTTAATTTTCTGCAAAATATTTACATTTCACTTTTCCAAAAAGGGGCATCCAAGTCGAAAATGAACCAAGAAAAGCTACTTGCTTTCAGCTAAAAGAAGATTTGACATTCTGCAGAAGATACATAACCGAAACAATTCAAAACAAATGACTACTACCTAAAATATTCGTGGAGGATTCACAAGAATCACACTCTAAACCAACCAAAAAGCTAAAATATAATACCTCAGCTGCTGAACGTAAAATTTAGAAACTGAGCTGTCATAAGTAGAGGAGAAAAAAAAGGGGAAAATAAAAAATAGAATATTGAAGAAACTCACGCCATGGAGGTGGACTTGTAATGCAGTAAGAAATGTTGGGCAGCTGTTTCTTTGGTGGATGTGGATGTGGTTCATCTGCCTTTGCCATGATCTCCGTCTATACAAAAGAAACCAACTTTTTAAAATCAGCAAATATAAACTACTAAATCTGAGAACAACCCAGATCCCAAATTCTAAAGGAGGCAACTAAAACATAAAGAAAAAAAAGAAGAAAAAAAAAACTAAAGAAAGTAAGGGTAAAAAGAAGATGACCCAAAGAGACATACTAATAATGAAGTGACAAAGTTGAACTAAAGATAAGGAAACCTTCACAAAAGATTTAAACTTAAAAGATGATTGAATGTGGGGAGAGCAGGAAGGGAAGTGTTAATATTATTTTTATTTATTTTTTTTTGAAAATAAGCCACTAGTTTTATTAATGAGAAAAATACCCAAAATTACAATAAGGGTTTACAAATTATCATTGTAAACTAAATACATAATTTGGACTTCCTCCTAAAACTAGCCACTTTAGATCAGATATGAACCATACATGAAAAGGTTATAAACCCATCCAAATACTCGATCGAAAATAGATACGAAACCTGACTGCATCGGCAAAATGAACCACAAAAGGGATGAAACTATTGATAGACCACCGAGAAAACGCAAATCAGAGCCGAGACCTAAGAAACTCATCACAAGCGCAAACTGCATATCCAAATTCAAACCGAAGGTCCATAGCAGGGAAGATCAACATGATTGATAAGTATTTATTTTGGTTATGTTTTTAGTCCTTGTTTTGATCGAATATAAATGTTTGAAGGACTTAATTGGGCTATTTTTGTGTTGTTCTCATGCAGGTTACGTAATGTCAGAAACGAGTTGAAATACTGCAGAAATACTGAATTCGTGGGCAGATTCATGGGCATGAACCAGGGCATGAATGCTGACTGGGCGCCACGTCAGCACCTTCTAGAAGATGACATCAGCAAGCTTGATAACCTATCAGTCCACTTATCAAGATAGCCTATCATCCGAATTTTATCTTTTTAATTCAAAACTTTGATATTTATCTTATGTAATTTTATTTAAATTTATTTTTAGGATTTATCATCTTAGGTTTTTAGGGTTTTTCAACTACTATAAATACCTCACTTTGGGGGTGAATTAAATCATCATTCAATTAGCAATAAAACATCACTTCTTCTTCTCTTGGAAATTCTTCTCTTTTTTAGTTTTTCTTAAAGTTTTTTTCTTTTAATTATTTCACAAATGTCGAGCATGATTAATTCAATAACCATGCTCGGCTAGATCTTTTTAAGCCGAAGGCTTTTGCAATGACGCGTTCTCAAGGCGAGGTTTGAAACTATGCTTCAAACGTTTCGAAAACTTCTCTCAATTTCTTTAAACTTTATTTTCTAAATCAAAATGATTTTTAAAACTCAAAGATTGACTTTGGAAAAAAAAATTGTTTTGATCTATCAAGTGGGAGGGAGGATCGGTTATTGAAACAAATCCGACTTCCAAGGAACACACTTAGTAAATAGATTACTAAGTAAAATTGAGATCGAATCGTTTTTATAGAAATGACTTTTCGAGTTGGTTATGAGCTTAAGTAATTTGTTTTCTCAAACATTGAGTTGGTTTAGACAAATTGTCAAAACTGAAACCAAAAATTGATTTTGGAAATTCAGTTTACAAATAAAAACTCAAGGATTGACCTTGAAGTAATTTTACCAACAAGTTTTTCGAAATAAAAATCTTTACCAAGGAACCGAGTAGAACAAGTCAACGTGGAAGCACGAGGCTGAAAATCTCATATTCAATTTAAACTATTTTAAAGCTTTCTTTTACTCTCTTAAACAATTGCATTTCATTACAACAACACCCCCCACCTAAATCATATTATCATGGTTCCAACAACAACTCTTGGTTCAGAAACTACAAAAGCGCGACAAAGAAAGTTCTAAGTCCCTGTGGGTTCGACTCCTACTTCCCTATCTATACTCAATTTAATTTTTTTATTTATTTTATTTATTTGGAAGAAGGAAATTATTCTTGACACGTTACGACGCGTGTCAAAATTGGCGCCGTTGCCGGGGACTTCGGCAACTTTTACTGTTTGTTTTTGATTGTTTATGACCAGGAGAAATCCAGAAGAACAGGTTAAATACATCCCAAAAATCAAAGCCAAATGGGAAACAACGAACAGACGATCCATCAGTTGATCAGGGCAACAGAGGACAATCAGCCCTTGTGCATAATCTTTCTGAATGGTGAAACGCCGTTCCAACTAAAAACGGGCTTGATTCATCTACTACCAACCTTCCACGGTTTGCCTAACGAAAACCCTCACAAACATTTGAAGGAATTTCACATGGTTTGTCTAAGCACAAAGCCACAGGGAGTATCCGATGACCAAATCAAACTTAGAGCTTTTCCATTTTCTTTAGCAGATATAGCAAAAGATTGGTTATTTGATTTACCCCCTAATTCTATTACAACTTGGACTGACATGGCTAAACTTTTTCTTGATAGGTTCTTCCCTGCAGCTAAAGCAAGCGAGATTAGGCGCAACATCCTGAGCATTCAACAAAAAGAAGCTGAATCTTTATATGAATACTGGGAGAGGTTTAAAAAGTTGTGTGCAAATTGTCCACAACATGGATTGTCGGAACAAACCCTCCTTCAGTATTTTTATGAAGGATTGACGCCTATGGATATGAAAGTAGTGGATGCGGCAAGTGGCGGAGCTCTAGTCAATATGACCCCAACAGCTGCTAAAACCCTGATATCAACCATGGCTGCCAACTCACAAAGGTTTAATCAATCTAGCGAACCATCTCGAAGTGTTCGCGAGGTAAGCACAGTTTCTTTAGAAAATAAGGTTGATAAATTAGCTGAAATAGTGCAAACTCTTCTTGCAGGAAAAAAGGGAACGACTAGACTTTGTGGGATCTGTACTAGCCCAGAACATCCGACAGACTGTTGTCCGATGATTCAGGAAGATGATGTCTCCCAAGCCAATGCCATGGGAAATGCATACAATCCAAGGTGGAGAAACCAGTCAAACTTTGGATACGCAAACAACCAAAGACAAAATCAACCCTACCCACAACAAAAAACGTCTCTAGAAACTTTAGTTGAGCGTTTAGCGATGTCCCAAGAGAAATTCCAAATTCGTACCGAGACCCACTTACAAGAGATAGACAAACAAATAAGCCAGCTAGCAAGCCGTCTTGGTTCCAAAGGTAAACAACCCGAGACAAACCCTAGAGAAAATATAAGCGCCATCACACTCCGTAGTGGGACAGTTATAGCTCCAAAAGAACCATCAAAAAACAACAATCCCACACCTGCCATTGAAGAAGGTAACGAAAAACAAAATAACCCTCTACCATCATCTCCTCCTTCTCCACCTCTTAAAGTCGCACCTCCTTTCCCATCACGATTAGTAAAACGTGACAAAAAGGCTGAAGAGAGAGAAATTATTGAAGTATTTAAAAAGGTCCAAGTAAACATTCCCCTCTTGGAAGTCATTCGCCAAGTGCCAAGGTACGCTCGTTTCTTTAAAGAGCTTTGTACAACCAAGCGAAAACTCACCGGGAACGAAAAGGTAAATTTGGGAGAGCACGTTTCTGCAGTTTTTCAACGTAAGTTACCACCCAAAATGAAAGACCAAGGTATGTTTGCTATACCCTGTCAAATTGGTAACATATCTATTAAACGTGCTATGTGCGATCTTGGGGCTTCAATAAATGTAATGCCGCTTTCTGTTTATAAAATGATAACTAACGATCCTTTGAAGGAAACCAGGATTACGATACAGTTGGCGGATCGATCAGTCATCTATCCAGAAGGAGTGTTGGAAAATGTTTTGGTAAAGGTAGATGTCTTATTTTTCCCTGCGGATTTCTACGTGATCGATATGGCTCACGATAGAACAAACACTTGCTCCGAAGTGTTGTTGGGACGTCCATTCCTTAGCACAGCAAACACGAAAATAGAAGTAAGAAGCGGCCTTTTGTCCATGGAATTCGACGGTGAGGTAGTAGAATTCGATGTTTATAAGGCAATGAGGTATCCTGATCAGGTTGAATCTGTTAACTCGATTGATATTGTTGATCCATATATAGAAGAGTATGCAGATACTAATGTTTTTAATAACTTTGATATGAACTATGAGCTTTGCGACGATGAAGCAGAAAATGAGGATGAATCTGTTTCCTTTATTAATTCTGATTTAGCTTTAACTCCATCAAAGACTAAACCTTTGCCATCTATTTTGCAGGCTCCAAAGTTGGAATTAAAAGAACTCCCATCCCACCTTAAGTACGCCTTCCTGGGAGATAATGATACCTTACCGGTTATCATTTCGAACGAATTAACCGGAGAGGAAGAAGTCGATCTTGTCACAGTCTTGCGAAAATACAAGGAAGCAATCGGGTGGACGGTAGCGGACATAAAAGGACTTAGCCCCTCAACTTGTATGCATAAAATCAAAGTTGAGGAAGGGGCAAAGCCATCACGACAAGGTCAGCGACGCTTGAATGATCCCATGATGAAGGTAGTACAAGACGAAATTCAAAAACTCTTAGACGCTGATATCATATATCCGATCTCGGATAGCGAATGGGTAAGTCCTATTCATGTTGTTCCTAAAAAGACCGGCGTCACGGTAATCAGAAATGACAAAGGTGAGTTAGTTCCAACTCGAGTTCAGAATGGATGGCGAGTTTGCATAGATTACAGGAAGTTGAATTCTGTAACCCGAAAAGATCACTTTCCCTTACCATATATTGATCAAATGATTGAAAGATTAACTGGTAAATCTCATTATTGTTGTCTTGATGGCTTTTCAGGTTTCTTTCAAATTCCCGTAGCCCCTGAAGACCAAGAGAAGACCACATTTACGTGCCCATTCGGGACCTTCGCCTATCGACGAATGCCGTTTGGACTATGTAACGCTCCGGCTACGTTCCAGCGATGTATGGTAAGTATATTTTCAGATTATGTTGAGAAAGGGATCGAGGTATTTATGGACGACTTCACTGTATATGGTAATTCGTTTGGTGAGTGTTTATTGAATTTAACTAATGTCTTAAAACGATGCATTGAATTTAACCTTGTGCTTAATTATGAGAAATGTCACTTTATGGTTAATAAAGGCTTAGTATTAGGACATATAATTTCTTCAAAAGGGATTTCTGTTGATAAAGCTAAAACGGATATTATACGCTCACTCCCATACCCCACAACCGTGAGGGATATTCGCTCTTTTCTTGGACATGCATGTTTCTACAGGCGATTTATAAAAGACTTCTCAAAGTTAGCACAACCACTATGTCGGTTACTGCAGAAAGATGTAGAGTTTGACTTTACATCCGAATGTAGGAAATCGTTTGATACAATTAAGGAGAAACTTGTGTCTGCGCCAATAGTGCAACCGCCCGATTGGAACTTGCCGTTCGAAATTATGTGCGACGCCTCGGATTTTAGTGTTGGAGCGGTACTCGGACAAAGGAAAGGAAGAGAGCCTCATGTCATCGCCTATGCATCGAGAACGCTCGATCCAGCGCAACGAAATTATTCAACTACAGAAAAAGAACTGTTTGCTGTAGTGTTTGCTTTAGATAAATTCCGCTCTTATTTACTTGGAACTAAAATTATTGTTTTTTCAGACCATGCAGCCTTGCGATATTTGATGAGCAAGAAGGAAGCAAAACCAAGGTTGATCAGATGGATTTTACTCCTCCAGGAGTTTGATCTCGAGATAAAGGACAAGAAGGGGAGTGAAAATCTTGTGGCCGATCACCTTAGCCGAATCCCATTAACTAATTCGGATTCGCCAGTCAATGACGAATTCCCTGAAGAAAATTTAATGATGGCCCAAGCTTCAACACCTTGGTTTGCGGACATCGTGAACTATTTGGCTACAAGTGAATTACCTCATGACTTGCCACGGTCAGAAATTACCCGAATCAAGAGGGAATCCAGGTTCTATATTTGGGATGATCCCTACCTTTGGATACATTGTTCCGATCAGGTAATACGACGATGTGTAACTGAAGACGAGGTAAAATCTATCCTAAATTTTTGTCATTCATATGCATGTGGTGGGCATTATGGACCTAAAAGGACAGCTCATAAAATTCTTGAATGCGGATTCTATTGGCCTAATATTTTTCGAGACACATATTTATTTTGCAAATCATGTGATAAATGTCAAAGAGTTGGTAACTTAAGCCGACGTAATGAAATGCCTCTAAATCCTATTCATGTTTGCGAAATATTTGATGTGTGGGGGATAGATTATATGGGGCCATTTGTATCATCATTCGGTAATTTTTATATTATCTTAGCTGTTGATTATGTTTCGCGATGGGTTGAGGCAAAAGCCACAAAAAATAATGATGCTAAAACCACTGTCAAATTTCTTAAAGATTGTATTTTTTCCAGGTTTGGCACACCAAGAGCGTTGATATGTGACAGAGGGAAACATTTTATCAATCGAGTCATTGATGCGTTAATGAAAAAATTTGGCGTCACCCAACGCATCGCGACGTCGTACCATCCGCAAACAAATGGTCTGGCGGAAGTGTCAAATCGTGAAATCAAGACCATTCTTGAAAAGATCGTGAAACCTGATCGGAAGGATTGGAGCGTTAAGCTGAATGACGCATTATGGGCCTATCGGACAGCATATAAGGGTCCCATCGGGATGTCCCCTTATCGCCTTGTTTTTGGTAAGCCGTGCCATTTACCGGTCGAATTGGAGCACCGCGCACTTTGGGCAGTCCAAAAATGCAACATGGAAATGGATCTAATTGGCGAAACGCGTAAACTCGATATCTAGGAGTTGGAAGAAATTCGGAAAAATGCCTACGACAGTTCGAAAATTTTTAAGGAAAAAAATAAAGATTTTCATGATCGTAATATTGCATTTAAATCATTTTATATTGGTCAAAAGGTTTTATTATTTAATTCTAAATTAAAACTTTTTGCAGGAAAATTACGATCAAAGTGGCTTGGACCATACACAGTGACTAATATTTTCCCACATGGTGCAGTGGAAATTAAAAGTAATTCCGGAGAGCCATTTAAAGTTAACGGTCAACGGCTTAAACCGTACTATGACAATGCTCCGATTAGTCTAGTCGAGGAAATTCGCTTATTCGAACCTGTTACTTGAGTAAGGTCGTCAAGCTAGCGACGATAAACAAGCGTTGAATGGGAGGCAACCCATTTCTTTTCTTCTTTTTACTTTAATTATTTTTTTTCTCTTTTCTTTATTTTATCACAAGCGCAAACCGCATATCCAAATTCAAACCGAAGGTCCATAGCAGGGAAGATCAACATGATTACAAATAATCGCCATCTTGATCAGTCGTGGCGTCGTCAAATCAACCCTGATAGAAAACAAATAATAGAAAAACGTGCCAAGAGACAGAAAAACATGCTAAAAAGCATAAAAACGTACCAAACGGTAGAGAAAAGCGTGTCATAAAGACAGATTTATTGAATTAAAAAGACTAAAAATCAAAAGAACGAAACAAATAAATGAAAGAGGGTGACCGGCGGTCAACAAATAGCTCGAAAGCTATTACCGCCGTCGGCCTATGTTCGAACCAAAGACAAAGAGAGCAGCGGCACTAAGAAAAAAGAAAAAACCCTAAGCGTTATAATTTAAACTTCTTAGTTGTATTTTTTTTTCAAAGAAAAGTGCTAATAATTGCAACATCAAAAATAATGAGCCAAAAGATTAGGTTGTTACAAAGAAAAATGAAAAACTAATCTTTTTTGACAAACTTCAAAACACAATCAAGTAAAAATGTATTAAAATCAATAATAAATTATGTTACCCCACCACACCTAAAAAAATGCAAAGATAGCAGGACAAATGGAAAACAACCCAGATAAAAATGGGAATTTTTTATGTGAATTCAGATATGCAAGTGAAGATTAATTGAAGGATAAAATAGTTAAAAAGTAAAGTTTAGTGTTAAATTTAGAATTTTTAAAGTTTGTGATATTTTCAAGTCAATAATAATAATTTAGTGGCATTTGGTGGAGTTTATCCTTATTTTTTATTATAAAATTACGTTCAATGGACTGTGATTGAGGAATTATTTTATCTATAACTTAGGGAAGGTGGCAGGTTTAAGTCATTTGTAAACTATTAGTATTTAATTTAAAACTGACTCTGATGTTGTCACACGATAATTTAATTAATATATCAAAACTAAACTAAGTAAGGTGTTAAAATTGTATTGAATACAGGGAATTATCAAGTTTCTGCACCCACAACGACTTTACATCGAATAGAGACATGTTTGTCTCCTTTTTGTAACGTGTTACGTGTGTGTATATATAATATCGCGTAAACCTAACCCGTCTATTATATTTTCTTTCTTCTATTTTATCCTAAAAACATTTTTAGGTGAATTACGTAAATTATTAACTTTGCTTTTAAATCTATTTTAGTTATTAAAATTTCAGAACATTCAATTTACTCACTAAAACTTAGACATTAAATGTATTTATCTTTTAATTTTTTGCGGCGTCCATTTATCGACGAACGAAAAAATTTCTCTAATATTAGAACAGTGAAAAACTTCATCGAAACGAGAGAAGCAACATATTGAAAAACAGACTTTATTCGAGGGCGAAGAAGAGAGATCAACAAGTAAAAAATAAGAAGATTTTTGGGCGATTCGTGAACTTCTAAGATTTTTTTTTTGGCAAAATAAAAGTTGGATTCATACTCAGGAGGCAGAAACAAAGTGACTGATGAAATTTGAAACAGAACGACCATCATTTATGATCGTTTAGTGAGAGTGACAAAAAATTTACAATATCTAAACTTTAGTGACAAAAAAAATTTAACATCTAAATATCAGCGAATAAATAGAACGTTTTAAAACTTTGATGACCAAAGTAGATTTAAAACCAAAACACCTGGACGATGGCTCTACCAAACATGAGCCAGCCCATTACCAAAACCATATAGTATATGTTCCTATACAAGTTACAACAACACTAAAACTGGCCCGGGAAATGGGCCCACGCTCATCGAAAAAAGAAGCAGTCCATCAGTAACGTTTTGATTGGTTTTGGGCACTCTTAAGACATTTTTAGATTGGATCAGACATTAGCTTAAAGATGTTTGGACTCCCAAATCTCAAATTCAATATTTGGAGATTGAATTTTATTTTCATATCGGGCCGTGGGCTGTGCTCTTAAAACCCCTATCCATCACATTTCTCTCCCTCAACTCGCAAAAGTTGCTGCAACAAAGTTTAACCATGTTTCTGTCCAGATTTGTAGGGAGGACAGCTCTCTTGGCAGCTGCTAAATCAGATAGCTCAGCCGCCGCCGCCGCCGCTCCCAACCCTCTTGAGCAGTTTTTTGAGGCTGATAGAAATCTCGATGATCAAAAACCTGTCTACGGTACTTTCTTTCTATACTTTTCTATTTTTCTGAGCACGTGTTTCCATTCGTCATTTCTTATTTGCTATAATAAAGTAGAAACCATCGGAAATCTGTCAACTTCTTTGAATTACTGGTACCACATTCATGCTTGTTTGTGTCATTGTTTTAAAGGTTTAATTGAATTTTAGATTCCATTTATTTGAATAAACGTGTTTCCCTAATGCACTTTAATGGCCACTGTTTCCCAACGTTGGAGTTACATTACAACTTAAAGAGTCCAATCCAAGATGTGATACAAATTGTAGTTTTAAAGGCTTAATTGAATTTTAGGTTCCATTTATTTGAATAAACAATAATCGCTATTGAGAAACTTGCAACCTGTTAAAAATGCAGATAACTGACATTCTAGCAAAAATCCACTTTCTTGTACATCATCTCATAAGGCACGGCTAATTTATATATTAATCAACTTTCAGTCACCTGGATTTTAGTTCTAATTCTAGCGATGTCTAATTTAAGAAATATTAAAGTTATTTCGAACATACACCACATACATCCGTGTTTGTAACGTTGGAGTTCTACCTGCCACCTCGGGTGAAAGATCTATTCTATCATTCCGTGTTTGTAACGTTATTTACTGCTTGTTGAAACTGTTAAGTCATCTATCGTTTCACTAATTTGGATTCAAGTATTATCCGGTTGAAGTTGTTTGATAGTAGGTGTTGTGGATAGATTACAACTTTGGAATCGCCACAAAAGGGTTCTTTCAGCGGATCTGTATATTTGCCAGAAATGCAGTTCCTTAAGAAGTACAACTTGTTTTAATAACATATATGATTGACTTAAACCTGAAGCTATTATTTCCACTGAATGTTTTAGCTAATAAAGTATATAACAACTGTGCCACTCCTAGAGAAAGGATACACTGATATTCCTGCAAATTTTCCCCTGTTAGACTTAAAGTAGAGATTTGATTTTCAATTTTAATATTTTAAGTCATAACAATTTCTAGATATATTTGTATCATACCTGGTAAATTAAACCATAGGCCAAAGTCTTTAGATTTCTGTTTCATTCTGGGTTTTGAATAACTACACCACAGAAAGTTTTCAATCATTGCCCCTAAAGGGCAGGGCTGTAATTCAAGACTCAAGCCTACCATGTATGATGTATCCATCATGCTAGTTCATGTTCAAGGACTTTTTTGATTTGTTCAATTTCTTCTCCTTACAAATTTCAATGCTGTCAGGTCGAAGTTGGAAAGCTTCTGAACTGCGTCTAAAGTCCTGGGATGATCTCCATAAACTATGGTATGTTCTGTTGAAAGAGAAAAACATGCTGATGACACAACGGCAGATGCTTCATGCCCAGAATCTACGCTTTCCCAATCCAGAACGCATCCCCAAGGTATAATCCTGCTGCTTCAGCTTGTTATTTGACCTACTACGTGGTTAATGTATTTTAGAAAGTAAATTCATTTGCTAGTATGTTAAATGCTTGAAATCCAATTGCTTGCTGGATATATTTTTGATTATGATGAAATCTAGGTGAGGAAGTCGATGTGCCGTATCAAGCAAGTACTTACAGAAAGAGCTATTGAAGACCCTGATCTGAGGAGGTCTGCAGAGATGAAGAGGATGATAAATGCTCTGTGATATTGCACTAAACCGCCTATCACTTTTCTTGAAGCCTCCTATTGTTTTATTGTGGAGATTTGATGCTGCGTTACTTTTCCATGTGTAGTATGGAACGAGGATATGAACATTCAAATAAATAATAAAAGTGAGGAAAATGGAGAGTAGTAGTAAAAATATATCCGTATCTACATTCACACCGGTGAACAGTTTTCTAATGTTGAGTTTGTTTTGGCAACCAATGTGATCAAGCTATTGTTCAAGCTGTACAAGACTGTATGACTGTATTGTATTACGATAAAAGTCACACGAAAGCAAGACTGATGATAAATATTATACAACATACAAAGCCAACAATTTTAGGTTAGAATGGGATAAAACATGATCCAAATATAAAAGAAAATGAAATGGGCGATGCTAAAAAAGGGAGGTCTGCAGAGTGAATTGCCAATCCGATGTTTACTTTAGATTGGTTGCAAATCTGAATATCTATATTCTAAGTTGCGGTGTTGTTTATCCATATCCACTACCTCTTAACCAATTGCGTTTTCCTTGTGATGAGTTTATTCTTCCGGTAGGGCTGAGATGAAGTAGCCACTGTGATTCCCTTCTCACAGGAAAAGCATGCACCACACGAGGCTGAGAATAGTCCCTTTTAATGAACCCCCCTCCCCCAAACTGAGCTCTGCAGTCTGCTCTGCTCTGTCAGTCTGTCTGATAAAAGGAGCGAAAGTGAAATGGAGAATTTGGGTCAGCATTCAGAGCCGGTTTTGATGAATTAATGGTTTTTGAGGATCTATCAGTTTTTTATACCTACCCCGTATCAAAAGCTTGGCCGATTTTAATTACTTCATATATAAACAAACGTATAAGTTCAGTTTTTTCTTCTTCTTTCGTTCCGGTAACCTTCATGACTTTGTTTAAAAATGTGATGAGTACCAAAAACACAAACTGGTTTAATAGCATATCCTTTCATGTATGGACCATCCATGTTGAAGTTCAACTTTAAAAACTAAGAGCTGCCACCTACACATTCAAAGCGCTGCCCTATAGTATTAGTTATAGGCCACTTTGTATTAAATTAAAGATGCAATTGAAAACTTGCATCACTTCCTTTATTTTCCTTTCTTTATTTCTAGAAACTAGAACAACACACAATAGTACAAGAAAAATCAATTTTATTTGTTAGCCCGTTTTACATCACTTCCTTTATTTTCCTTACTTTTATGTGGGTTGGAACAATCCAGGAGACAACCTTAACTCTTCATCAAGTGAAAACTTGCATATCCTTCCATAAATTACTACTTTGCCCTCATCTAAACATCACCCTCCCGTACCCACATGGGTTGCTTTATCACTCCCCGACCCTATAAACCTTAATGTTATCGGCCGTTGAGACTTGAGACTTGAGAATCCATTGCCTACACTACCAAGAAAAAGTCAAAAGGTTTCCCAACACTCACGAGTCAAACACTTTTATACCGGTAGTTTTTAATCTGAAACAAATACAAGTCCAGAATCCCACACACGCCATTTCATTTCCCTCACAGCTCTGTGACCCTATCCTGCCCCTTGTTAAGTACTTGCCCGAACTGCCCACCCCATTGCCCGCTCTGCCCTACCATGTACCCCAAGTACACCTTTCCTTTTGCCGTCTCTCTCTGTCCCTGTCCCTGTCTGTCTGTCTCTTTTTAATCTCTCTCTCTCTCCCTCTCTAAAAATCGATCAAAAACATTTTTTTCTTTAATCACATTCGATTTTCTCTCTCTTTAATTTTTGGTCATCTTTTTTGTTCTTCAATAGATCGAAAGGCGGCTTTCGAAATCGAACGTGGTGGATGGATCTGAGATTGGATTAGATCAGGTAAACGGGAGAATCACGATCGAAGGGAGTTAGGGTTTTGGGTTTGAGATTGAGGAAAATTAGGGTTTGGTTTAGGGGGATTTTTAGGACATGGTGAACGGTAGTTTTCTGGGTGGATCTAGGGTTCGGAGTTGGTGAAAGAAAGGGGAGGAAATTGAAGATAGAAATAAGGAGGGGGATTGATGGTACTCGAAGGTGAAAATGCAAGGCTATGCATGGACGGGGAGGAGGTGAGGAGAGGAAAAAGGCACGGCACATGTGGACGGTCCCTACACGTGTAACGGCTGTTCTGAGTGGTGATGGTGGTGCTTCTCTCGCTTCTTCTTCTTCTTCTTCATCATCATCTACCGTTAATTTCTTTTCAAAGGTATAACTTTTTAAAACATTTTCTTCAGATTTGATTTGATTTGATTTGATTCTATTATGTTCCCTTTTATTTTCTAGGTTTTTCTCATTGTTTGCTTCTGTTTTTTTCCGTCGGGTGATTTGTAAGAGAGGTTTTGTTAGATTTATTTGGAGAAAATGAAACAAAGGATTCACTTTTTCCTTCGGGAATTTTGAGACGGTTGCTTAGCTGGAGGTGGAAAGTGTGGAATTACTCCTGATTTTCTTGGTTTTTTGCCTGCGTTTTGAATTAGGTGGAATATTGATTAGTAGGAAGCATTTAACTTTTCATCTTTCGTGCGGATTGTTTGGCTGAGGTGCTAGCGTAAGAAGTTTTGGCTTGATTTTTGTCGTTCATAAAGTGTTTCAGTTGTGGTAAGCGGTGTACTACATTATAATTTGAGTAATGATTGAGAAGAGTCTGTTTCCTTGGGCCAATTTACATTTTTTTAAAACATTTTTGTGTGCAATACCAGAATGGATTTGTTTCTTTCCATACACTGCAAACTATTCTACAGATGATGTGGTTCTTCCATTGACTTGTTTGAAATTTATGGTTGGACTTTGAGGACTAGCTGCTTAGCATGCAATGGGGTGTTTCTTCTTTATCCAATCCGAAGTAATTAACGGACAGAAGTAGTTGGGAGATGATAGAGATATTAAATACACCATAGGTCAATGTATATGTGCTGAATTATGGGAGTTTGCCTACTATGAAGGAGTGATAAGAAGTAATCACCAGCCTTTATGTTCTCCAGAATATGGGGAAATTTTGCGAAATTAGGACAGCTTGATTCACGAAACTTGTCAGTAAGGAACTAGTTTCCGGTTCATCATTTTGGAAGCAGATAAATAATCACGAGGTTTATAATTCAAAATATGTGAAATGTTGCTTACATTTTGAACATCTTCGATCATGATGTAATTTTGTCCATTAGGAAATTGTTTCTGTCATTTATTAGTGACATAGAATTGGGAAAATATTAGTATGTAAAGATATGATGCTCGTGCTAGAGACATAGAGACTTTTCTGTTACCTGGTAATTAGAAAGAAGAAAGTGTATAGTGTTACATGTGGTTGATCGGCCTACGCAATGAGTTTTAGTTTATTAAATACTACAAGTAAAAATATTCAAATCTTTAAGTTGAAGCATATACTGGCAGCACTTTCTGTTATGCTACTATTGATAATCTTGGGTGCAATAAATGCAATACATGACTCTTAACTTGAAGTATACAAGTCTGTTTCATATTCATGGTGTATCCTACATGTATATGAGTGAGAAGATATACAAGTTTTGTTATGCCTGGTGTTTTCTGGTAAAATTACAAGGAAATGTATATAATTAAGAGTATTAGCATATAGTATGAATGTAAAATAGTTAATAGAACTGTATTAGCATGCTGTCAATGGAAGCCATATTTGATTATACGTATCCTAGGATTTACTGAGGAGAGTATGACATAACTATTGAACATTCAATATGAGAATAGTCAAATTTCCCTTTTTAGTTCTAAATACAAGTATGGTAAGTTTTGAGCATATCTGAATTGCTGTAACTCCTTTCTGCTTTTAGTGAAGTCTGGTGAGGGGGGGTAATTTGTTTTCAGTTTGCTCTTGATTTGTATTGTAATGATACTGAAATTATGGTTTAAAATCTGTTTAAGTTCTTCACCATCTGATTGTCAATTTACTGCTGAGAAACATATTTGTTTAGAAGTTGACCGGTCATGCTCTATATGGTGTTTTATGCATCTTTTTCCATAAATATGAATCTCAGAAGTTCTTATCTAATAAAGCTGTGTTATTTGAATCACAACATATATGAGTGGTGGAACGACTTGCATTTCTTTTTCATTATCAATTCTTTTTGTTTCTCATTGATAAAATTTGCAAACATGGATAATTCACTACTTTACTGGCATTGCCTGTTTTGCTCCTGATAGGATGGACGCAGGATCAGTGTCGGTGACTGTGCTCTTTTCAAACCACCCCAAGATTCTCCACCTTTCATTGGAATAATTCGTTGTCTAACTTCTGATAAAGAAAACAAGTTAAATTTGTGTGTGAATTGGCTTTATCGACCTGCTGAAGTAAAGCTTGGTAAAGGCATCCCCTTGGAAGCTGCGCCAAACGAAATCTTTTATTCCTTTCATGAGGATGTGATTTCTGCTGCCTCGTTACTCCATCCGTGTAAAGTTACATTCCTTCCTAAAGACGTTGAACTTCCATTGGGGATTTGCTCCTTTGTGTGTCGGCGAGTTTATGACATTACAAACGAGTGTTTATGGTGGCTAACCGATCAAGATTACATTGATGTGAGTCCCAGATGCTCTTGCAAATGTTCTATTGCTGTCAATCTCTCTTAGTTGATATTTTCATTTTTATTTATTTATTTATTTATCAGGAACGACAAGAAGAGGTAGATCAACTGTTGTATAAGACGCGTTTAGAGATGCATGCAACAGTGCAGCAGGGTGGTCGTTCTCCAAAGCCCATAAATGGTCCTACATCAACATCACAGTTAAAACCTGGTTCAGATAGTGTACAAAACAGTGCTTCCTCTTTTCCCTCTCAGGGTAAGGGGAAAAAGAGGGAGCGTGGTGATCAAGGCTTCGAGCCTGTCAAAAGGGAACGCACTAGTAAAATGGATGATGGGAATTCTGGTCATTGCAGACCAGAAGTTAATTTAAAATCTGAGATTGCAAAAATTACTGAAAAGGGGGGACTAGAAGATTTCTCAGGAGTTGAGAAGTTGGTTCAGCTCATGTCATCTGAGAGAAATGAGAAGAAAGTAGATTTGGTGAGCCGGTCAATGCTTGCTGGTGTGATAGCAGCTACAGATAAGTTTGACTGCCTTAGTCATTTTGTTCAGCTCAGAGGGTTGCCTGTTTTTGATGAATGGCTTCAGGAGATCCACAAAGGGAAGATTGGTGATGGTAGCTGCTCCAAGGATGATAGGTCAGTTGATGATTTTCTTTTAACCTTACTCCGAGCTCTTGATAAGCTCCCTGTAAATCTTACAGCTCTGCAAATGTGTAACATTGGCAAGTCTGTGAATCATTTACGTAGTCATAAGAATATAGAAATACAGAAGAAAGCAAGGAGTTTAGTTGATACATGGAAAAAACGAGTTGAGGCTGAGATGGATGCTAAGTCTGGATCAAATCAGGCTGTTCCCTGGTCTGCTAGAGCTCGTCTTTCTGAAGTTTGTCATGGTGGAAGCAAGCACTCTGGATCATCTGAGGTTGCCATGAAGAGTTCAGTAACCCAATTTTCTGCCTCTAAAACTGGTTTGGTTAAGATTGCTCAAGGAGAGACCACAACCAAGTCTGCTGCTGCATCACCAGGATCTGTGAAGGCTGCAACATCACCTGCTTCTGCCAGTACAAACTTAAAAGATGGGCAGACACGAAATTCTACTGTCGTTGGCACCTATGATCCTCACTCAACCACAAGGGATGAGAAAAGCAGTAGTTCTAGTCAGTCCCACAACAATAGTCACTCTTGTTCCAGTGACCATGGGAGGACTGGGGGAGTTTCTGGAAAGGAGGATGCAAGAAGTTCGCCAGCTGGTTCTGGAACAGTGGCTAAGATCTCAGGTAGTTCTTCACGTCACCGGAAATCCATTAATGGTTTCCCAGGGCCATCAGGGGTTCAAAGAGAAGCTGGATCAAGCAAAAATTCTTCTTTGCATAGAAATCCCGCTTCAGAAAAAATATCTCAGTCCGGTTTAACATGTGAAAAGGCAGTGGAGCCACCTATGCCTGACGGTAATAGTCATAAATTCATTGTCAAGATCCCAAATAGAGGTAGAAGTCCTGCACAAAGTGCCAGTGGAGGATCACTCGAAGAGCATTCGGTCATGAATAGCAGAGCATCTTCTCCTGTGCTTTCAGAGAAACATGAGCAATTAGATCGTAACGTGAAAGAGAAAAGTGATAGTTATCGGGCAAATGTTATCAGCGATGTGAATACTGAATCCTGGCAGAGCAATGACTTCAAAGATGTGCTGACTGGGTCTGACGAGGGGGATGGTTCACCTGCAGCTGTTCCTGATGACGGAAACTGTAGGAATGGAGAAGATGCTAGGAAAACGACTGAAGTTACAAAAACTGCTTCCTCGTCATCTGGAAATGAACTTAAATCAGGGAAACTGCAAGAGGCTTCTTTTAGCTCAATAAATGCTTTAATTGATAGTGTTAAGTATTCCGAAGCAAGCGAGTGCATGCCAGTTGGGGATGATGCTGGAATGAATTTGCTTGCTAGTGTGGCTACTGGAGACTTCTCTAATTCAAATGTGACTTCGCCTATTGATTCTCCTCAAAGAAATACCCCTATTGTTGAACATTCTTCCTTGGGAAATGGTACAAAACTAAAACCTCCTGGGGATGAGGTTGTTCAAAATCAAAATCAGTTTGTTGAGGGTGCAAATGATGATCATCTAAAGCAGGGGGTTGCTGCTGGTAATTCTTGGGCAAAAGATGCAGACAACAAGACTGGTTCTGCTCTGGAAAATTTTGGAGAGCTGAATGAGCATTTAACTTCATCAAGTATGGCTTTGCCACAGATTGTGGACCAATGCCTTGAAAATGGTAAATTAAAGGAAATTATTGCGGCTGCCTTAGTTAGTATGCCCTCTGCATGCACTATGGAGAAAACTTCTGATATTGGAGATTCCAAGGAGCATATGGAGAAAAAGTCCGGCGGAATGGATGATCATTGCAGTGTGGATGCTAAACAAAAGTTGAGCACTTCTGTGGTTAATGAAGAGGTCATTGATCCAGTTGTAAAAGTGGACAAAGAAGTGGTTGAAGGATCTTCATCTGTACCTTCAATTGATGTTTATGCTGATAACAAGAAACATGTCACCGAAGGTTTGGAAAGAGGTTCACAGGCTCATCCGAAGTCGGTTGTTATTGGACATTCCATCAATGGAACAGATAAAGAAGCATTGCCTTCTTGCCCTACTAAAGATATGATTTTGGAAAATGTTGATGAAGCCAAGCCCGAGAAGCATGTTGAGATTGATGCACCGAGTCATGGCAGTCACAGTGAGAAACAAAAACCTAAGTCGGAAAGTATGCTTCTCCTATTATTTGTCTTAATTATGTTTGAAATACTTACTATTTTTAAACTTACATTTTGCATTTTTTTTATTTTTTCCCCTCATTAAACGGGCAATTAAATTATTTGGTTCAGTTGTCACTGTCCAGAAAGGTGAGCACATGCAGGAGAACTTGGAATGTAGCGAGGGTCATGAACCACTTGGTGGACCATCTCCTTGTAAGGCATCTCCGGAAACAGTACAACCTAAGAGGACAAGGGGATCTAAGGTGACTGATATAGAAGCAGATGAAGCGGAAGAGTGCACATCAATTACTACAGGAACTCCTCGTACAGGTGTTGCAGCTACGGATGCAAAAGTAGAATTTGATTTGAATGAAGACTTTAATGCAGAGGAGGGGAAAACTGTGGAACCAAATAACTTGACAACAGTAGAATCCTCAGCTCCTGTCCAATTAATTAGCTCATTGGCTTTCCCTGTGTCTTCTGTTTCTAGCACCCTTCCTGCTTCAATTACTGTTACTGCTGCTGCTAAAGGGCCCTTTGTTCCCCCACACGACCTACTAAGGACTAAAGGGGCACTTGGTTGGAAGGGGTCGGCAGCCACAAGTGCGTTTAGGCCAGCTGAACCCAGAAAAAGTCTAGATATGCCTCTGGTAACAAATAACACTTCCGTTCCTGATGCTACTAACGGGAAACAGAGTCGCCCCCCCTTGGATATTGATTTGAATGTACCTGATGAGAGAGTTCTTGAGGATCTTGCTTTTCGAAGTTCTACTCATGGCACAGACTCTGCACCAGACCTTTCAAACAATCGTGATTTAAAATGTGGATTGGTGGAGTCTGCACCCAATCGCTCCTCTGGGGGACTTGATCTTGATTTGAACAGAGTTGATGAGCCTGTTGATTTGGGTAGTCACTCTAGTGGAAATAGTTCTAGAATAGATGCCCCTATGCATCCAGTAAAGTCATCAGTTGAGGCAAGTTTCCGCAGGGACTTTGATTTGAACAATGGACCTGCTGTGGATGAGGCGAGTGCGGAGCCATCGCTATTTAGCCATCATAGTAGGAACAGCAATGTGCTATCTCAAGCACCAGTTCCCAGCCTGCAGTTAAACAATACTGAGATGGCAAATTTCTCGCCATGGTTTCCTACAGGGAATACATACTCAGCTGTTACCATTCCTTCAATTTTGCCCGATAGGGACCAACCTTTTCCAATTGTTGCAGCTGGTGGACAACAAAGGGTGTTGGGCCCCCCTACTGGTACCACCCCTTATAATCCTGATGTCTACAGGGGACCTGTGTTGTCATCTGCACCAGCAGTGCCCTTCCCATCGACTCCTTTCCAGTATCCTGTGTTTCCCTTTGGAACAACTTTTCCTCTTCCTTCAACCAGCTTTTCTGGCAGTTCAACAACTTATGCTGATTCATCTTCTGGTAGGAGGTTTTGTTTCCCCCCTGTCCATACGCAATTGCTGGGACCTGCTGGTTCAGTTCCATCCCATTACCCAAGGCCGCCCTATGTTGTTAGCCTTCCTGACTGTAGTTATAATAGTGGTGCTGAGACTGGAAGGAAGTGGGGAAGGCAAGGTCTAGACTTAAATGCTGGGCCTGGAGGCCCAGACATTGAAGGAAGAGATGAGAGGGCACCTCTTGCATCTAGGCATCTGTCTGTTGCCAGTTCACAGGCCCTCGCAGAGGAGCAAGCAAGAATGTATCAGGTACCAGGTGGGTTTTTGAAAAGGAAGGAACCTGAGGGGGGATGGGATGGATACAAGCAATCTTCATGGCAGTAGGAATCATTGAATATCACTGTCTATAGTGGCCCATTAAAGCTTTGTGAGTCATTTATGTTCCTTCTAAGCTCCTTTTTGCAATGACTTCTCTTTCTTCCCTCATTTTGCTACTATGCTCACTCATGATATTTGACAGGGAGAGGAATGATATTAGAAATATGGATTTCTTCATTGACCAATTTCATGTTTTCTTTTTCTTTTTCAGTTCTTCAAGGATGGGAATTGGCCAACCCCCAGTGGTCTTCTAACCTGTGTTCTCTTAGAGGATGGGTGGTAAGTGAGCCATTTGATGTTGTTCATAGTCTGCAACCCCCACCTTTTCTCCGTATCAACTGTACCGTAAAAGAAACTGTCTGGGGGTATTCGAGCTTTGCTCCTTGAACCTGTTCTGGACAAAGATCATTTTCCCTTTGTAGATATCATAACTGTTGGAAATCATGCCCTTGTGTTGCCCAGACATTAGAAATTGGTGCCCATACTGGTTTTTAGTGCATATCTTTCTTGACTTTTTTTCTCCCCCCCCCCCCCCCCCCCTCTTTATTTTCTTATTTTCCCGATTAAATTGGTCACCTAATTTTGATACTGAAGCCTTCTCTGATGTGGCATGAGTTAGTTGCTGTGGTTGATGTATTCAAATCGTTTATTTAATTGATAAACTCTAATTGTAGTTTATATGCTACAGTTTTAATTGGTGTCAAGTTTGTTTGCTATCAAATGTTGGAGTGCAGGGAAATTTGATAATAACCGAACACTAGTTTGGGCAAGTATATGTCATCCGTTCTTTTGCAGTGAATATTTTGTTGATTGAAGTAGGTATGTTGAACAGACTAAGTCTGGATTCTGGGGCTTCTGACCAGCCATGGACCTATTCTCATCAAATTTCCATTTGCCTATATTTCTTTTTATTCGTTAAAGACAATGGCAATGTTTTGTTTTGTTCTGATCAGATCAGTCCGGCTTGTGTCTATGATTGTGTTAGGATTTCGCAAGTGCTTGAGCGTTTGTGACCCTTTTAAGTAAGGCTAAGGCTGGCATTTGATTCAATTGAATTGAGAAAAAAGCTACTCAATTTGTCAAGATTTGTGCCTATTCCTGAACTGTAGTGGCTTAATTTATGGAGACCAGGAATTGTGCTTCCATTTGTTTAATACGTCCATGGTATGTATGTTAATGCTCTGTATTGAGCACAAAAAGAGATGTGTTGAACGTTAAGATGTGCAGTAGAAACTCTGATAATCTACTGGACATCAAGTTCCTGACATTGTTATAACTCAAACCGGTTCTTTCCGATGCATTGCTTCTTTATATGACTTGGTGATATCTAACTTTTTGGTACCTAAATGCAAAACTTAATCTTGTCGATCGGATTTTTTTCTTGATAACTTTAATTAAATTTGAATTTCTGTACTTACAATCTGTTCTCTTACCTGAAGGAAAGAATAATAAAAAGAACACTTGGGCAAAAAAAATACAGAATTCGATTAAGGTTAAGTTGTATTTAATAACTTTAATTAAATAAAAGATTTTATAACACTTGGGCAAAAATAGAATACAGATTTCGATTAAGGTTGAGGTGTATTTAATAATTTTAATTAAATAAAGATTTTATTGTTGTATTTGATAAGCAAGTAGTTACACCAAATAAAGATAAAGATAGGAGTTCTCGCTTTCAAGTTCTAGAATCCCCCTCCCCCCAAAAAATGTCCACTCTTTACTAATTTCCAAGAAACATTTCATTGATTCACTCTTTTTTTATTGATTTCGATTTTCTTAATTCTTTATTCAATTCAAAATTAGGATATAAATGAAATGTGAAATTTTTTAGTAGTTTTCTTTCCCTCGAATGATGAATTCTCTTCAATTAAAGGAGTGTCATAAGGGATTTACTTGTTTATGTACCCTTCCATTTGATCTCTTAGGTCCTGCGTTACCTCGACGGTTATAACACGATGCCCTTAACTTAAAGCTTATTTAATCTCTAATTTTAAACCATATTAGCATAAACTCTAAATAATAAAACCTTAAACCTTAAAACCATGAAAACCTTAAGTTACATAAACCTTAAACTCAAAAGCTTAAAACTTAAACACTAAATCCTAAACCATGAAAAATAGTGAATTTTAAACTCTAAGTCACAAATCTTCACCCCTAAACACTAAAACTAAATTTTAAAATTTAAATCTAAACCCTAAATTTACAAAACCTTAAACTCTAAAATCATAGTATTTTAAACTTTAAATTCTAAAATTAGTTAATCCCCTTGTGTCCTGGTGGCAAAGGTTGATGTTTATTATTTTTTGGGACCCGGGATCGAGCACCAGTATTGCATGTTGTGTGTGCCTTCCTTGAAAAAAAGGCTAAAAGAAAGTTGAACAGATTCTACCCTTGCATCACACCAGCATATTCTAAAAAAAACCCTAAAATTAAACCTTAAACTCTAAACACTCTAAATCATAATTTCTAAAACCCTAAACCTTTAAAAACTCAACATGAGAATTAATATTATTAAATGTTTCTAATTAAATGCAATAATAAAATATTTTGCTTAATTAATGTTATAAAATACACTTAATTTATGCCTTAAGGCGTAGGTTAGAAAAAGCCCAAGAAATTTAGCGAGAGCTCATGATGACTTGGAAAAGACCAAGAAATCATGCATTACAAAATGAGTAAACATAACATATAGGATTCCTACTTAAAACACATTCTGTTTTCTTTTCAATGCACACCAACAAGAAGTCATAAATCCAAGGAGCCTTAAACTCTATACAAGAAAGAAATCAATATAATAAAATTAGCAGCCGAATATATTACCATAATTAGACCGTAGGATTAGAAATGTAAACAACCACAGTGCGAGTTTGGGGGCATTAGAAGCAAACTCACTTGATCCTGTTTGCTAAAAAGTATCTCTAGGCGGAGACACACAGCAGGAGTATAAGCTTTTGGTTTGAAGGAAGGCAATCTGTTTCATTTACGAGGCACAAAGTTCTTTCCACAGAAGACGTTTCTGCGAATTGAATGGAAAAAAAAATGATCATGCCCGGGAGCTCTGGATTAAAGAAATACAACAGATTCTGGATTGTAAATTTTGTTCAAGAAATATTGCGTTGAACAATATATGTCAAAACAAAAGCAAAGCATGCAATGCAACTAGCAAGTTAGAAAGTTAATAGAATCCAAGAAACTACTCTCATCCCTAATCAAAATGAAATTAGACCGCACACAACTCGTAAATTTTTTGTGCCAAATGTTGATAACATAGAGATCAAATGTGCCATATCATATCTAAACTCCTCAAGATCGAGACTTACTAACAAGTGTTGTATATTCAAAAGCACTGGAAATCACTACTTTCAGGGTAATTTATCTAAAAATTGCACCTCAACAATTGCCCTTAGGCACAGTGGCTTTAAATTTTTCTCAAGCCATGCAAGAAAATTTCACATGTTAGACAATCAGATGGTAATATGACAAGCACCCAGAAATTTAAGAAAAGAAAATACCAACATTAGACATCCTCGACTTGGCTTTTTCTTCTTCTCCTTCTGTTTTTGCGGTGGCTTGATGACAACCTTGATTGCAGCATCAAAAACTGCTTTCACATTCTGCAAATGTAAGGAAATCATAACTGAATAGAGAGATATATTAAATAATGTATGTCCTGTGTTTTGACATAACCTCGGACAGTATATCAATCAATGAACAAATTTGAAATAGGATCTTTATTATTAATTAAATGGTATGGTGCATATCAATAGAAAAAGGTTTAACGAGTTATAAAGTTATTTCTATAAACCAGGCCACCAAGAGCTCGTCTGAGATGTCCTTGAGAGACCCAAGTCTACCAATCCCATTAGTAGGTTGTAGGTGTCAAGTTTTTGTCATACCTGCTGTGTTTTTGAGCTGCACTCAATGTAATAAGCTGCTCCAATCTGTTTGCGGAGCTCCTCACCCTGTTTTGATAGGATGGTTAAGATACCAAATCACTAATAAATCTCTTACATTTACCACCTGTGAGCGAAATCACACCTGTGCAGTGCTAACAGGCAGCAAACCGGGATGATCAGCCAGGTAATGTTTGTCCTCACGAAGATCTATTTGTCCATTTTAAAAGAGAAATTAGTATGCCATCCAGAAAATGGACACATAAAAGTCACAATATTGCTGAATTCATTGAAACAACTTTGACAGCACCTTTTGAAGGACATGGATCACTCAAATATCAATTCAAAGGGTACCATAAAAGTTGCAGGTTCACTAAAATTATAATCCCCTTTTTAGAAGATGCGATAACGCACAACTTTTTATTTCTACATGAAAGCAGTAAAGTGTCCATGTGGTTGATTAACTGGATAAGTGGTCTGTCCAGCACAACTTTAAAATGCAACACCAAAATAAAGCAAAAAATTCCGGAGGCATATCGAAATGTACTATGAACACTCATTTTCCTCAGGAATAAAAACAATGGAGAGGAGGATACTAAGCTTTTTAACTGGAAGTGTATCACTAAATTCCAAACTTGCTATTGAATTAATCAGATAGTTCTGCAGATGCAATTGACAACTATTCTTTAAACTCTACGTGCCTTCAATTTTGCATTTAGTTTCTGACGAGCATGGCCATTGTTAGATCAAACAAGATGAAAATAACACACGATATTCAAACAATCCTGAGTTCAGACCTACAGTTATAAGTCCGAAACTTATAACAGAATAGCATAGAAATCATAAACAAATTCCTCTCATCTTGGCAGATTCAAGGTAATATTTTCTCTTCATTTGCTCTCCCAAGCCTTAACTGCCTCAGTCTATATCCTTCCTTCTTCTACAAGGACGCATAACTTTGTCTAAACCAAATCTCTAGCACATCAAGTAGTTTCCGTTGCAAGCATAAATCAGTGCCACTTCCAGTACATCTTCATTATAGTTACTGAATACTCGAGTCTCCTTTGCAGTCTTTACCGAACTAAAATACCAATTTCAGATACAAAATTGACAAATTCAGTTTAAGAAAATATCCCTTTCAAAGCTCATTGCTTGCAACATTTACTCATTGCGGTCAGAAATATTACTCCGCTTGAAAGTATGAACATCATTCAAGTAAAGATTAAACTATACCCGGTGATGCTACTGTACTACAAAGTCTAGAATGCAACAACTAAATCTGAGATAAAGTTTGCAAATGAAGTGATCATAGAAATGCTAATGATGTGGTTGCACAATTACCCAATTTGGTGCCAACCAGAACCACAGGGACACCTGGGGCATAATGTTGAAGTTCAGGGATCCACTGTCAAAGAAATCAGTGTCAGGGAATTGCAGAACATTAACATAAAACATCACAAATTCACAATTGTAGAAAGAAGTTCAAGATCCACGATAATCACCTTTTTTAGTACATTCTCATAGCTGGCTCGACTAACTAACGAGAAAGCTAAGACAAACACATCTCCACCTCTGTAGCTCAATGGCCTTAATCTATTGTAATCCTCTTGTCCTACAAAAATTCGTCAAAACTTCAAAACAGGTTTAAATTTTAAGAAAACATTTCATTTGGAAAAAAAAAAAAAACTTTCCTTGGACAAGTCAGTGCCATACCGACTGTAAATTTGAACCTTTTTAGCACAGTTTTGAAGAAGTAGAGGATAAACATAAATGCATAAAAGGTCAAGTAGAAATGATACCAGCCGTGTCCCAAAGACCTAAGTTCACAGTTGTGCCTTCAACTACAACGTTGGCACTGAAGTTGTCGAAAACCGTCGGTATGTAATCCTGACAACAATTCCAAATAAAATCCCAGATTCAAAAACAAAAGGGTGCCAAAGAAAAAGATCCCATGAAATTGAAGAACAGGAAAAACCCAGGTAAGAAAATTTAGCTAAGTTGCAAGAAGCCAGAAAGACGTACTTTTCATGATCATGAAGAATTAAGCAAGAACATGTTCAGAACTATAGAGCTAGACTCTTTACATGGAACAAGGTGGGGAAAAAACAAGAAAAATTGGAAAAAAAATTTATTACAATCCTATTCTACTTTTCATGATCATGAAGGTAAGGCTCCTGAGGGTCCAGGACCTTAGGAGAAGGGAGTAGAGCAGAGTGGGTGAGAGTGCTCTTACCACCAAGCCATCCTCGCATACTAAAAAAAATTGGAAACTTGAATAGCTAATGTATACCCAGAGAGAGATAAGAAAGGGGGGGGGGGGGGGGGGGGGGAGACACAGAACATACAGTGGGGAACTTGTTACTTGTGTAGCAAATAAGCATGCAAGTCTTGCCAACAGCTCCATCTCCAACTGTCACACATTTGATAAACCTGGAAGCACTTGAAGCCATTGAAACACAAAACAATAAAGCAAATACTGGGGGGGGGGAGTTGAACAGTTTTTATGGGTGGATAAATTTATGATCTTTTGAGTTGGTTTTTGGATTTAGAGAGAAAGGGAGTTGGGTGGATCACATGATTCTCACTTCTTCTGAAGCAATTCTATTACTACTCTTCTTTTAAGTTTTAACAAATGGAGATTGTGATTTATTGCAACACTCCATCAGATTTTTATTATGCTCCGAATTTACAAATTTCTTCCCTTGTTTTTCATCCTACATCTGCCTGTGGCTGTGTAAGAGCTTTTAGAATAATCATATTATTGCATTAACATATTCTACCGATTTCTATTAAAGGACAGTTCAAGTTCTATTAATCAATTATTTTACCACATCTACTCTTTCTTTTTCAGCTCTTATACTAGAAATTTGTAATAGCCTTTTTTCACCTTTATTACATATGCTATATATAACTTTGAGGTGTTGTACAAAAATATAATCTTATTTATTAATAAATATACATGTGATGTTCATATTTAAGTTTTGATAAACGAAATATTTTTTATTATTTATAAACACAAGCATTTCACTTAAATTTTCAGAATATAAACCTTAAAAAGAAAAAACAAAGGGAATATAAATTTGTATATTATTAATATATATATGACAATAGGTTATTATATGCGATTTTTTAAGATCTAATAAAAAGTAAATTACCTGTTAACATTTTATCACACAATATATAATTAATTAACTAAGTAAAGTGGTCCATTGGGATGAAAGCAACTGTAATAGTCTAATAGATACATACATGTGATGCACCATAAAATGTTTTTCTTTTTTCTTAGTTTTTTTCTTTTTGCAAGATAAAGACTTTTTTTTTTTTTGCGATAGAGACTTAAAATTTGTTTAAGAAATGAAAGGAAAATTATAGGGTTTTCAACAATTCTTTTTCCCCTATTGTGAGTGTGACGTGACAAATATTATTTAAATGATAATATTTATTAAAAAAGCCTATTTGTAGCCTAATAAATATATAAAACAATGAACGATTTAATTGTTTAGTTACATCCCACGTAAACATACATACTAGACTTCTTATTAGATTAATATTATCTTCTTAAGACGTGTTTTGTTTACATTTTTTACTAAATAAGATAATGTCTCTAGGTAATATACTGATATCAATACTATAAATTAATTTACTAGATGATGATCCGGGGACGAAGCCATGATTTGAAGTGAGGGGCAAAACATACATTTTGAAAGGTGGGGTAAATTCATAATTATCCTAATTTTTTTCCGGAAAAATATAAGAAATCAAAAGGTAAAAAAAATTCCTTTAACGGGGGGCACGGCCCCTCCCATTTAACATGTAGCACCGTTAGGCGCCTTTAGTCATTTAC
>CAUDLX010000056.1:0-88032 GCA_958450335.1 Hibiscus tridactylites | reverse complement strand
TTGGACTTTTAACTGAGTAAAAAATACCAAATTTGAGTTTTTGCAATATAATCTTGTTGAAAAGCTCGTAATCAATTACATGAACTCCTAAAATTTGATCAAAACTTGTTTTTCGGTCCTTTTTTGTAGAGGTTTCAGACGAGTGGGTCTAAACGGGCCGTAAAATGGAACCGTTGGACTTTTAACTGAGTAAAAAGTACAAAAATTGAGTTTTTGCAATATAATCGTGTTGAAAAGATCGTAATCAATTATATGAACTCCTAAAATTTGATTAAAACTTGTTTTTCAGTCATTTTTGAAGAGGTTTCGGGCGAGCGGGTCTAAATGGGCCGTAAAATGGTCCCGTTGAACTTATAACTGCCTTAAAAGAACATAAATTGAATTTTTGCACTCGTAATCAACGATATGAACTCGTAATCAACGATATGAACTCTTAAGTTTTGATTAAAACTTGTTTTGCGGTCCTTTTTGTAGAGGTTTCGGACGTGCAGGTCTAAATGGGCCGTAAAATGGACCCGTTGGACTTTTAACTGAGTAAAAAGTACAAAAATTGAGTTTTTGCAATATAATCGTGTTGAAAAGATCGTAATGAATGATATGAAGTCCTAAATTTGATTAAAACTTGTTTTTCAGTCATTTTTGAAGAGGTCTCGGGCGAGCGGGTCTAAATGGGTCGTAAAATGGACCCGTTGGACTTTTAACTGAGTAAAAAATACCGAATTTGAGTTTTTGCAATATAATCGTGTTGAAAAGATCGTAATCAATTATATGAACTCCTAAAATTTATTAAAACTTGTTTTTCAGTTTTTTTTGAAGAGGTTTCGGGCGAGTGGGTCTAAATGGGCCGTAAAATGGTCCCGTTGAACTTATAACTGCGTAAAAAGAACATAAATTGAATTTTTGCAATACAATAGTGTTGAAAAGCTCGTAATCAACGATATGAACTCTTAAGTTTTGATTAAAACTTGTTTTGCGGTCCTTTTTGTAGAGGTTTCGGACGTACAAGTCTAAATGGGCCGTAAAATGGACCCGTTGGACTTTTAACTGAGTAAAAAGTACAAAAATTGAGTTTTTGCAATATAATCGTGTTGAAAAGATCGTAATCAACGATATGAAGTCCTAAATTTGATTAAAACTTGTTTTTCAGTCATTTTTGAAGAGGTTTCAGGCGAGCGGGTCTAAATGGGCCGTAAAATGGACTCGTTGGACTTTTAACTGAGTAAAAAATACCAAATTTGAGTTTTTGCAATATAATCTTGTTGAAAAGCTCGTAATCAATTACATGAACTCCTAAAATTTGATCAAAACTTGTTTTTCGGTCCTTTTTTGTAGAGGTTTCAGACGAGTGGGTCTAAACGGGCCGTAAAATGGAACCGTTGGACTTTTAACTGAGTAAAAAGTACAAAAATTGAGTTTTTGCAATATAATCGTGTTGAAAAGATCGTAATCAATTATATGAACTCCTAAAATTTGATTAAAACTTGTTTTTTCAGTCATTTTTGAAGAGGTTTCGGGCGAGCGGGTCTAAATGGGCCGTAAAATGGTCCCGTTGAACTTATAACTGCCTTAAAAGAACATAAATTGAATTTTTGCAATACAATAGTGTTGAAAAGCTCGTAATCAACGATATGAACTCTTAAGTTTTGATTAAAACTTGTTTTGCGGTCCTTTTTGTAGAGGTTTCGGACGTACAGGTCTAAATGGGCCGTAAAATGGACCCGTTGGACTTTTAACTGAGTAAAAAGTACAAAAATTGAGTTTTTGCAATATAATCGTGTTGAAAAGATCGTAATGAATGATATGAAGTCCTAAAATTTGATTAAAACTTGTTTTTCAGTCATTTTTGAAGAGGTCTCGGGCGAGCGGGTCTAAATGGGTCGTAAAATGGACCCGTTGGACTTTTAACTGAGTAAAAAATACCGAATTTGAGTTTTTGCAATATAATCTTGTTGAAAAGCTCGTAATCAATTATATGAACTCCTAAAATTTGATCAAAACTTGTTTTTCAGTCATTTTTGAAGAGGTTTCGGACGAGCGGGTCTAAATGGGCCTTAAAATGGACCTGTTGAACTTATAACTGCGTAAAAAGAACAGAAATTGAATTTTTGCAATACAATAGTGTTGAAAGCTCGTAATCAACGATATGAACTCTTAAGTTTTTATTAAAACTTGTTTTCGGTCCTTTTTGTAGAGGTTCGGATGAGCGGGTCTAAATGAGCCGTAAAATGGACCCGTTGGACTTTTAACTGAGTAAAAAGTACATAAATTGGGTTTTTGCAATATAATTGTGTTGAAATGATCGTAATCAATGATATGAAGTCCTAAAATTTGGTTAAAAAAAATTTTCGGCCATTTTTGAAGAGGTTTCGGGCGAGCGGGTCTAAATGGGCCGTAAAATGGACCCGTTAGACTTTTAACTAAGTAAAAAAAATACCGAATTTGAGTTTTTTGCAATATAATCTTGTTGAAAATCTCGTAATCAATTATATGAACTCCTATAATTTGATCAAGACTTGTTTTTCAGTCCTTTTTGTAGAGGTTTCGAACGAGCGGGTCTAAATGGGCCGTAAAATGGACCCGTTGGACTTTTAACTAAGTAAAAAATACCGAATTTGAGTTTTTGCAATATAATCTTGTTGAAAAGCTCGTAATCAATTATATGAACTCCTAAACTTGGATGAAGACTTGTTTTTCGGTCCTTTTTGTAGAGGTTTCGAACGAGCGGGTCTAAATGGGCCGTAAAATGGACCCGTTGGACTTTTAACTGAGTAAAAAATACCAAATTTGAGTTTTTGCAATATAATCTTGTTGAAAAGCTCGTAATCAATTATATGAACTCCTAAAATTGGATCAAAACTTGTTTTTCGGTCCTTTTTGTAGAGGTTTCGGACGAGCGGGTCTAAATGGGCCTTAAAATGGACCCATTGAACTTATAACTACGTAAAAAGAACATAAATTGAATTTTTGCAATACAATAGTGTTGAAAAGCTCATAATCAACGATATGAACTCTTAAGTTTTGATTAAAACTTGTTTTGCGGTCCTTTTTGTAGAGGTTTCGGACGAGGGGGTCTAAATGAGCCGCAAAATGGACCCGTTGGACTTTTAACTAAGTAAAAAGTACAAAAATTGAGTTATTGCAATATAATCGTGTTGAAAAGATCGTAATCAATTATATGAACTCCTAAATTTGATTAAAACTTGTTTTTCAGTCATTTTTGAAAAGGTTTCGGTGCGAGCGGGTCTAAATGGACCCGTTGGACTTTTAACTGAGTAAAAAATACCGAATTTGAGTTTTTGCAATATTATCTTGTTGAAAAGCTCGTAATCAATTATATGAACTCCTAAAATTTGATCAAAACTTGTTTTCAGTCATTTTTGAAGAGGTTTCGGACGAGCGGGTCTAAATGGGCCTTAAAATGGACCCGTTGAACTTATAACTGCGTAAAAAGAACAGAAATTGAATTTTTGCAATACAATAGTGTTGAAAAGCTCGTAATCAACGACATGAACTCTTAAGTTTTTGATTAAAACTTGTTTTGTTGTCCTTTTTGTAGAGGTTTCGGACGAGCGGGTCTAAATGGGTCGTAAAATGGACCCGTTGGACTTTTAACCGAGTAAAAAATAACCAAATTTAAATTTTTGCAATATAATCTTGTTGAAAAGCTCGTAATCAAATATATGAACTCCTATAATTTGATCAAAACTTGTTTTTCAGTCATTTTTGAAGAGGTTTCGGACGAGCGGGTCTAAATGGGCCTTAAAATGGACCCGTTGAACTTATAACTGCGTAAAAAGACCAGAAATTGAATTTTTGCAATACAATCATGTTGAAAAGCTCGTAATCAACGATATGAACTCTTAAGTTTTGATTAAAACTTATTTTGCGGTCCTTTTTGTAGAGGTTTCGGACGAGCGGGTGTAAATGGGCCGTAAAATGGACCCGTTGGACTTTTAACTGAGTAAAAAATACATAAATTGAGTTTTTGCAATATAATCGTGTTGAAACGATCGTAATCAATTATATGAACTCCTAAAATTTGATTAAAACTTGTTTTTCAGTCATTTTTGAAGAGGTTTCGGGTGAGCGGGTCTAAATGGGCCGTAAAATGGACCCGTTGGACTTTTAACTGAGTAAAAAATACAGAAATTGACTTTTTGCAATATAATCTTGTTGAAAAGCTCGTAATCAATTATATGAACTCCTAAAATTGGATCAAAACTTGTTTCTCGGTCCTTTTTGTAGAGGTTTCGGACTAGCGGGCCTAAATGGGTCGTAAAATGGACCCGTTGGACTTTTTTTGTTGTTGAAGAAAATGCCTCATTAAAAACCCCTACTACTGTCCTTCAAGCAGAGCTAGAGGACCCTAAAATGGGGAAAAGAGTGCCTAATTTTATTAATCAAGAATAATCAGTTACAATGTGTTGGATACAAGATGGAATATCCGAATTGAATGACATAGAAGTCATAGAGTTTAGAGCGGAATTAGCCAAAGTATGGGCTATAATATTTGCCTCACGGCGTACAAAAGAAATAGCTACAAAATCAAAATCTTGAAAAGCAGCTTGAATCTGGAGAATAGTAGGTCCCATGGTAGAAAGGTCCTGAGCAGGATTGTTGATTCTATTCGCGAGGGTGGCGCAGTCAATTTCAATCAAAATACTGTTCCTGCCTTGAGATCGGGCAAAGGTGAGACCAGCGAGGATGCTTTACCCTTCACTGGTGATAGCGTCCTGACAGCTGCCAAGGGGGAATGCAATGCCACCCACAACTGTACCTGCAGAGTCACGAGCAACAGCGCCAACGGTTGCTGCACGAGTTGATGGGTTGAAGGCTCCGTCCACATTTATTTTGATATGATGAAGTGGGGGAGGGGCCCAGGAAGGTTTAGAAAATGTAGTTGGAGCTGGATCAGATGTCTTTAAGGCATTACAAAATTCATCATGTAAGCTAATGGAGTTAACAGCATTTAGCCAGGGTGGTTGTAGATGTTGGTTATGTACCCAGTCGTTACGTCTGTTCCATATATTCCATAAAGTAGTAAGGAAGAGACCAAATTTATCAGAGGAAATTGTAGTGGCTGCTTCCTCCAACCATTGCAGAGGAGTGGGGGCTATACTCTTATATAGAGTGATAGGGATACCACTAATTTGGAGAGCTTCAGATGCCCCAAGGCAATCACGCAACGCATGAAGAATTGATTCCGAGTGGCTACCACAGATAGGACAAGGTCCCGAGTTAGGAGAAATGGCTTGCATTTTAGATCCAACTGGTAGAGCGTCAGAAGCCATACGCCAACCAAAAGTTTTAACTTTGGATAAAAACTTCCAGAAACGAGTTGGTGACAAAGGTGGGTTTATGGAACGTTGTAGGAAAATATATCCAGAACGGACGGAGTAAATACCCGAATCGTTATGAGACCAGAGTATTGAATCCCGTTGATCATTTATTATGGGGATGCGAAGAATAACATCGGCATCAATTGGATTAAAATAATTTCTTACCTTATCCGGATCCCAAGTAGTTTGGTTACAAATCATAAAATCGCGACATCGAATATAAAATTCATCTGAGATTTCATAATCCCCAGTGAGCTCAATCGGGGAAGACCCACCCCATATATCTTTGTGTATTCTAATATTACTGTTTATGCCAGGGCGATGAAGGAATCCAGGAAAGAGACGCTGAAGCGCGTTATACATTCCTTGCCAAGTAAAAGAGCCCCTGTTTGGTTTTGGTGCATCTAGTATGTTGCCTGAGGGAAAGTATTTTGAGCGAAATATTTGTCCTAGTAAAGAGTCTGGTTCACAGATGAGTTTCCAGATTTGCTTTCCTAAGAGAGAAATGTTGAAGTCGTGCAAGTCCTTGAAACCCATACCACCACCAGATTTAGGTAAGCATACACGGTTCCAGGGAATCATATGCCATCCTTTTTTGTTGGATTTGCCAGTCCACCAGTATTGTCGGATTGATGTAGTCATGTCATCGATGATATTGTGCAGAAGAAGATAGCAGGACATGACATATTGTGGGAGAGATTGTAAGACAGCTTTGATGAATATTTCTCGGCCACTGAAGGAGAGTAGATGTTTGTCCCAACTAGAGAGACGATCATGTACTTTATCGCGCACAAACCCTAATGATTCAGTTTTATTTTTTCCAATTAGAAGTGGAATGCCTAGATATACTCCAGGGTTAGTTACCTCACGTACTTGCAAAAGGTTGTTGATTGCATTTCTTGTTGCTGATGGTGTACGCGGGTTATAAAAAATCATTGATTTTTCGAAATTAACCGCTTGACCCGATGCATTAGCATACGTTTGAAGAGCATTTTTAAGAAGGGACGCTTCGGATTGATTGGTATTGATGAAAACCATACAATCATCGGCGAAAAGCAGGTGGTTGAATTTAGGCCCATATTTACATGCACCTAGTCCTGAAAGTATTTTGGTTTGTTGAGCAGCATCTAGATATGCCGAGAGGCCTTGAGTGCAAAAGATAAAAAGGAAAGGGGAAAGGGGATCCCCCTGGCGGAGACCACGTTGAGGTTGAAATGGCGGGGAGAAGGAATTATTAATTCTAACTGAGAAGGAGACTGTAGTGATGCAACGCATTATAAGATCGATCCATTCGGATGCGAATCCCATGCGTTCCATAACTTTTGCAAGAAAAGACCATTCTACTCTATCAAAAGCTTTCTCCATATCTAGCTTAAGAGCAGCTCCTTGGGAGGATTTAGTAGCTCCAGAGTTAATATTATGAATAATTTCATGGGCAACAAGGATATTGTCTGATATATTGCGTCCCTGGACAAAGGCTGCTTGATTAGGGCTTATGCATAGAGGTATAGCCTGTTTCATTCTGTTGACTATTGTTTTGGCAACTATTTTATAAAGGACAGTGCAGAGGCTAATTGGTCTGAGTTGTTTCATAGAGGTTGGATCCTGTACTTTTGGAATTAGTACTAATATAGTTTTGTTGACTGTTGCCATGTCGGCATTACCGTTTAGAAGATTGGTACAGAGATTAATAACATCTTCACCCACTAAATCCCAGTGTTGTCTAAAAAAACTGCTGGGTAGGCCATCCATACCAGGAGCTTTCCTAGGGTCAATATCTTTAAAGGCATGGAGGATTTCCTCTTTAGTGAAAGATTTTAGAAGGGTTTCATTCATTGAATGGTTGATGGAAGGTTGAATTTTATCAAGAATATTATTCGATATTTGGGGGTTGGATGTTGTAAACAAATTTTGGAAATATGCAGAGGCAATATTCATAATATCTGATTCAGACGTATGCCAATTTGAGTTGGCGTCATAAAGTCCTGTAATCAAGTTTTTCTTATTCCTATTAGTTGCTCGTGCATGGAAGAACTTGGTATTTTTGTCCCCTTGGGAAAGCCAGAGAGTGCGGGATCTTTGGGCCCAATATATTTCTTGTTCTGTTAAGAGTTTATTTAGTTCGGTTCTATATTTTAAGTAAATTTGTTCATTTGTGGTATTTAAGTGGCGATATAGTAATTTATTAATTTTTTTAGTAAGGAATTTAATTCTTCCAGTTGATTTAAAACGTTGTTGGTTTTGCAATTCTCCTAAGTGTTTGCTAACCGCATTGATTTTATTAATTACTGTTCCGGGAGTATCGGCCCAGGTCCTTTTGATTGTTTGAATGTTTTCTACATTGTTGGCCCAGCAGCTTTCGAATCGGAAATTATTGGAAGGTTGTGCTGTCGGTTTAGAAATCGAAGGTTCTAATTCAAGGAGAAGGAAGCAATGATCCGATTTGGCAACATACTCTGTGGTAATCTAGTAGGAAGGGTAAAGGTCTTGCCACGCTGAATTAGCTATAAATCGATCCAATCTTTCGTGTATTACCGGGGTTAAGGGTCCGACTTTAGTCCATGTGAACCATCCAGAAGTTGGCTTGCAATCAAAGAGATTGTTTCGAATTAGACAATTTCGAAAATTTTTAATTTGGGATCTAGCCCTTCGGGGGCCTCCTTGTTTTTCAGAATCAGTTAATATTTCATTAAAATCCCCACCGAGGAGCCATGGGTTATTTTTAGTAGAAGGGTATAATGAATCTATAAGCTCATATGTTTTATATTTTTGGCTAGTTTCCGGAAAACCATGCATACCAGTAAAAAACATTGTAGAATTATTCTTTGTTATTTGAATGTGAATATAACGCGACGAATAAGAGATTAAACTTATATTGATATTGTGAACTGCAAATAGGGAAATAACGGAACACACTTCCGTAGGGTAAATAGAAATAATGTCTAACATACCTAATGAAAGACATAAGCGGTTACATTCCGCGTTATTTATTTTAGTTTCGCATAAGAAAATGATATCGGGATTGGTACGTTGGACATAGGACCTGAGATGTTGAACCGTCGGGGCTTGTCCAAGACCCTGACAGTTCCAACAGAGGATCCTCATTTTGCTCGGCGGGGCTGGGAATCAGCTGCGCCGGAGAGTTTTTAGAGCTGGTCATCCCAGCTTTTGGAGTGGATCCTGACGGTTTGGATTTTTTCGGCGGGAGCGATACTTGTATTGGAGAGCGGTGTTTCATGCCTCGGTTCGTTTGGGCTGGTGCAGGTGCAGGTGCAGGTGCAGGAGCAGGTGCAGGTGCAGGGGCTGCATCATTGGGGTAAGTTTTAAGTAACCACTGATTAAAGTCATTGAATATTGTATCAGTGGGTTTAGAAGGCTTACTCGATTCAGAGTCAAATTTTTTAATCTATTGGGCAGTAGGGCTAGGGACACCATAATCATCCGTGGTGTCCCAGTCATCATCAGAACCATCTTCCGGAATGGGATAGATGGTGTTCAGGGGTTAGGGCTCGAGAGGAGCTTTTTGCTTCAAATAGGCTGCAGGCGGATCTTTAACAGAATTGGGGCCTTCTTCCATAACCATGTCAACATTTTGGGCTTCCTCGGTTGCTTGTTCTGTGAAGGAGGCTGCATCTCCTTCATTCAGAGAACCTATATATTGTAAATTGATAGAGATTAGGTATTTATAGCCGTTTGTAGAAAAGATGAGAATGACGTAATTTAATTTAATCAACAATCCTGCTTAGGACCTTTCTACCAAGGGACCTACTATTCTCCAGATTCAAGCTGCTTTTCAAGATTTTGATTTTGTAGCTATTTCTTTTGTACGCCGTGAGGCAAATATTATAGCCCATACTTTGGCTAATTCCGCTCTAAACTCTATGACTTCTATGTCATTCAATTCGGATATTCCATCTTGTATCCAACACATTGTAACTGATTATTCTTGATTAATAAAATTAGGCACTCTTTTCCCCTTCTTAGGGTCCTCTAGCTCTGCTTGAAGGACAGTACTAGGGGTTTTTAATGAGGCCTTTTCTTCAAAAAAAATTCCAACAGGTCCATTGAAAGGCCCATTTAGACCTGCTCGTCCGAAACGTCTACAAAAAGGACCGCAAAAATGTTTTATTCAAATATTAGGAGTTCAAATAATTGATTAGGAGCTTTTCAACACAATTATATTGCAAAACCTCAATTTCTGTACTTTTTACTTAGTTAAAATTCCAACAAGTCCATTGAAAGGCCCATTTCGACCCGCTCGTCCGAAACCTTTACAAAAAGGACTGCAAAACAAGTTTTAATCAAATTTTAGGAGTTCATGTAATTGATTAGGAGCTTTTCAACAAAATTATATTGCAAAACCTCAATTTCTGTACTCTTTACTCAGTTAAAATTCCAACGGGTCCATTGAAAGGCCCATTTAGACCTGCTCGTCTGAAACCTCTACAAAAAGGACCGCAAAAATGTTTTATTCAAATATTAGGAGTTCAAATAATTGATTAGGAGCTTTT
Organism: Hibiscus tridactylites; assembly: GCA_958450335.1. Lineage (NCBI taxonomy): Eukaryota > Viridiplantae > Streptophyta > Magnoliopsida > Malvales > Malvaceae > Hibiscus > Hibiscus tridactylites. The sequence continues at coordinate 78,182 of CAUDLX010000056.1, read as the reverse complement.
CAACACAATTATATTGCAAAACCTCAATTTCTGTACTTTTTACTCAGTTAAAATTCCAACGGGTCCATTGAAATGCCCATTTCGACCCGCTCGTCCGAAACCTCTACAAAAAGGACTGCAAAACAAGTTTTAATTAAATTTTATGAGTTCATGTAATTGATTAGGAGCTTTTCAACACAATTATATTGCAAAACCTCAATTTCTGTACTTTTTACTCAGTTAAAATTCTAAAGGGTCCATTGAAAGGCCCATTTCGACCCGCTCGTCCGAAACCTCTACAAAAAGGACTGGAAAACAAGTTTTAATCAAATTTTAGGAGTTCATGTAATTGATTAGGAGCTTTTCAACACAATTATATTGCAAAACCTCAAGTTCTGTACTTTTTACTCAGTTAAAATTCCAACGGGTCCATTGAGAGGCCCATTTAGACCTGCTCGTCCGAAACCTCTACAAAAAGGACCGCAAAAATGTTTTATTCAAATATTAGGAGTTTAAATAATTGATTAGGAGCTTTTCAACGCTTTTATATTGCAAAACATCAATTTCTGTACTTTTTACTCATTTAAAATTCCAACGAGTCCATTGAAATGCCCTTTTCGACCCGCTCGTCCGAAACCTCTATAAAAAGGACTACAAAACAAGTTTTAATCAAATTTTAGGAGTTCATGTAATTGATTAGGAGCTTTTCAACACAATTATATTGCAAAACCTCAATTTCTGTACTTTTTACTCAGTTAAAATTCCAACGGGTCCATTGAAAGGCCCAATTAGACATGCTCGTCCGAAACCTCTACAAAAAGGACCGCAAAAATGTTTTATTCAAATATTAGGAGTTCAAATAATTGATTAGGAGCTTTTGAACACAATTATATTGCAAATCCTCAATTTCTGTACTTTTTACTCAATTAAAATTCCAACGGGTCTATTGAAAGGCCCATTTCGACCCACTCGTCCGAAATCTCTACAAAAAGGACCGCAAAACAAGTTTTCATCAAATTTTAGGAGTTCATGTAATTTATTAGGAGCTTTTCAACACAATTATATTGCAAAACCTCAATTTCTGTACTTTTTACTCAGTTAAAATTCCAACGGGTCCATTGAAAGTCCCATTTCAACCCGCTCGTCAGAAACCTCTACAAAAAGGACTGCAAAACAAGTTTTGATCAAATTTTAGGAGTTCATGTAATAGATTAGGAGCTTTTCAACACAATTATATTGCAAAACCTCAATTTCTGTAATTTTTACTCAATTAAAATTCCAACGGGTCCATTGAAAGGTCCATTTAGACCTGCTCGTCCGAAACCCCTACAAAAAGGACCACAAAAATGTTTTATTCAAATAGTAGGAGTTCAAATAATTGATTAGGAGCTTTTGAACACAATTATATTGCAAATCCTCAATTTCTGTACTTTTTACTCAGTTAAAATTCCAACGGGTCCATTGAAAGGCCCATTTCGACCCGCTCGTCCGAATCCTCTACAAAAGGACCGCAAAACAAGTTTTAATCAAATTTTACGAGTTCATGTATTTCATTAGGAGCTTTTCAACATATTTATATTGCAAAACCGCAATTTTTGTACTTTTTACTCAGTTAAAATTCCAACGGGTCCATTGAAAGGCCCATTTCGACCCGCTCGTCCGAAACCTCTACAAAAAGGACTGCAAAACAAGTTTTAATCAAATTCTAGGAGTTCATGTAATTGATTAGGATCTTTTCAACACAATTATATTGCAAAACCTCAAGTTCTGTACTTTTTACTCAGTGAAAATTCCAACGGGTCCATTGAAAGGCCCATTTAGACCTGCTCGTCCGAAACCTCTACAAAAAGGACCGCAAAAATGTTTTATTTAAATATTAGGAGTTCAAATAATTGATTAGGAGCTCTTCAACACAATTATATTGCAAAACCTCAATTTCTGTACTTTTTACTCAGTTAAAATTCCAACGGGTCCATTGAAAGGCCCATTTAGACCTGCTTGTCCGAAACCTCTACAAAAAGGACAGCAAAAATGTTTTATTCAAATATTAGGAGTTCAAATAATTGATTAGGAGCTTTTGAACACAATTATTTTGCAAAACCTCAATTTCTGTACTTTTTACTCAGTTAAAATTCCAACGGGTCCATTGAAAGGCCCATTTCGGCCCGCTCGTCCGAAACCCCTACAAAAAGGACCGCAAAACAAGTTTTAATCAAATTTTAGGAGTTCATGTAATTGATTAGGAGCTTTTCAACACAATTATATTGCAAAACCTCAATTTCTGTACTTTTTACTCAGTTAAAATTCCATCGGGTCCATTGAAAGGCCCATTTCAACCCGCTCGTCAAAAACCTCTACAAAAAGGACTGCAAAACAAGTTTTAATCAAATTTTACGAGTTCATGTAATTGATTAGGAGCTTTTCAACACAATTATATTGCAAAACCTCAGTTTCTGTACTTTTTACTCAATTAAAATTCCAACGGGTCCATTGAAAGGCCCATTTAGACATGCTCGCCCGAAACCTCTACAAAAAGGACCGCAAAAATGTTTTATTCAAATATTAGGAGTTCAAATAATTGATTAGGAGCTTTTCAACACTATTATCTTGCCAAACCTCAATTTCTGTACTTTTTACTCATTTAAAATTCCAACGGGTCCATTGAAATGCCCATTTCAACCCGCTCGTCCGAAGTCTCTACAAAAGGACTGCAAAACAAGTTTTAATAAAATTTTAGGAGTTCATGTAATTGCTTAGGAGCTTTACAACACAATTACATTGCAAAACCTCAATTTCTGTACTTTTTACTCAGTTAAAATTCCAACGGGTCCATTGAAAGGCCCATTTCGACCCGCTCGTCCGAAACCTCTACAAAAGGACCGCAAAACAAGTTTTAATCAAATTTTAGGAGTTCATGTATTTCATTAGGAGCTTTTCAACATAATTATATTGCAAAACCGTAATTTTTGTACTTTTTACTCAGTTAAAATTCCAACGGGTCCATTGAAAGGCCCATTTCGACCCGCTCGTCCGAAATCTCTACAAAAAGAACTGCAAAACAAGTTTTAATCAAATTCTAGGAGTTCATGTAATTGATTAGGATATTTTCAACACAATTATATTGCAAAACCTCAAGTTCTGTACTTTTTACTTAGTTAAAATTCCAACGAGTCCATTGAAAGGCCCATTTAGACCTGCTCGTCCGAAACCTCTACAAAAAGGACCACAAAAATGTTTTATTCAAATATTAGGAGTTCAAATAATTGATTAGGAGCTTTTCAACACTATTATCTTGCCAAACCTCAATTTCTGTACTTTTTACTCATTTAAAATTCCAACGGGTCCATTGAAATGCCCATTTCAACCCGCTCGTCCGAAGTCTCTACAAAAAGGACTGCAAAACAAGTTTTAATCAAATTTTAGGAGTTCATGTAATTGATTAGGAGCTTTACAACACAATTATATTGCAAAACCTCAATTTCTGTACTTTTTACTCAGTTAAAATTCCAACGGGTCCATTGAAAGGCCCATTTCGACCCGCTCGTCCGAAACCTCTACAAAAGGACCGCAAAACAAGTGTTAATCAAATTTTAGGAGTTCATGTATTTCATTAGGAGCTTTTCAACATAATTATATTGCAAAACCGCAATTTTTGTACTTTTTACTCAGTTAAAATTCCAACGGGTCCATTGAAAGGCCCATTTCGACCCGCTCGTCCGAAACCTCTACAAAAAGGACTGCAAAACAAGTTTTAATCAAATTCTAGGAGTTCATGTAATTGATTAGGATATTTTCAACACAATTATATTGCAAAACCTCAAGTTCTGTACTTTTTACTCAGTTAAAATTCCAACGGGTCCATTGAAAGGCCCATTTAGACCTGCTCGTCCGAAACCTCTACAAAAAGGACCGCAAAAATGTTTTATTCAAATATTAGGAGTTCAAATAATTGATTAGGAGCTGTTCAACACAATTATATTGCAAAACCTCAATTTCTGTACTTTTTACTCAGTTAAAATTCCAACGGGTCCATTGAAAGGCCCATTTAGACCTGCTCGTCCGAAACCTCTACAAAAAGGACCGCAAAAATGTTTTATTCAAATATTAGGAGTTCAAATAATTGATTAGGAGCTTTTCAACATTATTATATTGCAAAACCTCAATTTCTGTACTTTTTACTCATTTAAAATTCCAACGGGTCCATTGAAAGGCCCATTTAGACCCGCTCGTCCGAAACCTCTACAAAAAGGACCGCAAAAATGTTTTATTCAAATATTAGGAGTTCAATTAATTGATTAGGAGCTTTTCAACACTATTATATTTCAAAACCTCAATTTCTGTACTTTTTACTCATTTAAAATTCCAACGGGTCCATTGAAATGCCCATTTCGACCCGCTCGTCCGAAGTCTCTACAAAAAGGACTGCAAAACAAGTTTTAATCAAATTTTAGGAGTTCATGTAATTGATTAGGAGCTTTACAACACAATTATATTGCAAAACCTCAATTTCTGTACTTTTTACTCAGTTAAAATTCCAACGGGTCCATTGAAAGGCCCATTTAGACCTGCTCGTCCGAAACCTCTACAAAAAGGTCCGCAAAAATGTTTTATTCAAATATTAGGAGTTCAAATAATTGATTAGGAGCTTTTGAACACAATTATATTGCAAAACCTCAATTTCTGTACTTTTTACTCAGTTAAAATTCCAACGGGTCCATTGAAAGGCCCATTTCGACCCGCTCGTCCGAAACCTCTGCAAAAGGACCGCAAAATAAGTTTTGATCAAATTTTAGGAGTTCATGTATTTCATTAGGAGCTTTTCAACATAATTATATTGCAAAACCGCAATTTTTGTACTTTTTACTCAGTTAAAATTCCAACGGGTCCATTGAAAGGCCCATTTCGACCCGCTCGTCCGAAACCTCTACAACAAGGACTGCAAAACAAGTTTTAATCAAATTCTAGGAGTTCATGTAATTGATTAGGATCTTTTCAACACAATTATATTGCAAAACCTCAAGTTCTGTACTTTTTACTCAGTTAAAATTCCAACGGGTCCATTGAAAGACCCATTTAGACATGCTCGTCCGAAACCTCTACAAAAAGGACCCCAAAAATGTTTTATTCAAATATTAGGAGTTCAAATAATTGATTAGGAGCTTTTGAACACAATTATATTGCAAAACCTCAATTTCTGTACTTTTTACTCAGTTAAAATTCCAACGGGTCCATTGAAAGGCCCATTTCGACCCGCTCGTCCGAAACCCCTACAAAAAGGACCGCAAAACAAGTTTTAATCAAATTTTAGGAGTTCATGTAATTGATTAGGAGCTTTTCAACACAATTATATTGAAAAACCTCAATTTCTGTACTTTTTACTCAGTTAAAATTCCATCGGGTCCATTGAAAGGCCCATTTCGACCCGCTCGTCCGAAACCTCTACAAAAGGACCGCAAAACAAGTTTTAATTAAATTTTAGGAGTTCATGTATTTGATTAGGAGCTTTTCAACACAATTATATTGCAAAACCGCAATTTCTGTACTTTTTACTTAGTTAAAATTCTAACGGGTCCATTGAATGGCCCATTTTGACATGCTCGTCCGAAACCTCTACAAAAAGGACCGCAAAACAAGTTTTAATCAAATATTAGGAGTTGAAATAACTGATTAGGAGCTTTTCAACACAATTATATTGCAAAACCGCAATTTTTGTTCTTTTTACTCAGTTAAAATTCCAACGGGTCCATTGAAAGGCCTATTTAGACTTGCTCGTCCGAAACCTCTACAAAAAGGACCGCAAAACAAGTTTTAATCAACTTTTAGGAGTTCATGTAATTGATTTGGAGCTTTTCAACACAATTATATTGAAAAACCTCAAGTTTTGTACTTTTTACTAAGTTAAAATTCTAACGGGTCCATTGAAAGGCCCATTTAGACCTGCTCGTCCGAAACCTCTACAAAAAGGACCGCAAAAATGTTTTATTCAAATATTAGGAGTTCAAATAATTGATTAGGAGCTTTTCAACACTATTATATTGCAAAACCTCAATTTCTGTACTTTTTACTCATTTAAAATTCCAACGGGTCCATTTAAATGCCCATTTCGACCCGCTCGTCCGAAACCTCTAGAAAACAAGTTTTAATCAAATTTTAGGAGTTCATGTAAATGATTAGGAGCTTTACAACACAATTATATTGAAAAACCTCAATTTATTTACTTTTTACTCAGTTAAAATTCCAATGGGTCGATTGAAATGCCCATTTCGACCCGCTCGTTCGAAACCTCTACAAAAAGGACTGCAAAACAAGTTTTAATCAAATTTTAGGAGTTCATGTAATTGATTAGGAGCTTTTCAACACAATTATATTGCAAAACCTCAATTTCTGTACTTTTTACTCAGTTAAAATTCCAACGGGTCCATTGAAAGGCCCATTTAGACATGCTCGTCCGAAACCTCTACAAAAAGGACCGCAAAATTTTTTATTCAAATATTAGGAGTTCAAATAATTGATTAGAAGCTTTTGAACACAATTATATTGCAAATCCTCAATTTCTGTACTTTTTACTCAATTAAAATTCCAACGGGTCCATTGAAAGGCCCATTTCGAACCGCTCGTCCGAAACCTCTACAAAAAGGACCGGAAAACAAGTTTTCATCAAATTTTAGGAGTTCATGTAATTTATTAGGAGCTTTTCAACACAATTATATTGCAAAACCTCAATTTCTGTACTTTTTACTCAGTTAAAATTCCAACGGGTCCATTGAAAGGCCCATTTCGACCCGCTCGTCGGAAACCTTTACAAATGGACCGCAAAACAAGTTTTAATCAAATTTTAGGAGTTCATGTATTTCATTAGGAGCTTTTCAACATAATTATATTGCAAAACCGCAATTTTTGTACTTTTTACTCAGTTAAAATTCCAACGGGTCCATTGAAAGGCCCATTTCGACCCGCTCGTCCGAAACCTCTACAAAAAGGACTGCAAAAAGAGTTTTAATCAAATTCTAGGAGTTCATGTAATTTATTAGGAGCTTTACAACACAATTATATTGCAAAACCTCAATTTTGTACTTTTTACTCAGTTAAAATTCCAACGGGTCCATTGAAAGGCCCATTTAGACCTTCTCGTCCGAAACCTCTACAAAAAGGTCCGCAAAAATGTTTTATTCAAATATTAGGAGTTCAAATAATTGATTAGGAGCTTTTGAACACAATTATATTGCAAAACCTCAATTTCTGTACTTTTTACTCAGTTAAAATTCCAACGGGTCCATTGAAAGGCCCATTTCGACCCGCTCGTCTGAAACCTCTACAAAAGGACCGCAAAACAAGTTTTGATCAAATTTTAGGAGTTCATGTATTTCATTAGGAGCTTTTCAACATAATTATATTGCAAAACCGCAATTTTTATACTTTTTACTCAGTTAAAATTCCAACGGGTCCATTGAAAGGCCCATTTCGACCCGCTCGTCCGAAACCTCTACAAAAAGGACTGCAAAACAAGTTTTAATCAAATTCTAGGAGTTCATTTAATTGATTAGGATCTTTTCAACACAATTATATTGCAAAACCTCAAGTTCTGTACTTTTTACTCAGTTAAAATTCCAACGGGTCCATTGAAAGGCCCATTTAGACCTGCTCGTCCGAAACCTCTACAAAAAGGACCGCAAAAATGTTTTATTCAAATATTAGGAGTTCAAATAATTGATTAGGAGCTCTTCAACACAATTATATTGCAAAACCTCAATTTCTGTACTTTTTACTTAGTTAAAATTCCAACGGGTCCATTGAAAGGCCCATTTAGACCTGCTCGTCCGAAACCTCTACAAAAAGGACCGCAAAAATGTTTTATACAAATATTAGGAGTTCAAATAATTTATTAGGAGCTTTTGAACACAATTATATTGTAAAAGCTCAATTTCTGTACTTTTTACTCATTTAAAATTCCAACGGGTCCATTGAAAGGCCCATTTAGACCTGCTCGTCCGGAACCTCTACAAAAAGGACCGCAAAAATGTTTTATTCAAATATTAGTAGTTCAAATAATTGATTAGGAGCTTTTCAACACTATTATATTGCAAAACCTCAATTTTTGTACTTTTTACTCATTTAAAATTCCAACGGGTCCATTGAAATGCCCATTTCGACCCGCTCGTCCGAAGTCTCACAAAAAGGACTGCAAAACAAGTTTTAATCAAATTTTAGGAGTTCATGTAATTGATTAGAAGCTTTACAACACAATTATATTGCAAAACCTCAATTTCTGTACTTTTTACTCAGTTAAAATTCCAACGGGTCCATTGAAAGGCCCATTTAGACCTGCTCGTCCGAAACCTCTACAAAAAGGTCCGCAAAAATGTTTTATTCAAATATTAGGAGTTCAAATAATTGATTAGGAGCTTTTGAACACAATTATATTGCAAAACCTCAATTTTTGTACTTTTTACTCAATTAAAATTCCAACGGGTCCATTGAAAGGCCCATTTAGACCTGCTCGTCCGAAACCTCTACAAAAAGGACCGCAAAACAAGTTTTAATCAAATATTTGGAGTTCAAATAACTGATTAGGAGCTTTTCAACACAATTATATTGCAAAACCGCAATTTCTGTACTTTTTACTCAGTTAAAATTCCAACGGGTCCATTGAAAGGCCTATTTAGACTTTCTCGTCCGAAACCTCTACAAAAAGGACCGCAAAACAAGTTTTAATCAAATTTTAGGAGTTCATGTAATTGATTTGGAGCTTTTCAACACAATTATATTGCAAAACCTCAAGTTCTGTACTTTTTACTCAGTTAAAATTCCAACGGGTCCATTGAAAGGCCCATTTAAACCTGCTCGTCCGAAACCTCTACAAAAAGGACCGCAAAAATGTTTTATTCAAATATTAGGAGTTCAAATAATTGATTAAGAGCTTTTCAACACTATTATATTGCAAAACCTCAATTTCTGTACTTTTTACTCATTTAAAATTCCAACGGGTCCATTGAAAGGCCCATTTAGACTTCCTCGTCCGAAACCTCTACAAAAAGGAACGCAAAAATGTTTTATTCAAATATTAGGAGTTCAATTAATTGATTAGTAGCTTTTCAACACAATTATATTTCAAAACCTCAATTTCTGTACTTTTTACTCAGTTAAAATTCCAACGGGTCCATTTAAAGGCCCATTTAGACCTGCTCGTCTGAAACCTCTACAAAAATGACCGCAAAAATGTTTTATTCAAATATTAGGAGTTCAAATAATTGATTAGGAGATTTTCAACACAATTATATTGCAAAACCTAAATTTCTGTACTTTTTACTCAGTTAAAATTCCAACGGGTCCATTGAAAGGCCCATTTAAACCTGCTCGTCCGAAACCTCTACAAAAAGGACCGCGAAAATGTTTTATTTAAATATTAGGAGTTCAAATAATTTATTAGGAGCTTTTGAACACAATTATATTGCAAATCCTCAATTTCTGTTCTTTTTACTCAGTTAAAATTCCAACGGGTCCATTGAAAGGCTCATTTCGACCCGCTCGTCCGAAACCTCTACAAAAAGGACCGCAAAACAAGTTTTAATCAAACTTTAGGAGTTCATGTATTTTCTTAGGAGCTTTTCAACACAATTATATTGCAAAACCTCAATTTCTGTACTTTTTACTCAGTTAAAATTCCAACGGGTCCATTGAAAGGCCCATTTCGACCCGCTCGTCCGAAAGCTCTACAAAAAGGACCGCAAAACAAGTTTAATCAAATTTTAGGAGTTCATGTAATTGATTAGGAGCTTTTCAACACAATTATATTGCAAAAACTCAATTTCTGTACTTTTTACTCAATTAAAATTCCAACGGGTCCATTGAAAGGCCCATTTAGACCTGCTCGTCCGAAACCTCTACAAAAATGAACGCAAAAATGTTTTATTCAAATATTAGGAGTTCAAATAATTGATTAGGAGCTTTTGAACACAATTATATTGCAAATCCTCAATTTCTGTTCTTTTTACTCAGTTAAAATTCCAACGGGTCCATTGAAAGGCCCATTTCGACCCGCTCGTCCGAAACCTCTACAAAAAGGACCGCAAAACAAGTTTCAGTCAAATTTTAGTAGTTCATGTATTTGATTAGGAGCTTTTCAACACAATTATATTGCAAAACCGCAATTTCTGTACTTTTTACTCAGTTAAAATTCCAACGGGTCCATTGAAAGGCCCATTTAGACCTGCTCGTCCGAAACCTCTACAAAAAGGACCGCAACAATGTTTTATTCAAATATTAGGAGTTCAAATATTTGATTAGGAGCTTTTCAACACAATTATATTGCAAAACCTCAATTTCTGTACTTTTTACTCAGTTAAAATTCCAACGGGTCCATTGAAAGGCCCATTTAGACCTGCTCGTCCGAAACCTCTACAAAAAGGACCGCAAAACAAGTTTTAGTCAAATATTAGGAGTTCAAATAATTGATTAGGAGCTTTTTAAATCAATTATATTGCAAAACCTCAATTTCTGTACTTTTAACTCAGTTAAAATTCCAACGGGTCCATTGAAAGGCCCATTTAGACCTCCTCGTCCGAAACCTCTACAAAAAGGACCGCAAAAATGTTTTATTCAAATATTAGGAGTTCAAATAATTGATTAGGAGCTTCTCAACCCAATTATATTTCAAAACCTCAATTACTGTACTTTTTACTCAGTTAAAATTCCAACGGGTCCATTGAAAGGCCCATTTAGACCTACTCGTCCGAAACCTCTACAAAAAGGACCGCGAAAATGTTTTATTCAAATATTAGGAGTTCAAATAATTTATTAGGAGCTTTTGAACACAATTATATTGCAAATACTCAATTTCTGTACTTTTTACTCAGTTAAAATTCCAACGGGTCCATTGAAAGGCCCATTTCGACCCGCTCGTCCGAAACCTCTACAATAAGGACCGCAAAAGAAGTTTTAATCAAATTTTAGGAGTTCATGTATTTGATTAGGAGCTTTTCAACACAATTATATTGCAAAAACACAATTTTTGTACTTTTTACTCAGTTAAAATTCCAAGGGTCCATTGAAAGGCCCATTTAGACCTGCTCGTCCGAAACCTCTACAAAAAGGAACGCAAAAATGTTTTATTCAAATATTAGGAGTTCATGTAATTGATTAGGAGCTTCTCAACACAATTATATTGCAAAACCTCAATTTCTGTACTTTTTACTCAGTTAAAATTCCAACGGGTCCATTGAAAGGCCCATTTAGACCTGCTCATCCGAAACCTCTACAAAAAGGATGGCAAAAATGTTTTATTCAAATATTAGGAGTTCAAATAATTGATTAGGAGCTTTTCAACACAATTATATTGCAAAACCTCAATTTCTGTACTTTTTACTCAGTTAAAATTCCAAGGGTCCATTGAAAGGCCCATTTAGACCTGCTCGTCCGAAACCTCTACAAAAAGGAACACAAAAATGTTTTATTCAAATATTAGGAGATCATGTAATTGATTAGGAGCTTCTCAACACAATTATATTGTAAAACCTCAATTTATGTACTTTTTACTTAGTTAAAATTCCAACGGGTCCATTGAAAGGCCCATTTCGACCCGCTCGTCCGAAAGCTCTACAAAAAGGACTGCAAAACAAATTTTAATCAAATTTTAGGAGTTCATGTAATTTATTAGGATCTTTTCAACACAAATATATTGCAAAACCTCAATTTCTGTACTTTTTACTCAGTTAAAATTCCAACAGGTCCATTGAAAGGCCCATTTAGACCTGCTCGTCCGAAACCTCTACAAAAAGGACCGCAAAAATGTTTTATTCAAATATTAGGAGTTCAAATAATTGATTCGGAGCTTTTCAACAGAATTATATTGCAAAACCTCAATTACTGTACTTTTTACTCAGTTAAAATTCCAACGGGTCCATTGAAAGGCCCATTTCGACCCGCTCGTCCGAAACCTCTACAAAAAGGACTGCAAAAAAAGTTTTAATCAAATTCTATGAGTTCATGTAATTGATTAGAAGCTTTTCAACACAATTATATTGCAAAACCTCAATTTCTGTACTTTTTACTAAGTTAAAATTCCAACGGGTCCTTTGAAAGACCCATTTAGACCTACTCGTCCGAAACCTCTAAAAAAAGGACCGCAAAACAAGTTTTAATCAAATTTTAGGAATTCATGTAATTGATAGGAGCTTTTCAACACAATTATATTGCAAAACCTCAAGTTCTGTACTTTTTACTCAGTTAAAATTCCAACGGGTCCATTGAAAGGCCCATTTAGACCTGCTCGTCTGAAACCTCTACAAAAACGACCGCAAAAATGTTTTATTCAAATATTAGGAGTTCAAATAATTGATTAGGAGCTTTTCAATACAATTATATTGCAAAACCTCAATTTCTGTACTTTTTACTCATTTAAAATTCCAACGGGTCCATTGAAAGGCCCATTTCGACCCACTCGTCCGAAACCTCTACAAAAAGGACTACAAAACAAGTTTTAATCAAATTTTAGGAGTTCATGTAATTTATAGGAGCTTTTTAACACAATTATATTGCAAAACCTCAAGTTCTGTACTTTTTACTCAGTTAAAATTCCAACGGGTCCATTGAAAGGCCCATTTAGACCTGCTCGTCCGAAACCTCTACAAAAAGGACCGCAAAAATGTTTTATTCAAATATTAGGAGTTCAAATAATTGATTAGGAGATTTTCAAAACAATTATATTGCAAAACCTCAATTTCTGTACTTTTTACTCAGTTAAAATTCCAACGGGTCCATTAAAAGGCCCATTTAGACCTGCTCGTCCGAAACCTCTACAAAGTGGACCGCAAAACAAGTTTAAGTCAAATATTAGGAGTTCAAATAATTGATTAGGAGATTTTCAAATCAATTATATTGCAAAACCTCAATTTCTGTACTTTTTACCTAGTTAAAATTCCAACGGGTCCATTGAAAGGCCCATTTAGACCTCCTCGTCCGAAACCTCTACAAAAAGGATCGCAAAAATGTTTTATTCAAATCTTAGGAGTTCAAAAAATTGATTAGGAGCTTTCAACACAATTATATTGCAAAAACTCAATAACTGTACTTTTTACTCAGTTAAAATTCCAACGGGTCCATTGAAAGGCCCATTTCGACCCGCTCGTCCGAAACCTCTACAAAAAGTACTGCAAAACAAGTTTTAATCAAATTCTAGGAGTTCATGTAATTGATTAGGAGCGTTTCAACACAATTATATTGCAAAACCTCAATATCTGTATTTTTTACTTAGTTAAAATTCCAACGGGTCCATTGAAAGGCCCATTTCGACCCGCTCGTCCGAAACCTCTACAAAAAGGACTGCAAAACAAGTTTTAATCAAATTTTAGGAGTTCATGTAATTTATAGGAGCTTTTTAACACATTTATATTGCAAAACCTCAAGTTCTGTACTTTTTACTCAGTTAAAATTCCAACGGGTCCATTGAAAGGCCCATTTAGACCTGCTCGTCCGAAACCTCTACAAAAAGGACCGCAAAAATGTTTTATTCAAATATTAGGAGTTCAAATAATTGATTAGGAGATTTTCAAAACAATTATATTGCAAAACCTCAATTTCTGTACTTTTTACTCAGTTAAAATTCCAACGGGTCCATTAAAAGGCCCATTTAGACCTGCTTGTCCGAAACCTCTACAAAGTGGACCGCAAAACAAGTTTTAGTCAAATATTAGGAGTTCAAATAATTGATTAGGAGATTTTCAAATCAATTATATTGCAAAACCTCAATTTCTGTACTTTTTACCTAGTTAAAATTCCAACGGGTCCATTGAAAGGCCCATTTAGACCTCCTCGTCCGAAACCTCTACAAAAAGGATCGCAAAAATGTTTTATTCAAATCTTAGGAGTTCGAAAAATTGATTAGGAGCTTTTCAACACAATTATATTGCAAAAACTCAATAACTGTACTTTTTACTCAGTTAAAATTCCAACGGGTCCATTGAAAGGCCCATTTCGACCCGCTCGTCCGAAACCTCTACAAAAAGTACTGCAAAACAAGTTTTAATCAAATTCTAGGAGTTCATGTAATTGATTAGGAGCGTTTCAACACAATTATATTGCAAAACCTCAATTTCTGTATTTTTTACTTAGTTAAAATTCCAACGGGTCCATTGAAAGGCCCATTTCGACCCGCTCGTCCGAAACCTCTACAAAAAGGACCGCAAAACAAGTTTTAATTAAATTTTAGGAGTTCATGTATTTGATTAGGAGCTTTTCAACATAATTATATTGCAAAATCGCAATTTCTGTACTTTTTACTCAGTTAAAATTCCAACGGGTCCATTGAAAGGCCCATTTAGACCTGCTCGTCCGAAACCTCTACAAAAAGGACCGCAAAAATGTTTTATTCAAATATTAGGAGTTCAAATAATTGATTAGGAGATTTTCAAAACAATTATATTGCAAAACCTCAATTTCTGTACTTTTTACTCAGTTAAAATTCCAACGGGTCCATTAAAAGGCCCATTTAGACCTGCTTGTCCGAAACCTCTACAAAGTGGACCGCAAAACAAGTTTTAGTCAAATATTAGGAGTTCAAATAATTGATTAGGAGATTTTCAAATCAATTATATTGCAAAACCTCAATTTCTGTACTTTTTACCTAGTTAAAATTCCAACGGGTCCATTGAAAGGCCCATTTAGACCTCCTCGTCCGAAACCTCTACAAAAAGGATCGCAAAAATGTTTTATTCAAATCTTAGGAGTTCGAAAAATTGATTAGGAGCTTTTCAACACAATTATATTGCAAAAACTCAATAACTGTACTTTTTACTCAGTTAAAATTCCAACGGGTCCATTGAAAGGCCCATTTCGACCCGCTCGTCCGAAACCTCTACAAAAAGTACTGCAAAACAAGTTTTAATCAAATTCTAGGAGTTCATGTAATTGATTAGGAGCGTTTCAACACAATTATATTGCAAAACCTCAATTTCTGTATTTTTTACTTAGTTAAAATTCCAACGGGTCCATTGAAAGGCCCATTTCGACCCGCTCGTCCGAAACCTCTACAAAAAGGACCGCAAAACAAGTTTTAATTAAATTTTAGGAGTTCATGTATTTGATTAGGAGCTTTTCAACATAATTATATTGCAAAATCGCAATTTCTGTACTTTTTACTCAGTTAAAATTCCAACGGGTCCATTGAAAGGCCCATTTCGACACGCTCATCCGAAAGCTCTACAAAAAGGACTGCAAAACAAGTGTTAATCAAATTTTAGGAGTTCATGTAAGTGATTAGGAGCTTTTCAACACAATTATATTGCAAAACCTCAATTTCTGTACTTTTTACTCAGTTAAAATTCCAACGGGTCCTTTGAAAGACCCATTTAGACCTACTCGTCCGAAACCTCTAAAAAAAGGACCGCAAAACAAGTTTTAGTCAAATATTAGGAGTTCAAATAATTGATTAGGAGCTTTTCAAATCAATTATATTGCAAAACCTCAATTTATGTACTTTTTACTCAGTTAAAATTCCAACGGGTCCATTGAAAGGCCCATTTAGACCTCCTCGTCCGAAACCTCTACAAAAAGGACCGCAAAAATGTTTTATTCAAATATTAGGAGTTCAAATAATTGATTAGGAGCTTTTCAACACAATTATATTGCAAAACCTCAATTACTGTACTTTTTACTCAGTTAAAATTCTAACGGGTGGGATGGCTCTCAATTCTCTCTCAATTTTTTCCAGGGACTATTTTGGGTGTTGGCTTTTCCCTCTTACTTTTCCTTGTTTTCCGGTGGGTTTATCCACTCTCTCTCCATCACTCCCCTTCCCCCACACGGCACCTCTCCACATTCTGCCGAAATTGCCAACAGATCATCAAACTAACCGGATTTTATTGTTTTCATTGGAAAACGGTAAGGGAATGCCAAGGGCCATTCCACCCCCAGTTTCCTATTTACATCAATTGATTTATGTTTATATTTTATTTTTTCCCTCTGGATCTTAACGTTTTCTTTGTTTCTTTTTTGCGAGTTTCGGCTGAATCTTGTAATATTCAAAACCACAATCAGATCTGTTTTATCTGATAATGGGTTTTTTTTTCTTCCATTTTTTTACATCATTTTCCTCCATCTGTGGGTGTTTTCGACGAAATCCAACCGGCGTTCTACAGACCTGAAGGATATGTCTTGTCGTTTAACCTTTTTTTATGGTTTGCTGTTTTTTTTTTTTTTGGTTTTTATTAATCCCTTCTAACTTTTTCATGGGTTTTTTCCTATCTCTGACTTTGGATTTATCCTTTCTGCTATCTCAGAGGGTATCTTCCCCGGTCGCATCCCATGACGGTGGCCATACTTCCGGTCGACTGGTTTTATCTCTCACTCCCCTCTCTTTATTTTCTCTATTTCTGCTCTTTTTATCCTTTTTATTTCTCTATTTTAAAAAGGTCTTTTCCCCTTCCTTTTCATCTCTGCATTTTTTAATATCTCTCATTTTTTTCTAGGGTTTGTATCCCCTTATATCATGTTTCTGTTTTCCGATTTTCCACTACTTTGTTATCATCTAATTTATTTTTATTCTCTTGACAGATTCAATAAGCCGTCCCAATTGATTCAGATTTCTCCTCTGTTTTCCAGTTCTGAACGAATCGGGGGTTTCCCCCTCCTTGGTGTTTGGTTATTTTACATTATTTATATTTTATTTCGATTGCATGTTTGTTCTTCTAATTCTTATATTTTCTTACCGAATCTAGGTTTTTCTAATTTCATAGTTCTATTCTTTTTTCTCCTTCTCAGATCCACTTTGAAGAGGAACGGAACCCCTTTCGTTGGGGTCTGGTGGATGATGCTGGTGATGGATCTTTTTTCTCCATTACTCCGCTCATCTTCTCCGATTTGGGGCTTACCCAAGCAGTCGGATCGTACAAGAATTATTTCTCCCTTCCTTATTTCTATAATCCTCCTTCTTTTTACACTTTGGTCTTTACATCTCTTTTGTTCTTTATTTCTCCAGACTCGGATTGACTCTATCTGCTTCAGGATTAGAAGATCTGTCTCTCGGAGGTATAAAACCTATGGGTTTTCGAAGGTTTCTCTACTTTCTATTCTCTTCATTATCAGTATCTTCTTACTTATGTTCCCTGGGTTAAAATGCTTTCCTACCATTACTATGTTCATCTTTAAGCTTTCCCTGGTTGTATATTTCTTTGTTGTCGTTTGGGATTTGCCTATGGAATTTTCAATGTTATTATTAATCCACCCCATTGTTATACCTTACATCGATTGTTTCCCTTTTCCCACTAAGAGTTATGCATCTACCTTCTATTTCATATCAGGTTACCATCCTATCATCCCACATTTTCTATCATATTACTGCAAAAACAATCTCTCTGGTTTATCCTTTTGTCTCCATTTCTATGCTAACACAACTGTTATGGCAATTATAATTATTATTGTTTCAAACATACATCGAGCCCTTCTAGGGAAAATTACTCCAGCCCACTTTTTGGGATTCTCAAATACTATATATAATTATCACTTTCTGTATTTCCTCTATGTTTATATCTCCTCACTAACTTCTTACAATCTTACTTTGTCTTTTTTCTTTTCCTTGGTTCACTGCTTGAAAGCAAAACCCAGAAGACTCTTCTCTGATCAAATCCAGGAACCTACAACAACAATTATAACTGCCTCTTTGGACAAATTTAATAGATGCCAATCATGGATTCACGACCTAAGAACTCTCTTCCTCACTTGGCTGACACAGAGGTTCAATCTTGTCTTTATATATACTAATTATGTTTTGGTGTTTACTCTTATTACATTCTTTATTACTTGGTCTTACTTTTATCCTTTGTTTTCAATCTCCTTGCCAAGCCCTACCATGATATTCTCCTTTAAATATACCTATGAAATGTATCATTTTCAACCGATTGTTCTCTTTACAAACTGCTCAACTTACTCAAGTAAATCTTTTAATTTGTACGCTACCTATCCAAATGTTGTTCTCTTGCCCCCTGTGACAAAATTAAACTATCCAAAATTCCGGGAACTTATAATTGGCCTATTATCTCTAAAGTTTCGATTATAGGATCCATAATGTTGCATGTCTACTCTATTATAGTAATTCTCTTTAGCAATATTATATGCTCTCATACTAAATGGATCATTTCTATTGCTCATATGTTCTGCTGGTGGATGCTTCTTGAATATCTTTATAAGTTTATTATGCTTATCCCCTATCCTTTTATGTGTAATTCTCCTTTGAATATGCTCTACATCTTTATCCGGTTGCGTGTAAAAGAGTCTATCGCAATTGTAGTGCAAGTGTACACGACGCAAGTAGTAAAGTGATACGAAGTATCGGATATCGTCTCCACAGGGATTGGGCTAATGACTTCACCTTAGTTTACTGCACGAAAGTAAAGGAAATAGTTTAGAAAGTTGTCACGAGAATAATAAAGTAAAACGTAAATAAAAGAGTTGGAATATCAAGATAGAGAGAATGGGCTGGTATTGAATTGCTCAGTAGTGCAGGTATTGTGATGCTTAGGAAATCCAGTTCTGTTGTCGTGCCCGTCGCCGACAGCACTTGTCGCGGCAGCTGTCCGTTAACTGTCGCGGCAGCGAACACACCAACTCCGTACTCCAAGTTTGGCAAGAATCCCAGATCTGCCTTGGCCTATCCCTAGGTCCAAGTCTGTCGATGATCACGTCTTTGATGATACCTCCCGACGTGAATCGAAGGATGAACACCGATGTGTATGAATTCTTCCTTAGCCACTTAACCTCGCCCTATCCCTAGGCACGAGATGGTTCGACTATAAACTAGAGAACGCACTCTTATCTCTTTCGTATACTTAACTCTCCCGATGCTAAGTAAATAGATAACCTCACAATGCTCTCCCGATGCTCTTGCAAGATATTAAAACCGAAATAAGAGAACTTGAAGTTTATTTTATTGAACTTGGAAAATCCTAAAACAAGACAACCCTTGCAACTACTTTACAAAACAACCCGTGGCCCTAGGGGGTTTTTAGAACATGGCGACGACGGGTAAACGACGGAGGGGTTTAGGTTATCAGTTATGGGGTATGGTGTCTCCTAGGTTAAATCTATGCCCTTATATAAGCTTTGGGCTCAAGTATTCTAAGTTAACAAGGATTACAACTTTAAAAGTAAGATTCTAATAAAGACTTAATCTCTAAAGTTCTGACTTTGCAGCCGCCATCCTTGTTTCTAGGGATTTCCTCTCCTTGAGCTTTGGCTTGTCATATCTTTTGATCCGGGGCTTGGAAAAATATTTGGCTTTCACACGACAGACGAGCAGATTTTTCTCTATCTATCGAGGTCCACTTTACTTTTCCTCTTCATAAGGTTGCTGTCACCATGCTGTCACGACAGTGCCATGGCAGCTTCGTCCTCGTCGTCTGCTTGTCCAGTTCAGCTTTTCTGCTCCTCTGTCCTGCGCCTGCCTTCCTCGTCAACTATGGCAGCGATCTGCAAAATACGCCATCTTTTAGTCGAATCCGTGCCTTTTATATATTTGTGATGTTTTACTAAAAACTAACCTAAATGCAATGCAATGATGCTTGAATGCAGCAGAAATATGGGTTAAAAAGGGTGTAAATAATAGAACTTTTACACACTCAACACACCCCCAAACTCAAGTTTTTGCTTGCCCTCAAGCAATTAAAACCTAAAAGAAAGATGAAATTTTTTTTGTGTTGGCTTTCAAACAGTGAACTGTCCCTTACCCGTTGCTCATTCTCTGTGGCGGCAGCAACCTGTCGGAAAGATTAGGATCTGTCCGGAATCTCCCTATAGTTCTCGTGCAGTGTGTGCATGCTTGTGAACAGTTATATGCCAAGACTCTCTTAGTTTCACTAGAATATTCAACTTTTTAACTCGAATTTTTATGCCAAAGTTTATTTTTTGAAGACACATTTTCATGCTTCTTTTCTTTTATTTTCAAGCTAAGTTTTTACTAGAGCCAGTTTCGGGCACCTCTAGTTACTAGAGGCGGTTTCAGGCACCTCTAGTTAGCTTCCTAGAGCCGGTTTCGGGCACCTCTAGGTTTTTGAGTTTCTTTTGCTAAACTTCTTTCCTAGAGCCAGTGTTAGGCACCTCTAGGGGCTATTCAAGTACTAAGCATCCTATTCTAGTTTGGCTAAAAGAAATCTAAGCAATATAACAGTCACAAAGGTGTTTAAGTTTTTCAGAACTATAGAAAGGCTCTAAACTTCTCCTTAAACTGTCCTAAAGATGCTACCACGACAGAGCTGTCATGACAGGTAAGTTAACTTCACAGTTTTAAGCCAACAGTTTTTTTTAAGAGACTTTAATTAAATAAAAGACACCACAATTAAATAAAGATGTACTACGACTCCATTAAAATGGAGGGTTGTCACCCCCAAACTCGAGGGTTGCATTTCCCTCAATGCAAAATGACAAATAAAATGATGGCAGGTACATCACAAAATAAATATAAAGCAGGCAACAGGAAAAGAAAAATAAAAGACTTAAATTTTTAATCGTTGTCCTCGCTGCTGCTGCTGACACGGATCTGGCGGCGGCGTCTGGGCTGTGAAGGAGGCTGGGCAGGTTGCTCCACAACCTGGATATCGGAGCTGCTACCGCTGTCCCAAGTGCTGCTGGTGGTGGCGCTGGCCTTTGGCATCAGTTTTCTGTCTGCCACGTGTTTCTGCCTCTTGACAGGCGTGAATTCCTTCTCCAAGTTCCTCCGAATGGGAGGGTCTGCTTCGCTGTCAGCCCAGACAGAAGAAGGGGAGAAGCCAGCCACGTATGCTTTGAGGTCGTCCGAGGGCTGTCGCTTCGTTCCTCTGGCGTAAGTGTCGGCCGGAGGACTGCCAGCTGCCATCGGGGCAGGTGAAGGGGTGGAGTCGGCAGAGTGTTCATGGAGGGAGGCCGGTGGTGTAGGTGTGTGAACAGGGGAGTGGATGTGGAAATAAGGGGCTGGAAAAGTGGGGAAGATAACATCGGGATAATTTAAATTTTGGGTAATAAAATTTACCGTCGAATTGGTGAAGTCCCGGATGAATGTCATCAACCCCATCTGTCTTTCTTCCACCCTCTGTATGGCGGCAAGGATCTGGGCAGCTTGGTCCGTCGGAGCGGCTGCCGTGGCAGGGTCATCGGCAGGTTTAGGAGCAGGTTCTTCATCTGAGTCTGCTGGGCCGGCGGAAGGGTTGAAGAAGTTGACAGGTGTTGCGGCTATCAGCTCCATGAGGCTGTTGATGTTGTTGTCCGTCCAGCCTTTGCCCTTGATTAGCTTGTCGGTGGTGGCCTCTGGGACGGCGGCGCAGCGGCAAAGGAGGGTGATCGTGAACGGTAGACAAAGACGGGAAAAGGAGCGGAAAGTGCAGTCCAAGATGCTCTCCCTCATATAGCGGCCCACATTGTTAGCCCTGTCGTGCATGATCGAGTGGATGAGAGCCAACCCCTGCTGGTTTACTGTTGTGTGATGGGAAGACGACAGGATACGCTTCTTGATGAAAGCGTTCCAGAGTTTAGCTTCTGGGAGCAGCTGCCCTCTTTTGACAGAGTTGGGATTCTTTTTGCATGTGGTCCATGTTGTTCCTTCCTCTGTCACTTCCGCCATGATAGCACCGTAGGCGGCAGCATCCAGGGTCTCAAAAAATTTCTGGTGGGCGTCATCGTCGGGGCCAAAATATAGGCCATACATGTGATTGATGCTGTCAGCTGTAAATGGCACTTCTACCCCTTGGACGGTGACGGAGGTTGCCGTTTTGCTGTCGATGGCAGCATAAAACTCCCTCACCAATGTGTCGTTTAGTTCTGCCGGTTGTTCGGCGAACTACTCCCATAGCAAATTCCTTATCGCCTTCGCAATGAATGGTCGGAGCCCCATGTTTGGTGCCTTGCAGATGTAGATGAAGCCCCTTTCCTCCCATAATTCCTTGGTTTCGAAGGGCGACTGGGCTGCGGAAGAAGAGGCGGAGGCAGCACCACGGCGGGTCTGTCTAGAAGACATATTTAGTTGCAAGGGTTTGAAAATAAAGAAAGCAAATAAAAATGAGAGGAGAAAGCAAGTAAGAATAAGCAGAAGTGATGAAAAATGAATGTGAGAACGGGGTTTTATAGCGGTCGAGTTGCTGCCCATTTAATGTTGTAACGACAGGCAGGAATAACGGGGCGACTGTTGCGTTTTAGCGTGTCTGACGCGTCTGACACGTAATTATGCGTCTGTTACGCGTATGTTGCACGCTTCTGCGTCTGCCGTGTCAGTCTGTTGACAGCCTGTCTTATCCGTCTGCGGCGGCAGCCGAAACGACAGGCTTCAATAAATGGGCTCTGTTGGGCTGATGGATGGATGGTGGGCTTGGGCCACTTCTTCTTTTCTTCTTGACTCCTTTATTTCCTAAAAACAGAAAATAAAAAAACATTATTAAAATAAACCTTATTACCTAAATAATAAATAATAAAAATAAATAAAAATAAAACTTAGGTTAAATTAGGGATGCCTTGTGGGGCATCTCCTAAAGTAACCACTTCCTGTATTCCTGGGGCTTCAGTCCCCTGATAGTGCTTGAGGCGCTGTCCGTTGACTTTGAATTGGTGCCCGTCTTTTAAGGATCGGATTGTGATGGCACCATGGGGAAAAACTTGTACTACTTGGAATGGGCCAGACCATCTAGATTTTAACTTCCCTGGTAAGAGCTTCAATCTAGAATTGAACAACAACACAAGCTGCCCTGGGCAGGACTGTCGTGGCAGCAACTTCTTGTCATGCCACTTCTTTGTTTTCTCCTTGTATATTCTTGCATTGTCGTAGGCCATTGTCCGTATTTCTTCGATCTCATTCAAATCTAACAGCCTTTTCTAGCCTGCCTTGTCCAAGTCCATGTTCACTACCTTGATTGCCCAATATGCCTTGTGCTCTATCTCGACAGGCAAGTGACAGGTTTTCCCATAAATCAAACGGTATGGAGACATGCCCAATGGAGTCTTAAAAGCTGTCCTATATGCCCATAATGCGTCATTAAGGAGTAAAGACCAATCTTTCCTAGTTGGCTTAACCATCTTCTCAAGAATGTTCTTAACTTCCCTGTTGGATATCTCAACCTGTCCATTGGTCTGTGGGTGGTATGCTGTCGCTATCCTGTGCTTGACACCATATTTCCTCAAGGCGGCAGCAATTACCCTATTATCAAAATGTCTCCCTTCATCACTGATAATCGCCTTAGGGATGCCAAATCTAGAAAAAAATGTTTTTGTGTAAAAACTTTTGGACCGTCTTGGCATCATTCTTTTGAGTGGCAATAGCTTTGACCCACTTGGAGACGTAATCCACTGCTAGGAGGATGTATAGATTTCCACATGAGGGTGGAAAGGGTCCCATAAAATCAATCCCCCAAACGTCGAAGATCTCAACTTCTAGAATGTTCTGCAGTGGCATCTCGTTTCTCCTTGAGATGTTACCTGTCCGCTGGCACCTGTCACAGTTCTTGTAAAAGTCCTGTGCATCCTTATACAGTGTCGGCCAGTAGAACCCTGAATGCAGCACCTTGGCAGCCGTTTTATTGCCTCCTAAGTGACCTCCATATTGTGAAGCATGGCGGTGATGGAGTATGTCTTCTTGCTCTTCTTGTGGTACACACCTCCTTATAACCTGATCTGCGCATAGTTTGAAGAGAAGAGGTTCGTCCCAATAATAATGCTTAACATCATTTTGGAACCTCTTCCTGGCTTGATAATTAAGATCAGAAGGCAATATTCCACTAACTATAAAATTAACGAAATCAGCATACCAAGGAAGTTCAGAAGACTTACCTACTGGCTGTCGCGACAGCGATTGCGACAGCAAAGAGCTGCTCATCTGGGAAGGTCTCCAGTATGTGTGTATCATCGATTGGTAGACTCTGTCCCTTCTCCAACCTTGACAAGTGGTCTGCCACTTGATTTTCTGTCCCCTTTTTGTCCTTGATCTCAAGGTCGAACTCTTGTAATAGCAAGATCCACCGTATCAATCTAGGCTTTGCATCCTTCTTTGCGAACAAATACTTAAGGGCAGAATGGTCTGTGTGCACTATTACCTTTGTCCCAAGTATGTAAGAACGAAACTTGTCAATGGAGAACACCACAGCTAACAGCTCATTCTCTGTGGTGGTATAGTTCACTTGAGCGTCATTTAATGTTTTGCTGGCATAGTATATGACATGAAACAGCTTATCTCCGCGCTGCCCAAGTGCTGCCCCGACAGCATAGTCACTAGCATCACACATAATTTCAAACGGCTGTGTCCAGTCTGGTGGCTGTACTATGGGGGCTGTCACCAGTTTTTCCTTCAGAACCTTGAAAGCTTCAGTACATTCATCATTGAAGTCAAAGGGTCGGTTCTGCTCTAAGAGATGACATAGGGGCTTCGTGATTTTTGAGAAATTCGCGATAAATCTCCGATAAAAACCAGCATGCCCTAAAAAACTCCTAATGCCCTTGACTGTAGTCGGCGGTGGCAGCTTCTCAATTATTTCTATTTTGGCCCTGTCGACTTCTATCCCACGGCAGCTAATCTTATGGCCAAGAACTATCCCCTCATCCACCATAAAGTGGCATTTTCCCAATTTAAAACAAGATTAGCTTTTTCACATCTTTCAAGTACCTTTTGTAAGTTGCCGAGGCAGCTCTCAAAATCGTCTCCAAAGACGGAAAAATCATCCATGAAAATCTCAAGGAAGTCCTCCACCATGTCGGAGAATATGGCCATCATGCACCTTTGGAAGGTGGCGGGTGCATTACAGAGTCCAAACGGCATCCTCCTAAACGCGTATGTTCCGTAGGGGCATGTAAAAGTCATTTTCTCTTGATCCTCTGGTGCAATAGCAATTTGGTTGTAACCTGAGTAACCATCAAGAAAACAATAGTAAGGTTTACCCACTAATCTATCAAGCATTTGATCAATAAAGGGTAAAGGAAAGTGGTCTTTTCGGGTAGCTTTGTTAAGCTTCCGATAGTCCATACAAACCCTCCAACCGGTCACAGTCCTGGTTGGGATTAACTCATTGTTCTCGTTGGTTATCACGGTCATTCCTCCTTTCTTGGGAACGCATTGCACTGGGCTCACCCATTTGCTGTCGGAGATGGCGTAAATAATACCAGCATCTAACCATTTGATTATCTCTTTACGCACTACCTCCTTCATCGCATGGTTTAGCCGCCTTTGGGCATCTATAGTCGGCTTATGATCTTCTTCTAAAAGGATTTTGTGCATGCATAACGCCGGACTAATGCCTTGTATATCAGCAATCGTCCATCCAATCGCCTTCTTATGCTGCCTTAGCATGTCGATTAGTTGTCGTTCCTGTTCCTGCGGCAGCTTAGAAGAGATGATTACGGGCAACGTATCATTTGAACCAAGAAAAGCATATTTAAGCTGCCCTGGTATGGGCTTTAATTCTAAGGCAGGTGGTTCAACAGTAGATGGCTTTTGAATTAAATGGTTATCCGAAGTGTAATTCAAAGGTTCGAATAACTTACCTGGGCGATTGCCTATCCAGTTTACCTCCTCTTGACCTTCAGTATCAGATGTGTCGGAATCAGAGGAGACGCTGTCGTCGGTGCTGTCGTCGTTGCTGTCATGACAGGCCTGTAGGTGGCTGCCGCGGTAGTGCCTAAATTTAATATCGTGACAGCCCGACCTAATGCAGGGTTGATCAAGGGTAACATCAATGATAGCCTTGCATTCCTCATCCACATCAGCGTGTTTCATCGCTTGGAGAACATTCAACTTAATCTCTTGATCGTTTACTCGCATGGTGAGTTCTCCTTTCTCCACATCAATCAGTGATCTTCCCGTGGCTAAGAAGGGTCGCCCAAGGATGACTGGTGCGTTTTCGTCTGCCTCACAATCTAAAACAAGAAAGTCAGCAGGAAAAATAAACTTATCCACTCTTACAAAAATATCTTCAATTTTCCCTTCTGGATGAACGTAAGAGCGGTCTGCCAGCTGCAGAGTTACTATCGTCGGCCGCGCCTTTCCAATACCTAATTTCTGAAAAACAGACTTGGGCATTAGATTAACACTAGCACCAAGATCACAAAGTGCCTTACCCACAAATTTATTTCCGATTACGCAAGGTATGATGAAGCTCCCCGGATCCTTCTTTTTCTGGGGTGGCTGCCGATGAAGAATGCTCATGCAACCTTCTGTCATCTTTACCGTTTCAAATTCCCCAAGTTTAGATTTTTTTCGACATAACTTCCTTGAGAAATTTAGCATAACCGGGCATCTCCCTAATGACATCTAACAAAGGAATATTAATATGAACCTGCTTAAAAATATCATAAATCTTTTTAAGTTGAGATTCATGCTTAGCTTGCTGTATCCATTGAGGGAAGGGTGGTGGAGGACGGTAATCAGCAATGCGTCCTTCCCACTACATGCGAATCTGAGGACGGTAATCATCTTTCTTCTCCTCTGTCGCTTCTGCTGTCGTGACAGGTTCATCGGCAGCAGTCTGTTTATCATCTGTCGGGGCAGCTTCCTCGACAGGTTTGTCTACGGCTGGATCCTTTACTGTTTCAGCTTCTTTTTCCGGCCATGGTAATTTCTTCCCACTCCTAGTAGTAATCACCTTACACTGCTCATGTGTGGGTGGTCTAGCATTTTCAGTATTGCTAGGGAATCCTCCATTCTGCCTCGGCTTAATGTGTTGCGACACCTGACCCATTTGTGTCTCCAGAGATTTCAAAGTAGCTTCATGATTTGTCATCCTCATCTCTGTCTTATCCATGAAATTCTCTGTCTTCTTGACAAACTGATTCATATTCTCAATATAAGTACCGGTCTGAGACATAAAGGTGGCCAGAGTCTGTTCCAATATACTGCTCATGGCAGGTGGTGGCTGTTGTTGCTGCTGCGGCGGGAGGTGCGGCGGCAGTTGCGGCGGCAGTTGCTGTCGCGTCAGCAATCTAGGACCTCCCTCATTCTGATTATGTGCTTGAGGATTCAGGGCATTATTGGGGTTACTCCAGGAAAATTTGGAATCCTTCCTCCAATTGGGATTATAGTTGTTGGAATTATAATTCGGCTTGTAATTTCCAACATATTTTCCCTCTTCTACATTTATTGGGCACTCATCCCGACTATGATTTCCCTCACAGATATCACATACTTCCTCAACAGCAAATCCTTGTAAACCATCATCATTCAATAACCTTTTCATTGCTTTAGTAAGGAAGGCTACCTGTGATTTCATCATGCTGTCGGCTTCATAATCCTTGACAGCAAGTACCCGTTTACCCCCTCTTCTAGCTGTCGGAAACTGCTCCTCATTCTTGGCTAGATTTTTCAAAACTTGCAAAGCCTCGTCCGGATCTTTATCCAATAGTAATCCATTTGCTGCAGAATCAATTCGAATGCGAGTTTGTAAGTTGGCAGCATTATAAAACTTAGTTACCTGACTCCAGCCGGGGAATCCATGCATTGGGCAGTTCCGAAGAAGAGTAGTAAATCTGTCCCAGGCCTCGTGCATCGGCTCGTCATCTTCCTGTTGAAAAGTAGCAATTTCGTTACGTAATCGCTCAGATAAATGCGAAGGATTAAAACGAGATAAAAATTCACGAGATAAATCTGCCCAAGTCATAATTGAACCCGGTGTTAGTTTATTCCACCAAGTTTTAGCTCTGTCCCTCAATGAATGGGGAAATAACCGAAGCCTCAGTATCTCCGGACTAACTCCTGGCAGTCTAAACGAACCACAGATCTCCTGGAACGTCTTGAGATGCTCCCTGGCATCTTCTGTCACAACACCACTAAACTGCCCGACATTGTTGATCATACTAAACATGACAGGTTTAAGCTCGAAGTTATCAACATCAATATCCGGCAGCGTGGTTTCCAGCTCTACATGATCGTTCAACATGTAGTCACGACATGACCGTCGTCCATCTGCCGCGGGCGGGTCGCCGACAGGCGGTATACCTCCACCAGCGAGCGGATTACGGGCCATCTGCTCTAGCTGTTCCTCAAGGTACTCGTTCCGGTCTAAAAGGTGGCGAAGTTGTTTCTTGAGATTGAAGGAACGTTCGATTTCTGGATCTAATTTATACTCAGGATCTTCGCCTCTTTTAGATCTGCGCATAAACAAGAAAACCTCGTGAAAAGAAAGAGTTGAAAGCACAGAAGAAAAATTAAAGAAAATTTAAAAAAACGAAAATAAAAATGAAAACGAAAAGTGCAAGAAAAGAAAGGTGTAGTTATGTTGCCAGTCCCCGACAACGGCGCCAAAAACTTGTTGCGTGTAAAAGAGTCTATCACAATTGTAGTGCAAGTGTACACGACGCAAGTAGTAAAGTGATACGAAGTATCGGATATCGTCTCTACAGGGATTGGGCTAATGACTTCACCTTAGTTTACTGCACGAAAGTAAAAGAAATAGTTTAGAAAGTTGTCACGAGAATAATAAAGTAAAACGTAAATAAAAGAGTTGGAATATCAAGATAGAGAGAATGGGCTGGTATTGAATTGCTCAGTAGTGCAGGTATTGCGATGCTTAGGAAATCCAGTTCTGTCGTCGTACCCGTCGCCGACAGCACCTGTCGCGGCGGCTGTCCGTTAGCTGTCGCGGCAGCGAACACACCAACTCCGTACTCCAAGTTTGGCAAGAATCCCAGATCTGCCTTGGCCTATCCCTAGGTCCAAGTCTGTCGATGATCACGTCTTTGATTATACCTCCCGGCGTGAATCGAAGGATGAACACCGATGTGTATGAATTCTTCCTTAGCCACTTAACCTCGCCCTATCCCTAGGCACGAGATGGTTCAACTATAAACTAGAGAACGCGCTCTTATCTCTTTCGTATATTTAACTCTCCCGATGCTAAGTAAATAGATAACCTCACAATGCTCTCCCGATGCTCTTGCAAGATATTAAAACCGAAATAAGAGAACTTGAAGTTTATTTTATTAAACTTGGAAAATCCTAAAACAAGACAACCCTTGCAACTACTTTACAAAACAACCCGTGGCCCTAGGGGATTTTTAGAACATGGCGACGACGGGTAAACGGCGGAGGGGTTTAGGTTATCGGTTATGGGGTATGGTGTCTCCTAGGTTAAATCTATGCCCTTATATAAGCTTTGGGCTCAAGTATTCTAAGTTAACAAGGATTACAACTTTAAAAGTAAGATTCTAATAAAGACTTAATCTCTAAAGTTCCTACTTTGCAGCCGCCATCCTTGTTTCTAGGGATTTCCTCTCCTTGAGCTTTGGCTTGTCATATCTTTTGATCCGGGGCTTGGAAAAATATTTGGCTTTCACACGACAGACGAGCAGATTTTTTTCTATCTATCGAGGTCCACTTTACTTTTCCTCTTCATAAGGTTGCTGTCACCATGCTGTCACGACAGCGCCATGGCAGCTTCGTCCTCGTCGTCTGCTTGTCCAGTTCAGCTCTTCTGCTCCTCTGTCCTGCGCCTGCCTTCCTCGTCAACTATGGCAGCGATCTGCAAAATACGCCATCTTTTAGTAGAATCCGTGCCTTTTATATATTTGTGATGTTTTACTAAAAACTAACCTAAATGCAATGCAATGATGCTTGAATGCAGCAGAAATATGGGTTAAAAAGGATGTAAATAATAGAACTTTTACACACTCAACACATCCTTTATATTAATTGGTGCCCTTTTCCATCTGGTAATTTTACTCAATATTATCATCTTGTCCTTGGCATCTTAAATTCTCATCCAGACTATAATTTTTATCACTATATTATATGTTTTTTTGACCATTCTATAATGTACACTAACTTTATGTCATTTTTGTTATTGCAATCTTATACAATGGAACCTTTGGCCTACATCTCCATGCAGATTATGCACCCTCCTGTCAACATAATCATGCAGCGTTGCAGGACTCCTTTCTTATTCCTACTCTAGTTATGTAATTTTTTATTAGTATTTAATTTTATTTGCTTACCCCCCTTTTTGCTCATTTGGTCTGTATTAATCTTCTTTACCCCGCTTCCTCCTTTCCCTGGGTTTGTATTTCTTTATGGCTGCTTTCTTCTTGCTTTTCTTTTTGCTTTGTTTTTCATTTGTTTTCTTTATGTCTTTAGATGTATGTTTCCATGCCATTATTTTGCTTTGCATGCTTACTGCTATTTACTCTATGCATGTTACTATATATATATATATATATATATATATATATATATATGTTCGATTAACACTAAGGAATTTTATTCCTACCACGCCTCTTTAGGTGACTCCTTACTAGCCCAATTAAGGGATTTTATCAAAACCCTATCAAACATGGATTCTTCTTCTCTATATGTTAATCAAATTTTCAAATTTCTTTCTCTCATATTCAACTTTTATTCGAAATGGCCTACCGTTTTTTATTCCGAACTTAATTCCTCAGATATTCAATACATTTATTTCAGGTCTTTTAACAACATTAATGTCTCAAACTTTTCTAATTAAGCACTCTTTCTCTTTTCCTATTACCTGTCATTTCCTTACCTTTGCTATTAACCCTCCAGCATTAAATTATAAATTGCTGTCTAGACTAATCCTTTGTCCTTTAATTATGCCTTCAATAATTACTAATAGTTGCTCATTCTTTCTTTTTTTATTCTTTAATACGAGTAATTACAATTTCAATTATACCCTTTACTTCCTTTCAAACCTTCTGTTACAATTCCTTCCGTTTCAAAGAATCAACTCCTTAAACTTTGCCTTATTTTTCTCATTAATCATACTTTTTAATAAAATCCTTTTTTTATTCTTACCTATTTAATTCTAATAAAGTATTTTTTATTCAAAATTTCCGTTATGTTATTAAAATAAAGCAACCTTTTAATAATTACTTTCCTTACTACTTTGACTTTATTACTTTCCCTGATTCTACTCATAAATCCCCTAAAGTTTCCTCCTTACTAAAATCAAAATTTTTAAAACTGATTTCCTTATTAAACATTCTATTTCCATACTATTATGTTGATTTTCAACCTTTCCCTCCTAACTTCAATTTAACCCGTAATTCATGGAACCTAAATCTTTATCTCCTTCCTTTTTTCAATACTTGCCATAGTGTTATCATCATAAACCACTCTTTTTTATACGATCAACACTTAAACACGTTACCACAAGCTTCCTATTATTCCCCTTCTCTCTTCTTTCAATATCCCTCTACTATGGCGTCTTCCTCTATCCCCCAGCTTAGCTCTCTTGACCTCACCAATGAGGAAGCAGAACTCCTGTATACCCCAGATTCCGGGTGGGATTTTGTCGAGGAGGACCCCAAGGTTTTCCTCTTAGGATGTTTTATCTCCTCCAAAACTATTGATATTTACGATGTCATCAACGCCTTTGAAGGCATCTGGAAGCCAAACAACGTGGTGTCTATCTCCGTTATCCAAGACAACTATTTGAAGATCAAATTCAAGGACGTCAAGTCATGTTATGAAGTCCTTAATCACGACCCTTGGCTGTATAAGGATGAATGGTTAGCTATTACTGAGTATGACCCCGCTAAGCCGCTTGGAGAGTATTCTTTTAACTCTATGAGGATCTGGATCCGCATCTTTTCCCTCCCATCCTCACTCTATGAGGACTTTGACCGTTCGCACCTTGTGGGACATGCCCTTGGGTCTATGGTAGGCAATGTCATCCGAACTGATACTCGAGAAGTTGAAGAAAACATGAAAGAATTCTTGCGTGTAGAGATTTTCCTGAATATTACCAAACCAGCCACCCGTTTGTTTTCATAGGATCGGGAGCCAACAAAACCATGTGTCGTATTCAATACGAACGCCTTCCCACCTTATGTCCTGGCTGCAGAATTATTAGTCATACGATTGAAAACTGCCATACTCGATCATCCCTTGATCTGAACAAATTGCAATACGGGGAATGGCTCCGCTACCTCCCTCCAAGACGTCGCCCCGTTGGTACACGGGGGCGCCTCTGCTTTAACACCCAAATTTTGGGCTTAGAAGTTTTGGGTTTGGACCGGGCCGGTCAAAGTGCGGTTCGAATATAAAAGGTGATTTTTTTAGGAAAGCCTAGTTCGGGTTGCATTAAAAATATGGAAAAATGTCTTAAAATCATCTTTTATTATATATAAGAGAAAGGTGAAATCAATTTTACAAAATGAGGTTTGCATTAAAAAATGTCTTAAAAATATGCTCGTCCCCAACTTTATTACTTTCCCTGATTCTACTCATAAATCCCCAAAAACTCAAGCAAAACTTAGGAAAATCAACCTATCCGGGATTGCATTGATCAAACCTCAATTTCTCATCAATTATACATTCATTTAACATCAAAAAGACATCTCAAAACAATGCCCAATCAGATCATACGAAAATTCATCAAAATTAACCAAATCTTGCATTTTAAAGCCAAGATAAAAAATACATTTGCAAAACCTTTAACAAAACACAATTCAAGGATTGAGAACTTGGGAATTTCAGTAAAGAACTGAGAATTTAGAGGAGAAGGACGTTCATACCTCTAAACTTGAGTTTCTCCCTTTTTGGAACCAAGATTCTTGAAAATCCAATTAGCAAATGATGAGGTTTTGTTGAAGAGATGATTAGAGATCAAAAGAGGATTGAAATCTCATATTTGGATGACAAAATCAGAGGGAAAATGTGCTGGAGAAAGTGTTTGGTTTGAGAGAAAAGATGAGAGAAAAGGAAAATGGGAATTTGGAAAAGTTAGTTGAAAAATGCCAAAAATATCTTCCCTCCCTTTTACTTTAATTTTAAACCATTAATTAATCATTTAATATTTAAGAAAAATCTGGAGAAACTCCTATTGGGTAAATAGCTCCTTAAAGATTCAAAGTTTCAATCCTTTTTAAAACAGTCACCCAGTTTTCAAAAATTACATTTTGGTCACTAACCCAAAATGTCACTCTTCCAAACCTCATTTTGTAAAATTGATTTCACCTTTCTCTTATATATAATAAAAGAGGATTTTAAGACATTTTTCCATATTTTTAATGCAACCCGAACTAGGCTTTCCTAAAAAAATCACCTTTTATATTCGAACCGCACTCTGACCGGCCCGGTCCAAACCCAAAACTTCTAAGCCCAAAATTGGGGTGTTACATGAAAACTAAAGGTATAGACATGTAGAGGAAAGTGAGGACAAGTTAGAAACGTTTTTACCTTTCAAAAATCACCAAGGATGAATGTGTATGGTGATGGAATAGTAGATAGGGTGAGAGGAGTTCTATTTCACGTTGGTGGAGAAGAAGATGAATAGGGGGAGTTGGGTTTTCTTTTTTTAATTGTTTTGTTTCATCTTAAAAGTCAAAAGGCCATTTTGCCCTTAATGAAGGGAGACATTTACAAGGGTGAAAATCCATGACTATTGGGTTTAAATCAAAATAGGCCCAACACAATTTATTTTGAAAGCAAAACCCGACATTATTTCAATTATAGAACCGAGCCCAAATAATATTAAAATATTATTTTCACCAAACCCCAAAACCCAGATGTTACAACTCTCCCCCACTTAAGGAATTTCGTCCCCGAAATTACCTGGTGGAAACAAATACGGAAACTGCTCAACCATATCTGCTTTCCTCTCCCACGTGGCCTCTTCCACGCCTCTATGTCTCCACAACACCTTGACCAACTCTATGGTCTTGCCACGCAACACCTTGATAACAGAAGCAAGTATCTCAACAGGCTCTTCATTATAGGAAAAATCCGGATTTAACTCTATCTCCTCAACAGGCATCACATGAGAAGGATCCGATCTATATCCCCTAAGCATAGACACATGAAAGATGTTGCGTGTAAAAGAGTCTATCGCAATTGTAGTGCAAGTGTACACGACGCAAGTAGTAAAGTGATACGAAGTATCGGATATCGTCTCCACAGGGATTGGGCTAATGACTTCACCTTAGTTTACTGCACAAAAGTAAAGGGAATAGTTTAGAAAGTTGTCACGAGAATAATAAAGAAAAACGTAAATAAAAGAGTTGGAATATCAAGATAGAGAGAATGGGCTGGTATTGAATTGCTCAGTAGTGCAGGTATTTGTAACGCCCCGGTTTTGGGCTCAGAAGTTTTGGCGTTGACCGGTTCGGTCAAAGTGCTGATCGAATATATAAGAGTGAATTTAGGAAAGCCTAGTTCGGGTTGCATTAAAAATATGGAAAAATGTTCTAAAATCATCTTTTAATATATATAAGTGAACTGTGAAATCAATTTTGGAAAATGAGGTTCGGAAGGTTGACATTTTGGCTAGTGACCAAAATGTAATTTTTGAAAGTTGCGGGACAGTTTTATAAAGGATTGAAACTTTGAATCTTTAAGGAGCTATTATTCCAAAAAGGA
This sequence comes from Hibiscus tridactylites, assembly GCA_958450335.1. Classification (NCBI taxonomy): domain Eukaryota; kingdom Viridiplantae; phylum Streptophyta; class Magnoliopsida; order Malvales; family Malvaceae; genus Hibiscus; species Hibiscus tridactylites. The sequence continues at coordinate 43,909 of CAUDLX010000056.1, read as the reverse complement.
TTTCTCCAGATTTTTCTAAGATATTTTAAGGCTTTATTCTGATTTTTAAAGATTAAGAAAGGGAGGGAAATCATTTTAACCAAATTCTTAACTAACTTTTCATTTTCTCTCAAATTCTCTTTTCTCTCATTTTCTCTCAACCCAAACAAAATTCTCCAGATTTCTTTCTCTGATTTTGACATCTAAATCTCTCATTTCAACTCTCATTTGATTCCTAATCATCTCATCAACAAAACCTCTCAATTTGCAAATTGTTTCATCAAGCTTTTTGGCTCTAAAATGGAGAAATTCAAGTTTGGAGGTAAGAACGTCCTTCTCCTCTAAACTATCAGTTCTTTACTGAAATTCCTAAGTTCTCAATCCTTGATTTATGTTTTGTTAATGGCTTTTCAATTGAGATCTTGATTTTTGGCTAAAATGCAAGATTTGGTGATTTTGGTAAAATTTTCGTGTGATCTGTTTGGGCAGTGTTTTGGAGTGTCAAAATGATGTTAAATGAATGCTAAATTGATTAGAAGTTGAGGTTTAATCAATGCAATCCCGGATAGGTTGAATTTCCTAAGTTTGGCTTGAGTTTTTGGTTGTTTTTGGAGTGTTTTTGGTGATCTGTTATACTTGGAGGTATAAGGACGTGGTTGTGATCATTTTGTATGTTAATTGATGTATAAAAATGGTTAGAAGTGATGGATCTTGGCTGGGTTAAGTTTTGGAAGTGTTTGGAGGTGATTTCGGTTGTGTTTGGTAGCCAAATTGTTAGATTTGTGATGAGCAGCGAGTTGTGTTGTTGTTGCTGGTGTTTTAATGCATAAGGATGCATTAATGTTCTGTTTTTGTGTGCTTGAAACAGGGGAGTTTGATCCGTGAGCTTTGGAGGTGTTTGCGGAAGGTTTCGGAAGCTTGGAAGGCTTGTTGGCTAGTCTTGTTTTGGTTATCGGTGAGTGAAGTTGGGATTTCAGCTTTTAAAACAAGGTTTGAAGGTTTTTGGGAGCTTAGTGTAAGTCTAAACAACTTGCTAAGCTCAAGAGTAAGTAAAAGGGATTTTTGTTCTTGAATTGTGTTGTGATTTGGTTTTAAAAGCAAATGTGGTTGATGATTGAAATGCATGTGTTTTGCATGGTTTAATTCTGTTTTGTAAGCATGTTTTAGCATGGTTTAATGCTGGTTTTGAAAGTCATTTGAGAAGGATGCTCAAGGTAAGGGATCCTTGGTTTTGTATATGGTAAATTGTGATTTTGATGCATAGCGTTGCATGTTGATCAATGGCTTTGTATGATGCTTTAAAACAGTGAATTGATGATGATAAATGTTACCTTTTGCATATTGGTTATGCATGTGAATCATTGGATTAATGAGGTAATGGTTGTGCATATTGGTTATGCATGTGAATCATTGAGCTAATGTTGTGATGGCTTTGCATTATGTTTATGCATGTGGAACATTGGATTAATATGGTAAGATGGTTATATTGGCAAGTGATGTGAATGGTTCTTGGTTTGTTGATCGGATATAATTAGCCGGCTATAGGATTGGGTGCACCGTGAATTAAGTCGCCTTGGAGGTGGAGTGGTCAAGAGTGGACCGGATAAGCTCCCTTCAAGTATCCTAACGAGATGAGGTCATAGTGGAGGTTGTTGCCCACTGGAGGACCTAGGTTGATTAAGGTCATAATGGAGGTGTTGCCCATTCGAGGACCTTGGTTGAGCAAAGGTTATATGGTGGTTAAAAGTCCATATGTGAGAACCTTGTGCTTGTTGAGATCACAATGGCAGTGGTTAAGTCCATGTGTGGATCTTGTGTGGGATGTCCCGGATCTCGTTAGTGATGTTCTATAACTACCAATCGGTTATGCAAAGGTTGTATGGTGGTTAAAAGTCCATACGGGGAAATCTTGTGCATGTCAAGGTTGTATGGTGGTTAAAAGTCCATACATGGGAACCTTGGGGAAAAGCTAAGGTTGTATGGTGTTTAAAAGTCCATACATGGGAACCTTAGGATGTTGAGGTCAAATGGAGGTTGTTGCCCATTTGGGAGACCTTGGATTGGGTAGGGTGTAGGGAGCATAGGGACAACGCTCGGAATCCGCGTATCCGATCGGGTTGTTGAGTTGTAAAGTGAATGTGGTTGATCTTTTGGAAGCCAATGTAATGTTCTTGATCATAGTGAAGCATGAGATGCTTGAATTGATGCATGATTGCATGTGAAGCATGAGATGCTTGAAAAGATGCATTGTTGCATGAAAAGTGTTTGATGCTAGTGAATGCATGTTTACTTGTTGAGTTAAACAAGTGTTGGTTATCATTTGGTAAATGATGCATGTGAGCATGAAATATCTATGTTGCATTGGAGTCTTGTAAGACTTGTTTTAAAGGCATGTGAAGATGATGTTGTGGTTTTATGTTGCCTTGGTTAAATGCATGTGAAAGAATATTTGAACTATGGTTTTAAATGGTTTCTTGCTTGATATGGCTTTCAAGTTTAAGAAAGGTAGGTTGTGAAATGGGTGTGTTTTCCATGGTTTTGTTTAAGCTTGGCATATGGTGTTTATGCATGGTTTGAGCTTGATGTTGAAAAGGGTTTACAAACATGGCTTTGGTAATCAAATCGGGTTTGTTTTAAAAGTGTTTTTAATGACCCGCTGCATTGATGGTGTTTTGGTTTTGAGCATTCCTCACTAAGCATTATGTGCTTACGCTCCTTTTTGTCCATCAATGCAGATTCGTGAAGTTTGGACAGCAAGGAGCAAGGGATTCAAGGTGGACTCCAATGGAGATGTATGTCTCGGTGAATAGCTATAGTTAATAAGGGCAATGGGGTAGAATCTCTCGGGTTTATGTGTATGTGATCGTTTATGTTTGATCAAGAATGTTTTAAATGTTGTTGCTAATGTTGTTGGAACATGAATTGGCTTGAATGAGATTGAATTGGAAGGTTTGTGCCTAAATGGTTGCTTGTGTAGGAAGCATGCCTATAGATTTGGGGCTTTTCATATATGTTGTGTTTTTGTTGAATTGTTGATGCAAGTATGTCTCATTTATGTTGAATTGCATGCTGGTAAAGTTTGGTGGCTTTTGGAGCATGTTTGAATGATCAATTGTGTGTTTGAGTGAGCAAAATGCAGCATTCTGGGCTAGGCGTTTCGGAACAGATAGCACCGTTTCGGAACGGGTGCCCTGCATGAACCCAGGCGTCCGAAACGGGTGCCACCGTTCCGAAACGGAAGGCATTCTGCCAGACCCCCGTTGCGGAACGCGTTGCGGAACGGCCCCGTGTTTCGGAACGGGCTTGGCCTGTTTCGGAACGGGTGACCGTTGGGGGCTGACATGGGCGGTTAAATGTTTCAAAATGTTTGCATTTTGGTCCTGAATCTTGTTTGTGCAATTGTATGAGTTCGGGATGTCCGTTTGAGCTGAAATTTGGCAGGGAAGCATGAAACATGATTAATTTTAAGTTGGTAACTTAAAATCTGGTTAAGTCCTTAAAGTTTTCAGAAATTACAATTTGGTCCCTAAAGTTGTAATTTGTTCAATTGGGTCCCTGTTTGATCTCTGATGGTTGTGATCTTTGAGCATGGTGTTTGTGTGATCACATCTAAGGATAATGTGCATCTAGACAAGATTAAAAAGAAAAAAAAAAAGAGGGTCGTTAATCAAGGTTGACTTTCGGGTTGACTTTGGTTTTCCCCGTGTAATCTTCGTAGTTCGGGTCAACCGTCTAGGCTGGGCTACAGGGGTTACATTTGGTGGTATCAGAGCTGAGTTGCGAAGGTTGGGGAAAACGGTAAGTTGATGTGATATGTGTGTTTGATGTTTACCTTGTTGTGTGGTTGAAAGTTGGTTGAAACATGTGTTTTTGAGTATGCTGTTGATGTTTCTGAGCATGTTGCTGATGTATGCAAGCATGTTTTGTGGTTATGAACCTTGATTGAGTTTATGTGGATATGTGCTGATGCTATGAGCTGATGTTATGCATGGTGAATGTGTTTTGAGCATGATATGTTGCTAATATGCTAGTGCAATTGGATGTTGTTTGGTGTAAGCATGATCAAGGTATGTTGTTGATATGCTTGATGTTGTGATATCCATGTTGTGTTGACTGTTATGTCATGTAAGGGGAGGATTCGGGATACCCATTGCCTTATTAATATAGCTATTGTGTTATTTGGAGTTGGAATTTGAATCCTTGCTTAATGCTGGTCTAACTGGTTTGTTTGTTTGTTGTGGTTGTATGTTGTTGTTGTTAGTGGTATGGCAAAGTTGATGAAAGAGTGGCGGATGAGGGAGATGGTTGCTGCCTTGGGGCAGGTTGTTAGGGCAAGGAATTCACCCTTTTGTAGAGGTGTTTTGTCTCAGACTTCTGTGCCTGGAGTTGAGATGGTAAGGCAAGGGAAAGAAGCTTGTTCTGTGATGGAAAGTTCATTATCTGTTGTTCAGGAGGTGTTGGGAACATCTCAGGCTGTGGTTGAGGTAAAGTCAGTGGATGTGCTGGCTAGATGTGTGGGTTTGCCGAAGCAGCGTTTGCTTGATTTGGGTGCTGTGGAGTATCATGGTTCTTCCCCGGAGATGTTTGAGGCCTGGTTGGCCAATGTGGTTCTGATTTTGGATCAGGAAGGCTGTGATTATGCCTGTAAGCTGGGGAGTGTTGTTTCTTTGATGCTGGAGGATGCTTGTGCCTGGTGGACATCTGTGGCGGTGGCGTCACATATCCTTGATATTGACTGGGATTTCTTTGTATCTGCTTTTTATGAAAGGTATCTTGGAGAGAAGTTTCCAGGGGTTAAGCAAGGCGCGGGTAGTGCTGTTGCGGGGCAAGTGTTGTTTGAGCAAGGAGTAGAAGCTCGGTCATCTGTGTGTGACCGATGTGAAAGGCGCCATGTTGGACGTTGTAGGGGCGCAGGTGTTTGCTGGAATTGTGGTTCTAAGTTGCATGTTAAGCGTGATTGTCCACATGGAGTGAGGTCAGTTTCTGTGCTAGCCAAAGGATCTTTGAAAGGTCGTGGGTACGGCCGAGGCAAGGTTCAGAGGTGGCAGAAAAAGCAGAAGGTTGTGAAGAGTTTGGGAAATGAAGTTTGCTGGAAATGTGGGTCTGCTGGACACATGAGGCGTGATTGTTTGATGTTGGCTCGGAATAGCCAAGGTTCTTTACCGCAAGGAGTTGGTGGTGACCTTGGTGTGTTAGCTGGTGCTGCAATGGTGCGGCAGGAGGATGATGGTTTCGCAAGGAAGAGAGCTCGTCTGATGAAGCTTCAGGATGGTGTTGTGTTTTCAGGTAACCTTGTTAAGTGATCTCTGCTTTAGTTGCCTTAGTTTGGTTTCTGTTGGTTTTCCTTGTGTGGTAAGTCTAGTCTTGTTGCTAGTATGTTTGGGGTAATGGTAGTTGTGGTTTGGTAATATCTTGGGTGTGAAGAAGGCTTGGGTAAGTATCTTGTGGTTAATGGTTGTTGGTATGATGGAGCTAGATAAGTTAAGGGTGAGTTAGGAGGTTGTTCTTAGACAGATTTTGAGGATGTTATTGGAGGGTGTGAATTGGCATACATGCACAGTTAAAATCATTGTTATATGCTATATTATATATGTTGGTCCATGCATGCATGTGGCATGACATTAGAGGTTTTGCATACATGTACATCAGGCATTGATAGGGCATGTAGGTGATCATGCATACGATGTTCACGCTCGCTAATAACTAATCGAATCTGTTAGTGTTGTGGTTGGATTAGGTGGGATGATGGGTTTTTAGAGGTTGTTTGGTGCTGAGTGAGAGTTAGAAGTGTTGGAGTTTGTTAAGCTAGTTGCTAGAGATAGTGAGAGTGGTATAGCCGGTTGGTTGAAGGATAATGTTTGATGTTCAGAGAGTTTAGTGGTTTGGTGGTGAAGGGTACCGGTTGAGGTTAGTATCGGTTAAGTGGTTCGTTAGCTAAAAGGGAAGTGGTAGTTCCTTGGTGTTAAGTGATGTTGCAGTTTGAGGTTGAGTTTCCAAGTGCTGAGGTGGTTTAGCTTTTAAGTTGTTGTGAAAGGGTTGTGTTGGTTCTTAGCAACCTTTGAGGAGATCAGAAGCTGTTATGTGTGTTTTGATTAAGTAATGTTCTAGTAATGCAAGTGTTCTGGTTGAAGTTTGTAGTGAAAAGGGCTGTGAAAGATCGAAGGTTTTTGTTGGTTGTTTGGGTTCTTGTGAGAAGTGGTTGGCTGGTTGTGGTTAAGAAAGTTCTGTTTGAAGTCAGTTGGTGGTGTGTGGGACGGCTGACGGTTTCAAGTTGGGGTTGTAAAGTAATTTTTGGTTTGGGTGAGTAGTCCTGGTGAGCTGTTATGGTAATGTTGTGGCGGATATGAAGGATTGTCAGCTTCGTTGAAGAGTTTGAGTAAATAGTTGATGTTCAAGGATTTTTGCTTGTTGGGAAAATCCTTGGAAGAGGTTTGGGAGTTTGCACGAGTTTTAGAGGCTGAGAGGTTTGCATAGTGGCTGAATTGGTTTGGTTGTTGTTTCTGTGTAAACAAGTCTTGGGAGTTGTGTGTTACAGTGTTGTCTGCTGTAAGAGCTGAAGTTCCTCAGGATGATGTTGGGATTGTGTACAGTCCGGTTATGTGAAAGGTTAAGTTGTGGTTACCTTTGAGAGTTTGGATTTGTGAACAGTGTATGGTGGAGGTTTGGTGTGGAATGTGTTCAGTGAGGTTGAGGCGGTTGTGTTGTCTTGTGTGTTGCTTTGAGAAGGTTGTGGTTCTCTTTTCGCCTGTTGAAATTTCGAGGACGAAATTTCCTAAGGGGGGGAGAGTTGTAACGCCCCGGTTTTGGGCTCAGAAGTTTTGGCGTTGACCGGTTCGGTCAAAGTGCTGATCGAATATATAAGAGTGAATTTAGGAAAGCCTAGTTCGGGTTGCATTAAAAATATGGAAAAATGTTCTAAAATCATCTTTTAATATATATAAGTGAACTGTGAAATCAATTTTGGAAAATGAGGTTCGGAAGGTTGACATTTTGGCTAGTGACCAAAATGTAATTTTTGAAAGTTGCGGGACAGTTTTATAAAGGATTGAAACTTTGAATCTTTAAGGAGCTATTATTCCAAAAAGGATTTCTCCAGATTTTTCTAAGATATTTTAAGGCTTTATTCTGATTTTTAAAGATTAAGAAAGGGAGGGAAATCATTTTAACCAAATTCTTAACTAACTTTTCATTTTCTCTCAAATTCTCTTTTCTCTCATTTTCTCTCAACCCAAACAAAATTCTCCAGATTTCTTTCTCTGATTTTGACATCTAAATCTCTCATTTCAACTCTCATTTGATTCCTAATCATCTCATCAACAAAACCTCTCAATTTGCAAATTGTTTCATCAAGCTTTTTGGCTCTAAAATGGAGAAATTCAAGTTTGGAGGTAAGAACGTCCTTCTCCTCTAAACTATCAGTTCTTTACTGAAATTCCTAAGTTCTCAATCCTTGATTTATGTTTTGTTAATGGCTTTTCAATTGAGATCTTGATTTTTGGCTAAGATGCAAGATTTGGTGATTTTGGTGAAATTTTCGTGTGATCTGTTTGGGCAGTGTTTTGGAGTGTCAAAATGATGTTAAATGAATGCTAAATTGATTAGAAGTTGAGGTTTAATCAATGCAATCCCGGATAGGTTGAATTTCCTAAGTTTGGCTTGAGTTTTTGGTTGTTTTTGGAGTGTTTTTGGTGATCTGTTATACCTGGAGGTATAAGGACGTGGTTGTGATCATTTTGTATGTTAATTGATGTATAAAAATGGTTAGAAGTGATGGATCTTGGCTGGGTTAAGTTTTGGAAGTGTTTGGAGGTGATTTCGGTTGTGTTTGGTAGCCAAATTGTTAGATTTGTGATGAGCAGCGAGTTGTGTTGTTGTTGCTGGTGTTTTAATGCATAAGGATGCATTAATGTTCTGTTTTTGTGTGCTTGAAACAGGGGAGTTTGATCCGTGAGCTTTGGAGGTGTTTGCGGAAGGTTTCGGAAGCTTGGAAGGCTTGTTGGCTAGTCTTGTTTTGGTTATCGGTGAGTGAAGTTGGGATTTCAGCTTTTAAAACAAGGTTTGAAGGTTTTTGGGAGCTTAGTGTAAGTCTAAACAACTTGCTAAGCTCAAGAGTAAGTAAAAGGGATTTTTGTTCTTGAATTGTGTTGTGATTTGGTTTTAAAAGCAAATGTGGTTGATGATTGAAATGCATGTGTTTTGCATGGTTTAATTCTGTTTTGTAAGCATGTTTTAGCATGGTTTAATGCTGGTTTTGAAAGTCATTTGAGAAGGATGCTCAAGGTAAGGGATCCTTGGTTTTGTATATGGTAAATTGTGATTTTGATGCATAGCGTTGCATGTTGATCAATGGCTTTGTATGATGCTTTAAAACAGTGAATTGATGATGATAAATGTTACCTTTTGCATATTGGTTATGCATGTGAATCATTGGATTAATGAGGTAATGGTTGTGCATATTGGTTATGCATGTGAATCATTGAGCTAATGTTGTGATGGCTTTGCATTATGTTTATGCATGTGGAACATTGGATTAATATGGTAAGATGGTTATATTGGCAAGTGATGTGAATGGTTCTTGGTTTGTTGATCGGATATAATTAGCCGGCTATAGGATTGGGTGCACCGTGAATTAAGTCGCCTTGGAGGTGGAGTGGTCAAGAGTGGACCGGATAAGCTCCCTTCAAGTATCCTAACGAGATGAGGTCATAGTGGAGGTTGTTGCCCACTGGAGGACCTAGGTTGATTAAGGTCATAATGGAGGTGTTGCCCATTCGAGGACCTTGGTTGAGCAAAGGTTATATGGTGGTTAAAAGTCCATATGTGAGAACCTTGTGCTTGTTGAGATCACAATGGCAGTGGTTAAGTCCATGTGTGGATCTTGTGTGGGATGTCCCGGATCTCGTTAGTGATGTTCTACAACTACCAATCGGTTATGCAAAGGTTGTATGGTGGTTAAAAGTCCATACGGGGAAATCTTGTGCATGTCAAGGTTGTATGGTGGTTAAAAGTCCATACATGGGAACCTTGGGGAAAAGCTAAGGTTGTATGGTGTTTAAAAGTCCATACATGGGAACCTTAGGATGTTGAGGTCAAATGGAGGTTGTTGCCCATTTGGGAGACCTTGGATTGGGTAGGGTGTAGGGAGCGTAGGGACAACGCTCGGAATCCGCGTATCCGATCGGGTTGTTGAGTTGTAAAGTGAATGTGGTTGATCTTTTGGAAGCCAATGTAATGTTCTTGATCATAGTGAAGCATGAGATGCTTGAATTGATGCATGATTGCATGTGAAGCATGAGATGCTTGAAAAGATGCATTGTTGCATGAAAAGTGTTTGATGCTAGTGAATGCATGTTTGCTTGTTGAGTTAAACAAGTGTTGGTTATCATTTGGTAAATGATGCATGTGAGCATGAAATATCTATGTTACATTGGAGTCTTGTAAGACTTGTTTTAAAGGCATGTGAAGATGATGTTGTGGTTTTATGTTGCCTTGGTTAAATGCATGTGAAAGAATATTTGAACTATGGTTTTAAATGGTTTCTTGCTTGATATGGCTTTCAAGTTTAAGAAAGGTAGGTTGTGAAATGGGTGTGTTTTCCATGGTTTTGTTTAAGCTTGGCATATGGTGTTTATGCATGGTTTGAGCTTGATGTTGAAAAGGGTTTACAAACATGGCATTTGTAATCAAATCGGGTTTGTTTTAAAAGTGTTTTTAATGACCCGCTGCATTGATGGTGTTTTGGTTTTGAGCATTCCTCACTAAGCATTATGTGCTTACGCTCCTTTTTGTCCATCAATGTAGATTCGTGAAGTTTGGACAGCAAGGAGCAAGGGATTCAAGGTGGACTCCAATGGAGATGTATGTCTCGGTGAATAGCTATAGTTAATAAGGGCAATGGGGTAGAATCTCTCGGGTTTATGTGTATGTGATCGTTTATGTTTGATCAAGAATGTTTTAAATGTTGTTGCTAATGTTGTTGGAACATGAATTGGCTTGAATGAGATTGAATTGGAAGGTTTGTGCCTAGATGGTTGCTTGTGTAGGAAGCATGCCTATAGATTTGGGGCTTTTCATATATGTTGTGTTTTTGTTGAATTGTTGATGCAAGTATGTCTCATTTATGTTGAATTGCATGCTGGTAAAGTTTGGTGGCTTTTGGAGCATGTTTGAATGATCAATTGTGTGTTTGAGTGAGCAAAATGCAGCATTCTGGGCTAGGCGTTTCGGAACAGATAGCACCGTTTTGGAACGGGTGCCCTGCATGAACCCAGGCGTCCGAAACGGGTGCCACCGTTCCGAAACGGAAGGCATTCTGCCAGACCCCCGTTGCAGAACGCGTTGCGGAACGGCCCCGTGTTTCGGAACGGGCTTGACCTGTTTCGGAACGGGTGACCGTTGGGGGCTGACATGGGCGGTTAAATGTTTCAAAATGTTTGCATTTTGGTCCTGAATCTTGTTTGTGCAATTGTATGAGTTCGGGATGTCCGTTTGAGCTGAAATTTGGCAGGGAAGCATGAAGCATGATTAATTTTAAGTTGGTAACTTAAAATCTGGTTAAGTCCTTAAAGTTTTCAGAAATTACAATTTGGTCCCTAAAGTTGTAATTTGTTCAATTGGGTCCTGTTTGATCTCTGATGGTTGTGATCTTTGAGCATGGTGTTTGTGTGATCACATCTAAGGATAATGTGCATCTAGACAAGATTAAAAAGAAAAAAAAGAGGGTCGTTAATCAAGGTTGACTTTCGGGTTGACTTTGGTTTTCCCCGTGTAATCTTCGTAGTTCGGGTCAACCGTCTAGGCCGGGCTACGGGGGTTACAGTATTGCAATGCTTAGGAAATCCAGTTCTGTCGTCGCGCCCGTCGCCGACAGCACCTGTCGCGGCGGCTGTCCGTTAGCTGTCGCGGCAGCGAACACACCAACTCCGTACTCCAAGTTTGGCAAGAATCCCAGATCTGCCTTGGCCTATCCCTAGGTCCAAGTCTGTCGATGATCACGTCTTTGATGATACCTCCCAGCGTGAATCGAAGGATGAACACCGATGTGTATGAATTCTTCTTTAGCCACTTAACCTTGCCCTTTCCCTAGGCACAAGATAGTTCAACTATAAACTAGAGAACTCGCTCTTATTTCTTTCGTATACTTAACTCTTCCGATGCTAAGTAAATGGATAACCTCACAATGCTCTCCCGATGCTCTTGCAAGATATTAAAACCAAAATAAGAGAACTTGAAGTTTATTTTATTGAACTTGGAAAATCCTAAAACAAAACAACCCTTGTAACTACTTTACAAATCAACCCGTGGCCCTAGGGGGAATTTAAAACATGTCGACGGCGGGTAAACGGCGGAGGGGTTTGGTTATCGGTTATGGGGGTAGATGATCTATATGATATCTCCTAGGTTAAAATCTATGCCCTTATATGTAACACCCCCTTCCCGGCCTGGTAGACAACCGGGTCGGAGTGCGTTACCGGAAACGATGCGGAAATCTTTTAATCATTTAATCTCAATGATCTTCTTAATGTCATGACTTATTGAAATTTATGGAACCTTTTTAAACCTATTCGACTTAGTAACTGAGTCCTTTAGTCCCCAATCTTATAATCTTTACCGGGTTTACGAATTAATACATTTAAACTTGAAGAAGCCAAAAAGAAGCTGCCCGTACCGAAACACCCTAAGCCGTTTCGGTACGGCTTGACCATGGTCAGTGTTTTGACCTTTTCTTCCCGACCATTTCGATACGGCTTGACCCGTATCGGTACGGGTTGACCGACCTTGACTTGACTTAGACCCGTTTCGAAACCAGTTTCGAAACAAGGGTCGACAGTGGCGAAAGTGTTCCGAAACGGCATCACTTTGTTTCGGTACATGGGTCGACAGTAGCAAATCTGTTCCGAAACGGCATCACCTCGTTTCGGAACGCTCTATCTCGTAGGCTTATTTTTGGTTAGCCGTACCGGAACGCCATCACCCGTTCCGATACGGTGACCTGTAATAGCAGAATTTTATCTGGTTTTTATTGCTTTTACCATACCAAACATTCGACACTTATCCTCTTCTTTCTTTATAAATTCAGCTCCATATCGGCAGTACTTACAAAAGTCATGGATGTACTGCTCGATTGGTTTCCCTCCTTGCTTCAAATGGAGGAAGATGCTTCGCCTCTCCGCAAGATAGTACTCGTTGATGTACTTATTTCAGAATTCTTTAAGGAAAAATTCCCAGGTGACTGATTCTTCCGGAGCTGTAAGGGTAGTAGTCTCCCACCACATTAAAGCTTCATCTGTCAATAAGGCTATAGCGCATTCCAGCTTGTGTTCATCAGAACACTGTAATTGTTTATTCAAGATGCGAAGGGTATTATCCAACCAATACTCAGCTATCTCCGGGTTATCATCATCTTGACCCGTGAATGAATAAGCCCGCAACGAAGCCAATTTGTCTACAGGGGCTCTAACATACTGGGCAACAGGGGGATTAGGCTGGACTGGTGGTGTCGCTTGCATTGCAGTCATAAACTGCTTAAACATGTTGGCCATATTTTGATAACATTCGGCCTGAGCAGTAGGTGCTACAGGCTCAGCAACCTGTTAAGGAAGATCCTGCGGTTGCGGTGGATTCGGAGGATTCCCTCCTCCTACCTCCTCGCCATGAGTCGAGGAGCCAGCAGTTTGCTCATCTACGTGAGCTTCATTCGTCGCAGACATATCTATATGAAAAATCGGATTAGTCGACAAGTCACAATTTACACAAATAAAACTCCTAGTGGCAAGGTAACACAATGAACAATACCAGCACACATATGTTTAGTCCAGAACCGGCTAAACTCTGGCTCTGATACCACAATTGTTACACCCCCTTCCCGGCCTGGTAGACAACCGGGTCAGAGTGCGTTACCGGAAACGATGCGGAAATCTTTTAATCATTTAATCTCAATGATCTTCTTAATGTCATGACTTATTGAAATTTATGGAACCTTTTTAAACCTATTCGACTTAGTAACTGAGTCCATTAGTCCCCAATCTTATAATCTTTACCGGGTTTCCGAATTAATACATTTAAACTTGCAGAAGCCGAAAAGAAGCTGCCCGTACCGAAACACCCTAAGCCGTTTCGGTACGGCTTGACCATGGTCAGTGTTTTGACCTTTCCTTCCCGACCGTTTCGATACGGCTTGACCCGTATCGGTACGGGTTGACCGACCTTGACTTGACTTAGACCCGTTTCGAAACCAGTTTCGAAACAAGGGTTGATAGTGGCGAAAGTGTTCCGAAACAGCATCACTTCGTTTCGGTACAGGGGTCGACAGTAGCAAATCTGTTCCGAAACGGCATCACCTCGTTTCGGAACGCTCTGTCTCGTAGGCTTATTTTTGGTTAGCCGTACCGGAACGCCATCACCCGTTCCGATACGGTGACCTGTAATAGCAGAATTTTATCTGGTTTTTATTGCTTTTACCATACCAAACCATGTCCGATTAAGTCGAAACTTTGTATACAACTTATTACAACTAGTATTTACCAGCATACAAATTTCCATGGGCATTCCAATAAGTTTGCCCCATGTTTACCATAATACCAAAAGCATGTCATGAACTAGTTTAGCCAAAAGTTTAAATAGTCATATTAAAGCCTTTGAGCTTATTACAAAATAGACAAGCCTTTGTTACCACAAAAAGAGCATAGTGACTATGATAGCTACCTTGCCACTTCACTAGGAGTTATAATGTAAGTACTTTACTTGATATGGAGTAGTGACTTGTCTTGCAACCGATCCGATTCTTCAAGAAACAACTTCCTAACCTGAGAATGCATGAAGACAAATACATTAGGCTCTCAAGCCTAGTGAGGTAATCAAATAACTACAAATATAGAATGTCATGAGTACATTATTATAAATTCATATGGACATCTTAATGCTTAGCATAAATACATGATTGATTTGTATAAAACTTAAACAATCATAAATTTTCCTTGGATGGAATTAAATTCATGGATACTCGAATTCCCCCGCCTCGCCAAAACATAGATGGTCTTATTTCCTCCGCCTCACCAATTGACCAATAACAACACATCCCTCCGCCTCGCCAATCATCATAGGCCTTAGCCTTAGGACCGTAGTCCACCCGAAACACTGAGCTCATGAATTCTATGGCATGCCAATTGTATCCCGAGTTATTCCAATCCAAGGCATAACATATTTATAATTTCCAATGAATCACAATAGAACAATGACATGATAATTTCAACATAGATAATAACTCTTGTACATATACTTGACATAAAATTTCATGGCAATGCTTACCTCAATGGCAATGTACACTAACTATAGTCAATGCTTAAATAATGACTTACCGACACTTACCCAAGTGTCCAATTTATTATTCGATGCTTTCGCCTTGATAGTAATGTTTAGCGAAACGATGATAAACACTAAATGACAATCCGGGAAGGCGTTTCGCCTAACCCGAAACTCCGATTACACTCACCCTGACAATCCGAAGCTTCAAGGTTCTCGAATGGAAATTCCTTTGCTTTTAGCTTGAGATGGAGATGGTGTAGCTTCTATTCTTTCTCCTTGAGCTAGGAAATATTAATGGAATATCATTAGAATCGATATTTCGATATCGAAATCCATATAACAATACCACAACGGGTATCCGATTCAATATGAACAACTTATCGAAATACCTATGAATCAATCAAACCCTAACTTAAGATTGAAGCTAATTAACCATGGAATCTCACAATTAACTAAGAGATATTGCTTACCCGGTTACTAGAGATGATTCGAAATTGACCAAGTCAAGGATTTACAAGGCTTGAAACTCCTTCAATGGAGGTGTGTGCTTAGGTAAGGATGAAGAAGATGGTGATATATTCCTAAGGCAATCTTTCGGTGGTTATCATAAAGCCTAGCACCAATTTAATTTGTGAGCTTTCCTTCTCTTGAAGGAAAGAAATCTGATAACTCCACGTATGGAGTAATTTAAATTACAATTGGTCCAATTACTTAATTGGTCCCTCACATTCCTAACTTTCCCAAATTGTCCCTTTATTTCTTAATTCTTACAATATGGTCACTAGATGCTTGATATTACATAATAAACTTAAATTCGAATGTTTTTAAGCCTGATTAACATTTGATAACCATAATTAGCTTGCCAGAGGAACCTGTAAAGTTTTATCGGACTAAGAGTTTCCCATCGCCGAAATGAATTCCGACAAGGCCGACTTTCGGGGTGTTACAACTCTCCCCCCTTAAGAAAATTCGTCCTCGAATTTTTACCTGAACCGAAGAGATGCAGATATTGTTGTCTCATAACTTCTTCGGATTCCCAGGTGGCTTCTTCAATCTTGTGACTCCTCGAAAGTACCTTAACCAAAGGTACAGTCTTGTTACGAAGCCGTTTTGTTTCCTTAGCAAGAATTTGCACCGGCTCTTCTTCATAGGATAAGTCTGACCTAAGTTCCACAGATTCAGGTTCCACAACGTGCGAGGGATCAGATCGGTACTTCCGAAGCATTGATACATGGAAGACATCATAGATTTTATTCAACTCTGAAGGCAGAAGGAGTCGATATGCCACCGGGCCGACCTTTTCAACTATTTCAAAGGGTCCAATGAAATGAGGGCTCAGCTTTCCCTTCTTGCCAAATCTCAAAACTTTCTTCCATGTCGATACTTTAAGAAAGGCTTTTTCTACCACTTCGTATTGAATGTCTCTTCTTTTAAGATCAGCATAAGCTTTTTGTCGATCAAATGCAGCTTTAAGACGATCGTGAATAATAGTAACTCGCTCCTCAGTCTCACGAAGCAATTCAGGGCCTAATACCTTTCCTTCACCCAGCTCAGATCAACACAAAGGCGTTCTACAACGTCTACCATACAGTGCTTCATACGGTGCCATTTGAATGGACGCTTGATAGCTATTATTATAAGCAAATTCAACAAGAGGTAAGGACTTCTCCCACGTCCCACCGAAGTCAATAATGCAAGCACGAAGCATGTCCTCCAAAATCTGAATAACTCTTTCTGACTGTCCATCAGTCTGAGGGTGAAAGGCTGTACTAAGGTTAACTCTTGTGCCCAGGGCTCCTTGTAAAGTCCTCCAAAATCGAGATGCAAACCGCGGATCTCGATCCGAAATGATAGATTCAGGCACACCATGAAGCCGGATCACTTCCTTAATGTACAAGCCAGCTAGCTTAGTGAGTCCGTAGTCCATTCTGATAGGTATGAAATGAGCTGACTTTGTAAATCGATCTACAATAACCCAAATAGCATCATGCTTGGCAGGGGTTAATGGTAGACCACTAACAAAGTCCATGGTGATCTTTTCCCATTTCCACTTCGGTGGATCAATGGGTTGTAAAAGCCCGGTAGGAGCACAATGTTCTGCCTTAACTCGTTGACAAGTGAGACACTTCGAGATATGGTCAACAATAGCCTGCTTCATGCCTGGCCACCAGAAAAGCTAACGTAAGTCCTTGTACATTTTCACAGACCCCGGGTGAACAGAGAGAGAGCTTGAGTGTGCTTCGACAAGAATATCTTTACGGAGAGTTTCATCATTTGGTACACAAACCCGATCATGAAAACATAAGAGTCCCTCAGCATTAATTCTGAAATCCGGGTTATCAGGTAATTTAGAAACGATGGTTTGAAGCTCGGGATCTTGTTCTTGCAAATCTTTGATTCGAGAAATAACAGTAGACTGAACCTGAAGTTCAGCTACGAGACATTGATGTTTTCGAAGTCTGAAATGAGCATTAACTGCTCGAGGAGCAGGCAAAGGTTTGCGGCTGAGTGCATCAGCTACAACGTTGGCCTTCCCCGGATGATAATCAATGACTAAATCATAGTCCTTAAGAAGTTCCATCCATCTTCGTTGTCGCAAATTTAGCTCCTTCTACGTTAACAAATACTTGAGGCTTTTATGATCCGTAAAAAGATAGCATTTCTCTCCATAAAGGTAATGCCTCCAAATTTTCAATGCAAAAACCACCGCAGCCAATTCTAGGTCATGTGTGGGATAATTCACCTCATGAGGCTTAAGTTGTCTTGAAGCGTAAGCAATAACCTTACCTTCTTGCATCAATACACACCCTAACCCAAGATGTGAAGCGTCACTATAAACAGTATAGTCTTTTCCAAACTCAGGCTGAGCCAGGACAGGTGCATGGGTTAGGACTTGTTTCAGTTGATCAAAACTTCGCTGCTGATCTTCGGTCCATATAAAAGGTGTCTCCTTCCGCAACAATTTTGTCAAAGGAGCAGCTAGCATAGAGAATCCCTTTACGAACCTACGGTAATATCCCGCAAGTCCAAGAAAACTCCTAACTTCACCTACATTCTTAGGTGGGTGCCAATCTAACACAACTTTTATTTTCTTCGGGTCCACATGAATGCCCGAGGCCGACACAACGTGCCCCAAAAAGGATACTTCGGCGAGCCAAAACTCACACTTAGAAAATTTTGCGTACAACTGCTTCTCTCTTAGAGTTTGGAGTACAATTCGAAGATGATCTTGATGTTCCGCTTCATTCTTTGAATAGATCAAGATGTCATCTATGAAGACCACAACAAACTTATCCAGATAAGGCCTAAACACACAATTCATTAGATCCATAAAAGCTGCAGGTGCATTCGTCAGTCCGAAAGGCATTACTAAGAATTCGTAATGTCCATATCTTGTACAAAATGCTGTTTTGGGCACGTCACACTCCTTGACTCTCATCTGATAGTATCCCGACCTTAAATCAATCTTAGATAACACAGAAGCATCTTTTAACTGATCAAACAAATCATCGATTCTCGGCAGAGGATACTTATTCTTGATGGTAATTTTATTTAGTTGTCTGTAGTCAATGCATAAACGCATCGAACCATCATTCTTCTTAACAAAGAGGACCGGAGCTCCCCAGGATGAAGAGCTGGGTCTAACAAAGCCCTTATTCATAAGGTCTTGGATTTGATTTTTTAACTCTTTTAACTCCACGACTGCCATTCTATAAGGTGCAATAGAGATGGGTGCAATCCCAGGTTGCACTTCAATACCAAATTCAACTTCACGGGTTGGGGGCAGTCCCAGAAGCTCATTTGGAAAAACATCCAGAAATTCATTCACCGTGTCAATATCATTAATCTGAGGTTCATTCTTGGGCTCAATGGTCAGTGTACATAGCATAGAATTCCGAGATTCCATCAAAGTTATTCTTTCCTTGCCCAGTCCTTGAAGATACAACTTCTGCTTACCACAATCTACCCATGCTTGATGTTTACCAAGCAAATCCATTCCTAGAATCGCATCAAACTCGTGGATTGGCAAGACCAAGAAATCCGCAGGGAACGGAATTCCTTGAATCATGATTGGGCAATTCTTACATACTAGGTTCAAAACAACACAATCGCCCAAGGGATTTGTTACAGACATCTTTGTTTCTAAAGGTTCACTAGACATCTTATGCTTCTTCATCAACTCCAGACTTATAAAAGAGTGTGTAGATCCAGGGTCAATTAATACATACAAAGAACGTGAATATAACATAACGGTACCTGCTATGACATCAGGCTCATCCTCCTCCTCACGACTCCTTACATGATACATTTGTGCCAAAGCTTTCGACTCTTGTTTGTTGTTCTGCTTCCCAGATCCACCTGGCCTTCCCGAGGTCCCTGACTGTACTTGCCTCGCCCCTTTTCCCCGAAAAGACTTAGCAGGTGATGAAGTATCCCCTAGCACAACAACTGTCTTTGACGGGTTCTGGGGACAGTCTCTAATGAAATGTCCCTGCTCTCCACAGAAGAAGCACACTCCTGTCTGCCTGCGACAATGCCCTGCTACGTGTCACTTTTGACAAAAGTTACAAACTGGATGCTGCACACCTCGGTTAGAACCTCTTGTACTCTCCACAGAAGCCGCCTTGGACCAAGACTGAGTGATAGTCTGCGGTCTCTCAATATTCCCTGTACGGGAAGGCTGAGAGTATGAAGTCTGCTTCGAGCCCTGGTATTTGCCTTTCTTGTTCCATTTAGGAGGTCGGGAATCACTCCACGCCCTCTTCTCAGATCTATTAGACATGTTCCCCCTCTGGCTTTTCTGTGCAGCTTCGGTTGCCTTCACACGATTCACCAAATCCTGAAAATTTGTGATCCCCAGAGCAGTAAACACAGGCCGCAACTCATCACTCAACCCAGCAATGAACATTCGACACTTATCCTCTTCTTTCTTTATAAATTCAGCTCCATATCGGCAGTACTTACAAAAGTCATGGATGTACTGCTCGATTGGTTTCCCTCCTTGCTTCAAATGGAGGAAGATGCTTCGCCTCTCCGCAAGATAGTACTCGCTGATGTACTTATTTCGGAATTCTTTAAGGAAAAATTCCCAGGTGACTGATTCTTCCGGAGCTGTAAGGGTAGTAGTCTCCCACCACATTAAAGCTTCATCTGTCAATAAGGCTATAGCGCATTCCAGCTTGTGTTCATCAGAACACTGTAATTGTTTATTCAAGATGCGAAGGGTATTATCCAACCAATACTCAGCTATCTCCGGGTTATCATCATCTTGACCCGTGAATGAATAAGCCCGCAACGAAGCCAATTTGTCTACAGGGGCTCTAACATACTGGGCAACAGGGGGATTAGGCTGGACTGGTGGTGTCGCTTGCATTGCAGTCATAAACTGCTTAAACATGTTGGCCATATTTTGATAACATTCGGCCTGAGCAGTAGGTGCTACAGGCTCAGCAACCTGTTAAGGAAGATCCTGCGGTTGCGGTGGATTCGGAGGATTCCCTCCTCCTACCTCCTCGCCATGAGTCGAGGAGCCAGCAGTTTGCTCATCTACGTGAGCTTCATTCGTCGCAGACATATCTATATGAAAAATCGGATTAGTCGACAAGTCACAATTTACACAAATAAAACTCCTAGTGGCAAGGTAACACAATGAACAATACCAGCACACATATGTTTAGTCCAGAACCGGCTAAACTCTGGCTCTGATACCACAATTGTTACACCCCCTTCCCGGCCTGGTAGACAACCGGGTCAGAGTGCGTTACCGGAAACGATGCGGAAATCTTTTAATCATTTAATCTCAATGATCTTCTTAATGTCATGACTTATTGAAATTTATGGAACCTTTTTAAACCTATTCGACTTAGTAACTGAGTCCTTTAGTCCCCAATCTTATAATCTTTACCGGGTTTCCGAATTAATACATTTAAACTTGCAGAAGCCGAAAAGAAGCTGCCCGTACCGAAACACCCTAAGCCGTTTCGGTACGGCTTGACCATGGTCAGTGTTTTGACCTTTCCTTCCCGACCGTTTCGATACGGCTTGACCCGTATCGGTACGGGTTGACCGACCTTGACTTGACTTAGACCCGTTTCGAAACCAGTTTCGAAACAAGGGTCGATAGTGGCGAAAGTGTTCCGAAACAGCATCACTTCGTTTCGGTACAGGGGTCGACAGTAGCAAATCTGTTCCGAAACGGCATCACCTCGTTTCGGAACGCTCTGTCTCGTAGGCTTATTTTTGGTTAGCCGTACCGGAACGCCATCACCCGTTCCGATACGGTGACCTGTAATAGCAGAATTTTATCTGGTTTTTATTGCTTTTACCATACCAAACCATGTCCGATTAAGTCGAAACTTTGTATACAACTTATTACAACTAGTATTTACCAGCATACAAATTTCCATGGGCATTCCAATAAGTTTGCCCCATGTTTACCATAATACCAAAAGCATGTCATGAACTAGTTTAGCCAAAAGTTTAAATAGTCATATTAAAGCCTTTGAGCTTATTACAAAATAGACAAGCCTTTGTTACCACAAAAAGAGCATAGTGACTATGATAGCTACCTTGCCACTTCACTAGGAGTTATAATGTAAGTACTTTACTTGATATGGAGTAGTGACTTGTCTTGCAACCGATCCGATTCTTCAAGAAACAACTTCCTAACCTGAGAATGCATGAAGACAAATACATTAGGCTCTCAAGCCTAGTGAGGTAATCAAATAACTACAAATATAGAATGTCATGAGTACATTATTATAAATTCATATGGACATCTTAATGCTTAGCATAAATACATGATTGATTTGTATAAAACTTAAACAATCATAAATTTTCCTTGGATGGAATTAAATTCATGGATACTCGAATTCCCCCGCCTCGCCAAAACATAGATGGTCTTATTTCCTCCGCCTCACCAATTGACCAATAACAACACATCCCTCCGCCTCGCCAATCATCATAGGCCTTAGCCTTAGGACCGTAGTCCACCCGAAACACTGAGCTCATGAATTCTATGGCATGCCAATTGTATCCCGAGTTATTCCAATCCAAGGCATAACATATTTATAATTTCCAATGAATCACAATAGAACAATGACATGATAATTTCAACATAGATAATAACTCTTGTACATATACTTGACATAAAATTTCATGGCAATGCTTACCTCAATGGCAATGTACACTAACTATAGTCAATGCTTAAATAATGACTTACCGACACTTACCCAAGTGTCCAATTTATTATTCGATGCTTTCGCCTTGATAGTAATGTTTAGCGAAACGATGATAAACACTAAATGACAATCCGGGAAGGCGTTTCGCCTAACCTGAAACTCCGATTACACTCACCCTGACAATCCGAAGCTTCAAGGTTCTCGAATGGAAATTCCTTTGCTTTTAGCTTGAGATGGAGATGGTGTAGCTTCTATTCTTTCTCCTTGAGCTAGGAAATATTAATGGAATATCATTAGAATCGATATTTCGATATCGAAATCCATATAACAATACCACAACGGGTATCCGATTCAATATGAACAACTTATCGAAATACCTATGAATCAATCAAACCCTAACTTAAGATTGAAGCTAATTAACCATGAAATCTCACAATTAACTAAGAGATATTGCTTACCCGGTTACTAGAGATGATTCGAAATTGTCCAAGTCAAGGATTTACAAGGCTTGAAACTCCTTCAATGGAGGTGTGTGCTTAGGTAAGGATGAAGAAGATGGTGATATATTCCTAAGGCAAACTTTCGGTGGTTATCATAAAGCCTAGCACCAATTTAATTTGTGAGCTTTCCTTCTCTTGAAGGAAAGAAATCTGATAACTCCACGTATGGAGTAATTTAAATTACAATTGGTCCAATTACTTAATTGGTCCCTCACATTCCTAACTTTCCCAAATTGTCCCTATATTTCTTAATTCTTACAATATGGTCACTAGATGCTTGATATTACATAATAAACTTAAATTCGAATGTTTTTAAGCCTGATTAACATTTGATAACCATAATTAGCTTGCCAGATGAACCTCTAAAGTTTTATCGGACTAAGAGTTTCCCATCGCCGAAATGAATTCCGATTAGGCCGACTTTCGGGGTGTTACATTATATAAGCTTTGGGCTCAAGTATTCTAAGTTAACAAGGATTACAACTTTAATTAAAAGTAAGATTCTAATAAAGACTTAATCTTCAAGTATCCTACTCTTCAGCCGCCATCCTTGTTTCTAGGGATTTCCTCTCCTTGAGCTTTGGCTTGACATATCTTTTGATCCGGGGCTTGGAAAATTATTTGGTTTTCACACGACAGACGAGCAGATTTTTCTCTATCTATCGAGGTCCACTTTACTTTTTCTCTCCGCAAAACTGCTGTCACCATGCTGTCACGGCAGATCCATGGCAGCTTCGTCCTCTTTGTCTGCTTGTCCAGTTCAGCTCTTCTGCTTATCTGCCCTGCGCCCGCCTTCTTCGTCAACTATGACAGCAACCTGCAAAATCAGCTATCTTTTAGTAGAATCCGTGCCTTTAACATATTTGTGATGTTCTGTTGTAAACTAACCTAAATGCAATGCAATGATGCTTGAATGCAGCAAAAATATGGGTTAAAAGGGTGTAAATAATAGAACTTTTACACACTCAACACACCCCCAAACTCAAGTTTTTGCTTGCCCTCAAGCAATTAAGACCTAAAAGAAAAATGAATATTTTTGTGTTGGCTTTCAAACAGTGAATTGTCCCTTACCCGTCGCTCATTCTCTGTGGCGGCAACAACCTGTCAGAAAGATTAGGATCTGTCCGGAATCTCCCTATAGCTCTCGTGCAGTGTGTGCATGCTTGTGAACAGTTATATGCCAAGACTCTCTTAATTTCACTAGAATATTCAACTCTTTAACTCGAATTTTTATGCCAAAGTTTATTTTTGAAGACACATTTTCATGCTTCTTTTTCTTCTATTTTAAAGCTAAGTTTTACTAGAGCCAGTTTTGGGCACCTCTAGTTAGCTACCTAGAGCCGGTTTCGGGCACCTCTAGGTTTTTGAGTTTCTTTTGCTAAACTTCTTTCCTAGAGCCAGTGTTAGGCACCTCTAGGGGCTATTCAAGTGCTAAGCATCCTATTCTAGTTTGGCTAAAGGAAATCTAAGCAATATAACAGTCACAATGGTGTTTAAGTTTTTCAGAACCATAGAAAGGCTCTAAACTTCTCCTTAAACTGTCCTAAAGATGCTGCCACGACAGAGCTGTCATGACAGGTAAGTTTACTTCACAGTTTTAAGCCAACAGTTTTAATCTTTTCTGATTTTTTTAAGAGAACTTAATTAAATAAAAGACACAACAATAATTTAAAGATGTACTACGACTCCATTAAATGGAGGGTTGCCACCCCCAAACTCGAGGGTTGCATTGCCCTCAATGCAAATGACAGATAAAATGAAGGCATGTACATCACAAAATATATATAAGGCAGGCAGCAATAAAAGGAAAATAAAAGACTTAAATTTTCAATCGCTGTCTTCACTGCTGCTGCTGACACGGATCTGGCGGCGGCGTCTGGGCTGTGGGGCAGGCTGGACAGGTTGCTCCACGACCTGGATGTCGGAGCTGCTACCGCTATCCCAAGTGCTGCTGGTGGTGGTGCTGGCCTTGGGCATTAACTTTCTGTCGGCCACGTGCTTCTGCCTCTTGACAGGCGTGAATTCCTTTTCCAAATTCCTCCTAATAGGAGGTTTTGCCTCGCCGTCATCTGATGCAGGTCTCTTCGTTCCTCGTGCAGAGGTGTCGGCCGGAGGGCTGCCAGCTGCCGTCGGGGCAGGTGATGGGGTGGAAGCAGTAGAGTGTGCATGTGGGGAGGCAGGTGGTGTAGGTGTGTGGACAGGGGAGGGGATGTGGAAATAGTAGGCAGGGAAAGTGGGGGAAATAACATCGGGATAATGTAAAGTGTTGGTAATGAAATTTACCGTTGAGTTGGCGAAGTCCCGGATGAATGTCATCAGCCCCATCTGTCTGTCTTCCACCCTCTATATGGCGGCTAGGATCTGAGCCGATTGGTCTGTCGGAGCGGCTGCTGCGGCAGGTTCATCGGCAGGTTCAGGGGCAGGCTCATTGGATGATTCTGTTGGGGAGGCAGCCGGGTTGAAGGAGTTGATAGGTGTTGCGACTATCAGCTCCATGAGGCTGGTAATGTTGTTATCGGTCCAGCCTCGTCTGTGGACCAGTTTATCGGTGGATGCCTCAGGGACAGCAGCGCAGCGGCAGAGAGAGGTGATCATGAACGGTAAGCAGAGGTGGGAGGTTGACCGATATGTGCAGTCCAAGATGCTTTCCCTCATATAGCGGCCCACGTTGATAGGCCGGTCGTGCATAATCGAATGAATGAGGGCGAGCCTCTGCTGGTTCACCGTCGTGTGATGGGAGGATGGCATGATACGCTTCTTGATGAAAGCGTTCCATAGTTTCGCTTCTGGGAGCAGCTGCCCTCGTTGGACGGAGTTGGGGTTCTTCTTGCTTGTGGTCCACTCCGTCCCTTATTCTGTCACCTCTGCCATGACTGCACCATAGGCGCCAGAGTCGAGGGTGTCTAAAAATTGCTGATGGGCATCGTCGTTGGGACCAAAATAGAGGCCATACATATGGTTGATACTATCGGCTGTGAATGGTACCTCTAACCCTCAGACAATTACGAATGTCGCTGTCCTGCTGTCGATGGCAGCATAAAACTCCCTCACCAATGTGTCATTTAATTCGGCCGGTTGTTCGGCGAACTGCTCCCATAACTGAGCCCTTATCGCCTTCGCGATGAATGGTCGGAGCCCCATGTTCGGTGCCTTTCGGATGTAGACGAAACCCCTTTCTTCCCATAAGTCCTTGGTTGCGAAGGGCGACTGTGCTGCTGATGAAGAGGCTGAAGCAGCACTGCGGCGGGTCTGTCTAGTAGACATGTTAGTTGCAAGGGTTGGGAAAGTAAAGAAAACAAATAAAAACGAGAGGAGAAAGCAAGGAAGAATAAGCAGAAGTGAGGAAAATGAAAATGAGAACGGGGTTTTATAGCGGTCGAGTTGCTGCCCGTTTAATGATGTAACGGCAGGCGTGAATAACGGGGCGACTGTTGAGATTTGGCGTGTCTGACGCGTCTGACACGCATTTATGCGTCTGTTACGCGTCTGCCACACGCTTCTGCATCTGCCGTGTCAGTCTGTTGACAGCCTGTCTTATCCGTGTTTGCGCGGCAGCTGGAACGACATGCTTCAATAAATGGGCTCTGTTGGGCTAATGGATGGATGGTGGGCTTAGGTCCCTTCTCCTTTTCTTCTTGACTCCTTTATTACCTAAAAACAGAAAATATAAAAAACATTATTCGAATAAAAATAAACCTTATTACCTAATAAATAATAAATAATAAAAATAAATAAAAATAAAACTTAGGTTAAATTAGGGATGCCTTGTGGGGCATCTCCTAAGGTAACCACTTCCTGTATTCCTGGGGCTTCAGTCCCCTGATAATGCTTGAGGCGCTGTCCATTAACTTTAAATTGGTGCCCGTCTTTTAATGATCGGATAGTAATGGCACCATGGGGAAAAACTTGTACCACTTGGAACGGGCCAGACCATCTAGATTTTAGCTTCCCTGGGAAGAGTTTCAACCTAGAATTGAACAACAACACAAGCTGCCCTGGGCAGAACTGTCGTGGCAGCAACTTCTTGTCATGCCACTTCTTTGTTTTCTCCTTGTATATTCTTGCATTGTCGTAGGCCATTGTCCGTATTTCTTCGATCTCGTTCAAATCTAATAGCCTTTTCTGTCCTGCCTTGTCCAAGTCCATATTTACTGCCTTGACTGCCCAGTATGCTTTGTGCTCTATCTCGACAGGCAGATGACAGGTTTTCCCATAAATCAATCGGTATGAAGACATGCCCAACGGAGTCTTAAAAGTTGTCCTATATGCCCATAATGCATCATTTAGAAGTAAAGACCAATCTTTCCTAGTTGGCTTAACCATCTTCTCAAGAATGTTCTTAACTTCCCTATTGGATATCTCAGCTTGTCCATTGGTTTGTGGGTGGTATGCTGTCGCGATCCTGTGCTTGATACCATATTTCTTCAAGGCGGCAGCAATTACCCTATTATCAAAATGTCTCCCTTCATCACTGATAATCGCCTTAAGGATGCCAAATCTAGAAAAAATGTTTTTATGTAAAAACTTTTGGACCGTCTTGGCATCATTCTTTTGAGTTGCGATTGCTTCAACCCACTTGGAGACATAATCCACTGCTAGGAGGATGTATAAATTTCCACATGAAGATGGAAAGGGTCCCATAAAATCAATCCCCCAAACGTCGAAGATCTCGACTTCTAGAATGTTCTGCAGTGGTATCTCATTTCTCCTCGAGATGTTACCTGTCCGCTGGCACCTGTCACAATTCTTGTAAAAGTCCTGTGCATCCTTATACAGTGTCGGCCAGTAGAACCCTGACTGCAGCACCTTGGCAGCAGTTTTATTGCCTCCTAAGTGACCTCCATATTGTGAAGCATGGCAGTGATGGAGAATGTCTTCTTGTTCTTCTTGTGGTACACACCTCCTTATAACCTGGTCTGCACATAGTTTGAAAAGAAGAGGTTCATCCCAATAATAATGCTTAACATCATTTTGGAACCTCTTCCTGGCTTGATGATTAAGATCAGAAGGAAGTACTCCGCTAACTATAAAATTAACGAAATCAGCATACCAGGGAAGTTCAGAAGACTTACCTGCCGCCATGGCTGTCGCGGCAGCAATTGCGGCAGCAAAGAGCTGCTCATCTGGGAAGGTCTCCAGTATGTGTGTTTCATCTATTGGTAGACTCTGTCCCTTCTCCAACCTTGACAAGTGGTCTGCCACCTGATTTTCTATCCCTTTTTTGTCCTTGATTTCAAGGTCGAATTCTTGCAATAGCAGGATCCACCGTATCAATCTAGGCTTTACATCCTTTTTCGCGAACAAATACTTCAGGGCAGAGTGGTCTGTGTGCACTATTACTTTTGTCCCAAGTATGTAAGAACGAAACTTGTCAATGGAGAACACCACAGCTAACAGCTCCTTTTCTGTGGTGGTATAGTTCACTTGGGCGTCATTCAATGTCTTGCTGGCATAATATATGACGTGAAATAGCTTATCTCTGCGCTGCCCAAGTGCTGCCCTGACAGCATAGTCACTAGCATCACACATAATCTCAAATGGTTGTGTCCAGTCTGGTGGCTGTACTATGGGGGCTGTTACTAGTTTTTCCTTCAGAACCTTGAATGCTTCAGTACATTCATCATTAAAGTCAAAGGGTCGGTTTTGCTTTAAGAGATGTCATAGGGGCTTCGTGATTTTTGAGAAATTTGCAATGAATCTTCGATAAAAACCAGCATGCCCTAAAAAACTCCTAATGCCCTTGACTATGGTTGGCGGCGGCAGCTTCTCAATCACTTCTACTTTGGCCCTGTCGACTTCTATCCCACGACAGCTAATCTTATGGCCGAGGACTATTCCTTCATCCACCATAAAGTGGTATTTTTCCCAATTTAAAACAAGATTAGCTTTTTCACATCTTTCAAGTACCTTTTGTAGATTGCCGAGGCAGCTCTCAAAATTGTCTCCGAAGACGGAAAAATCATCCATGAAAATCACAAGGAAGTCCTCTACCATATCGGAGAATATAGCCATCATGCACCTTTGGAAGGTGGCGGGTGCATTACATAATCCAAACGGCATTCACATAAAAGCGTATGTTCCGTATGGGCATGTAAAAGTCGTCTTTTCTTGATCCTCTGGTGCAATAGCAATTTGGTTGTAACCTGAGTAACCATCAAGAAAACAATAGTAAGGTGTACTCGCTAATCTATCAACCATTTGATCAATAAAGGGTAAAGGAAAGTGGTCTTTTCGGGTAGCTTTGTTAAGCTTCCGATAGTCCATACAAACCCTCCAACCGGTCACAGTCCTGGTTGGGATTAACTCATTGTTCTCATTGGTTACCACGATCATTCCTCCTTTCTTGGGAACGCATTGCACCGGGCTTACCCATTTGCTGTCGGAGATGGCGTAAATAATACCAGCATCTAACCATTTAATTATCTCTTTACGCACTACCTCCTTCATCGCATGGTTTAGCCGCCTTTGGGCATCAATAGTCGGCTTATGATCTTCCTCTAGAAGGATTTTGTGCATGCATAACGCCGAACTAATGCCTTGTATGTCTGCTATCGTCCATCCAATCGCCTTCTTGTGCTGCCTTAGCATGTCGATTAGCTGTCGTTCCTATTCCTGCGGCAGCTTAGAAGAGATGATTACGGGCAACGTGTCATTTGAACCAAGAAAAGCATATTTTAGCTGCCCTGGCAGGGGCTTCAATTCTAAGGCAGGTGGTTCAACAGTAGATGGCTTTTGGATTAAATGGTTATCTGAAGTATAATTCAGAGGTTCGAATAACTTACCTGGTCGATTGCCTATCCAATTTACCTCCTCCTGATCTTCAATATCAGATGTATCAGATTTAGAGGAGTTGCTGTCGTCAGTACTGTCGTCGTTGCTGTCGTGACAGGCCTGTAGGTGGCTGCCGCGGCAGTGACCAAATTGAATATCATGACAGCCCGACCTGATGCAGGGTTGATCAAGGGTAACGTCAGTGATAGCCTTGCATTCCTCGTCCACATCAGCATGTTTCATCGCTTGGAGAACATTCAACTTGATCTCTTGATCGTTCACTCGCATGGTGAGTTCTCCTTTCTCCACATCAATCAGTGATCTTCCCGTGGATAAGAAGGGTCGCCCAAGGATGACTGGTGCGTTTTCGTCTGCCTCACAATCTAAAACAAGAAAGTCAGCAGGAAAAATAAACTTATCCACTCTTAACAGAATATCTTCAATTTTTCCCTCTGGGTGAACGTAAGAGCGGTCTGCCAGCTGCAGAGTTACTGTCGTGGGCCACACTTTTCCAATACCGAATTTCTGAAAAACAGACTTTGGCATTAAACTAACACTAGCACCAAGATCACAAAGTGCCTTACCCACGAATTTATTTCCGATTACGCAAGGTATGATGAAGCTCTCCGGATCCTTCTTTTTCTGGGGTGGCTGCCGATGAAGAATACTCATGCAACCTTCTGTCATCTTTACCGTTTCAAACTCCCCAAGTTTAGATTTTTTCGACATGACATCCTTGAGAAATTTGGCATAACCGGGCATCTCCCTAACGGCATCTAACAGCGGAATGTTAATATGAACTTGCTTAAAAATATCATAAATCTTTTTAAGTTGAGATTCTTGCTTAGCTTGCTGTATCCGTTGAGGGAATGGTGGCTGGGGATGGTAATCAGCAATACGTCCTTCCCACTGCATGCGAATCTGAGGACGGTAATCATCTTTTTTTTTCTCTGTCGCTTCTGCTGTCGTGACAGGCTCATCGGCAGCAGTCTGTTTATCACCTGTCGGGGCAACTTCCTCGGCAGGTTTATCCAAGGCAGGTTCCTTTTCTGATTCAGCTTCTTTTTCCGGCCCTGGTAGTTTCTTCCCACTCCTAGTAGTAATTGCCTTACACTGCTCATGTGTGGGCGGTCTAGCATTTTCAGTATTGCTAGGAAATCCTCCATTCTGCCTCGGCTTAATATGTTGCGACACCTGACCCATTTGTGTCTCCAGAGATTTCAACGTAGCTTCATGATTTGTCATCCTCATCTTTGTTTTATCCATGAAATTCTCTGTCTTTTTGACAAACTGATTCATATTCTCGATATAAGTACCGGTCTGAGACATAAAGGTGGCCAGAGTCTGCTCTAGTATGTTGCTCGTGGCAGGTGGTGGCTGTTGTTGTTGCGGCGGCGGCAGGTGCGGCGGCAGTTGCTGTCGCGTCAGCAATCTAGGTCCTCCCTGATTCTGATTGTGTGCTTGCGGATTCAGGGCATTGTTAGGATTACTCCAGGAAAATTTGGGATCCTTCCTCCAATTGGGATTATAATTGTTGGAATTGTAATTTGGCTTGTAATTTCCAACATATTTTCCCTCTTCTACTTGTATAGGGCACTCATCCCGACTATGATTTCCCTCACAGATATCACATACTTCCTCAACAGCAAATCCTTGTAATCCATCATCATTCAATAACCTTTTCATTGCTTTAGTAAGGAATGCTACCTGTGATTTCATAGTGCTGTCGGCTTCATAATCCTTGACAGCAAGTACCCGTTTACCCCCTCTTCTTGTAGTCGGAAACTGCTCCTCATCCTTGGCCAGATTTTTCAAAACTTGTAATGCCTCGTCCGGATCTTTATCCAATAATAATCCATTTGCTGCAGAATCAATTCGAATGCGAGTTTGTAAGTTAGCAGCATTATAGAACTTAGTTACCTGATTCCAGACGGGGAATCCATGCATTGGGCAGTTCCGTAGAAGAGTAGTAAATGTGTCCCAGGCCTCGTGCATCGGCTCGTCATCTTCCTGTTGAAAAGTAGCAATTACATTACGTAATCTCTCAGATAAATGTGAAGGATTAAAACGAGATAAAAATTCACGAGATAAATCTGCCCAAGTTACGATTGAACCCGGTGTAAGTTTATTCCAACAAGTTTTAGCTCTGTCCCTCAATGAATGAGGAAATAACCGAAGCCTTAGTATCTCCGGATTAACTCCTGGCAGTCTAAACGAACCACAGATCTCCTGGAACGTCTTGAGATGCTCTCTAGCATCTTCTGTCACAGCACCAGTAAACTGCCCGGCATTGTTGATCATACTAAACATGACAGGTTTAAGCTCGAAGTTATCAACATCAATATCCGGCAGTGTGGTTTCCAGCTCTACATGATCGTTTAGCATGTAGTCACGACATGACCGTCGTCCATCTGCTGCGGGCGGGTCGCCGACAGGCGGTATACCTCCACCAGCGGGCTGGTTACGGGCCATCTTCTCTAGCTGTTCCTCAAGGTACTCGTTCCTGTCTAAAAGGTGACGAAGTTGTTTCTTGAGATTGAAGGAACGTTCGATTTCCGGATCTAATTTATACTCAGGATCTTCACCTCTTTTAGATCTGCGCATAAACAAGAAAACCTCGTGAAAAGCAAGAGTTGAAAGCACCAAAGAAAAATAGAAAAAGAAAAATTAAAAGAAAAACAAAAAAACAAAAACGAAAAGTGCAATAAAAGAAAGGTGTAGTTATGTTGCCAATCCCCGGCAACGGCGCCAAAAACTTGTTGCGTGTAAAAGAGTCTATTGCAATTGTAGTGCAAGTGTACACGACGCAAGTAGTAAAGTGATACGAAGTATCGGATATCGTCTCCACAGGGATTGGGCTAATGACTTCACCTTAGTTTACTGCACAAAAGTAAAGGGAATAGTTTAGAAAGTTGTCACGAGAATAATAAAGAAAAACGTAAATAAAAGAGTTGGAATATCAAGATAGAGAGAATGGGCTGGTATTGAATTGCTCAGTAGTGCAGGTATTGCAATGCTTAGGAAATCCAGTTCTGTCGTCGCGCCCATCGCCGACAGCACTTGTCACGGTGGCTGTCCGTTAGCTGTCGCGGCAGCGAACACACCAACTCCGTACTCCAAGTTTGGCAAGAATCCCAGATCTGCCTTGGCCTATCCCTAGGTCCAAGTCTGTCGATGATCACGTCTTTGATGATACCTCCCGGCGTGAATCGAAGGATGAACACCGATGTGTATGAATTCTTCTTTAGCCACTTAACCTTGCCCTATCCCTAGGCACAAGATAGTTCAACTATAAACTAGAGAACTCGCTCTTATTTCTTTCGTATACTTAACTCTCCCGATGCTAAGTAAATGGATAACCTCACAATGCTCTCCCGATGCTCTTGCAAGATATTAAAACCAAAATAAGAGAACTTGAAGTTTATTTTATTGAACTTGGAAAATCCTAAAACAAAACAACCCTTGCAACTACTTTACAAATCAACCCGTGGCCCTAGGGGGAATTTAGAACATGTCGACGGCGGGTAAACGGCGGAGGGGTTTGGTTATCGGTTATGGGGGTAGATGATCTATATGATATCTCCTAGGTTAAAATATTTGCCCTTATATAAGCTTTGGGCTCAAGTATTCTAAGTTAACAAGGATTACAACTTTAATTAAAAGTAAGATTCTAATAAAGACTTAATCTTCAAGTATCCTACTTTTCAGCCGCCATCATTGTTTCTAGGGATTTCCTCTCCTTGAGATTTGGCTTGACATATCTTTTGATCCGGGGCTTGGAAAATTATTTGGTTTTCACACGACAGACGAGCAGATTTTTCTCTATCTATCGAGGTCCACTTTACTTTTTCTCTCCGCAAAACTGTTGTCACCATGCTGTCACGGCAGATCCATGGCAGCTTCGTCCTCTTTGTCTGCTTGTCCAGTTCAGCTCTTCTGCTTATCTGCCCTGCGCCTGCCTTCTTCGTCAACTATGACAGCAACCTGCAAAATCAGCTATCTTTTAGTAGAATCCGTGCCTTTAACATATTTGTGATGTTCTGCTGTAAACTAACCTAAATGCAATGCAATGATGCTTGAATGCAGCATAAATATGGGTTAAAAAGGGTGTAAATAATAGAACTTTTACACACTCAACAAAAGACATCATGGATCTTTTCTAACTCAGAAGGTAACCTCAAACGATAAGCTACAAGCCCAATCCGCTCAACTATCTCATACGGACCAATGAACCTTGGACTCAACTTGCCCTTTCGGCCAAATCTCATTACCTTCTTCCACGAAGATACTTTCAGAAACACTTTCTCACCCACTGAGTACTCAATCTCTTTCCTCTTCAAATCTGCATAAGACTTCTGACGATCGGAAGCTGCTTTCAAACAATCACAAATCAACTTCACCTTGTCGGTAGTCCCTTTAAGTAAGTCTGGCATAGGTAACAATCTATGACCTGTTTCAGCCCAACAAATCGGAGTCCTACATCGTCTACCATACAAAGCCTCATAAGGTGCCATCTGAATACTAGACTGATAACTATTGTTGTAAGCAAACTCAACCAACGGTAAGTGCTTCTCCCAAGAACCCTGGAAGTCAATCACACAACAACGAAGCATATCCTCTAGAATCTGTATCACTCGCTCTGACTGGCCATCGGACTGAGGATGATAAGACGTGCTGAAATGCAAACGGCTACCTAGAGCACTATGCAAGCAACCCCAGAACCTCGAAGTAAATCTAGGATCCCTATCTGAAACAATAGACTTCGGAACTCCATGAAGTCTCACAATCTCACGGATGTACAAGTTTGCCAACTTGTCTAAGGAATCCGTAGCGTTCACTGCTAAGAAGTGAGCACACTTAGTGAACCTATCAACAATCACCCAAACTGAATTCTTCTTCGAAGGAGACAAAGGCAACCCCGATACAAAATCCATGGTGATCCTCTCCCATTTCCATTCCGGAATCTTCAAAGGTTGTAACAAACCTGAAGGAACCTGATGTTCTGCCTTCACTCTCTGACAAACCATACAACGGCTCACATACTCGGCTACATCTCTCTTCAAACCAACCCAGAAGTAATCATCCTTCAAATCTCGGTACATTTTGGTACTACCCGGATGCATAGAAAAGGGACTCGAATGTGCTTCACTCAGAACCTGACGTCTTAACTCAACATCTTCCGGTACAACAATTCTATCTCTAAAGCACAACAAGCTCTCGCCACTGAAACTGTAATCGGTCGGCCTTCCCTCGCCTATGTCCTAAATATGAGGAACTAAAATCACATCTTGCAACTGCTTCTAATCAATTATTTGAACTCCTAATATTTGAATAAAACATTTTTGCGGTCCTTTTTGTAGAGGTTTCAGACGAGCAGGTCTAAATGGGCCTTTCAATGGACCCGTTGGAATTTTAACTGAGTAAAAAGTACAAAAATTGAGGTTTTGCAATGTAATTGTGTTGCAAATCTTCTAATCAATTACATGAACTCCTAAAATTTGATTAAAACTTGTTTTGCGGTCCTTTTTGTAGAGGTTTCGGACGTGGGAGTTGAAATGGGCCTTTCAATGGACCCGTTGGAATTTTAAATAAGTAAAAAGTACAGAAATTGAGGTTTTGCAATATAATTGTTTTGAAAAGCTCCTAATCAATTATTTGAACTCCTAATATTTGAATAAACATTTTTGCGGTCCTTTTTGTAGAGGTTTAGGACGAGCATGTCTAAATTGGCCTTTCAATGGACCCGTTGGAATTTTTACTGAGTAAAAAGTACAAAAATTGAGGTTTTGCAATATAATTGTGTTGAAAAGCTTCTAATCAATTATTTGAACCCCTAATATTTGATTAAAACTTGTTTTGCGGTCCTTTTTGTAGAGGTTTCGGACGAGCAGGTCTAAATGGGCCTTTCAATCGACCCGTTGGAATTTTAACTAAGTAAAACGTTCAGAAATTGAGGTTTTACAATATAATTGTGTTGAAAAGCTCCTAATCAATTATTTGAACTCCTAATATTTGAATAAAACATTTTTGCGGTCCTTTTTGTAAAGGTTTTGGACGAGCAAGTCTAAATGGGCCTTTCAATGGACCCGTTGGAATTTTAACTGAGTAAAAAGTACAGAAATTGCGGTTTTGCAATATAATTGTGTTGAAAAGCTCCTAATCAATTATATGAACTCCTAATATTTGAATAAAACAATTTTGCGGTCCTTCTTGTATAGGTTTCGGACGACCAGGTCTAAATGGGCCTTTCAATGGACCCGTTTGAATTTTAACTGAGTAAAAAGTACAGAAATTGAGGTTTTGCAATGTAATTGTGTTGAAAAGCTACTAATCTATTACATGAACTACTAAAATTTGATTAAATTTTGTTTTGCGGTCCTTTTTGTAGAGGTTTCGGACGAGCGGGTCGAAATGGGCCTTTCAATGGACCCGTTGGAATTTTAACTGAGTAAAAAGTACAGAAATTGAGATTTTGCAATATAATTGTGTTCAAAAGCTCCTAATCAATTATTTGAACTCCTAATATTTGATTAAAACTTGTTTTGCAGTCCTTTTGTAGAGTTTTCGGACGAGCGGGTCGAAATGGGCCTTTCAATGGACCCGTTGGAATTTTAACTAAGTAAAAAGTAAAAAAATTGAGGTTATGCAATATAATTGTGTTAAAAAGCTCATAATCAATTATTTGAACTCCTAATATTTGAATAAAACATTTTTGCGGTCCTTTTTGTAGAGGTTTCGGACGAGCAGGTCTAAATGGGCCTTTCAATAGACCCGTTGGAGTTTTAACTGAGTAAAAAGTACAGAAATTGAGGTTTTGCAATGTAATTGTGGTTAAAAGCTTCTAATCAATTACATGAACTCCTAAAATTTGATTAAAACTTGTTTTGCGGTCCTTTTTGTAGAGGTTTCGGACGAGCGGGTCGAAATGGGCATTTCAATTGACCCGTTGGAATTTTAACTGAGTAAAAAGTACAGAAATTGAGGTTTTGCAATATAATTGTGTTGAAAAGCTCCTAATCAATTACATGAACTCCTGAAATTTGATTAAAACTTGTTTTACAGTCCTTTTTGTAGAGGTTTCGGACGAGCGGGTCGAAATAGGCCTTTCAATGGACCCGTTGGAATTTTAACTGCGTAAAAAGTACAGAAATTTCGGTTTTGCAATATAATTGTGTTGAAAAGCTCCTAATCAATTATTTGAACTCCTACTATTTGAATAAAACATTTTTGCGGTCCTTCTTGTAGAGGTTTCGGACGACCAGGTCTAAATGGGCCTTTCAATGGACCCGTTGGAATTTTAACTGAGTAAAAAGTACAGAAATTGAGGTTTTGCAATGTAATTGTGGTTAAAAGCTTCTAATCAACTACATGAACTCCTAAAATTTGATTAAAACTTGTTTTGCGGTCCTTTTTGTAGAGGTTTCGGACGAGCGGGTCGAAATGGGCATTTCAATTGACCTGTTGGAATTTTAACTGAGTAAAAAGTACAGAAATTGAGGTTTTGCAATATAATTGTGTTGAAAAGCTCCTAATCAATTACATGAACTCCTAAAATTTGATTAAAACTTGTTTTGCAGTCCTTTTTGTAGAGGTTTCGGACGAGAGGGTCGAAATAGGCCTTTCAATTGACCCGTTGGAATTTTAACTGAGTAAAAAGTACAGAAATTGAGGTTTTGCAATATAATTGTGTTGAAAAGATCCTAATCAATTATTTGAACTCCTAATATTTGATTAAAACTTGTTTTGCTGTCCTTTTTGTAGAGGTTTCGGACGAGCAGGTCAGTCCTTTTTGTAGAGGTTTCGGACGAGCGGGTCGAAATGGGCCTTTCAATGGACCCGTTGGAATTTTAAGTGAGTAAAAAGTATAGAAATTGAGGTTTTGCAATATATTTGTGTTGAAAATCTCCTAATCAATTATTTGAACTCCTAATATTTGAATAAAACCTTTTTGCAGTCGTTTTTGTAGAGGTTTCGGACGAGCAGGTCTAAATGTGCCTTTCAATGGACCCGTTGGAATTTGAACTAAGTAAAAAGTACAGAAATTGAGGTTTTGCAATGTAATTGTGTTGAAAAGCTTCTAATCAATTACATGAACTCCTAAAATTTGATTAAAACTTGTTTTGCGGTCCTTTTTGTAGAGGTTTCGGACGAGCAGGTCTAAATGGGCCTTTCAATGGACCCGTTGGAATTTTAACTGAGTAAAAAGTAAAGAAATTGCGGTTTTGCAGTATAATTGTGTTGAAAAGCTCCTAATCAATTACATGAATTCCTAAAATTTGATTAAAACTTGTTTTGCAGTCCTTTTTGTAGAGGTTTCCGACGAGCGGGTCGAAATGGGCCTTTCAATGGACCCGTTGGAATTTTAAATGAGTAAAAAGTACAGAAATTGAGGTTTTGCAATATAATTGTGTTGAAAGGCTCCTAATAAATTATTTGAACTCCTAATATTTGAATAAAACATTTTTGCGGTCCTTTTTTAGAGGTTTCGGACGAGCAGGTCTAAATGGGCCTTTCAATGGACCCGTTGGAATTTTATCTGAGTAAAAAGTACAAAATTGAGGTTTTTCAAAATAATTGTGTTTAAAAGCTCCTAATAAATTATTTGAACTCCTAATATTTGAATAAAACATTTTGCGGTCCTTTTTGTAGAGGTTTTGGACGAGCAGGGCTAAATGGTCCTTTCAATGGACCCGTTGGAATTTGAACTAAGTAAAAAGTACAGAAATTGAGGTTTTGCAATGTAATTGTGTTGAAAAGCTTCTAATCAATTACATGAAATCCTAAAATTTGATTAAAACTTGTTTTTCAGTCCTTTTTGTAGAGGTTTCGGACGAGCAGGTCTAAATGGGCCTTTCAATGGACCCGTTGGAATTTTAACTGAGTAAAAAGTAAAGAAATTGCGGTTTTGCAGTATAATTGTGTTGAAAAGCTCCTAATCAATTATTTGAACTCCTAATATTTTAATAAAACATTTTTGCGGTCCTTTTTGTAGAGGTTTCGGACGAGCAGGTCTAAATGGGCCTTTCAATGGACCCGTTGGAATTTGAACTAAGTAAAAAGTACAGAAATTGAGGTTTTGCAATGTAATTGTGTTGAAAAGCTTCTAATCAATTACATGAACTCCTAAAATTTGATTAAAACTTGTTTTGCGGTCCTTTTTGTAGAGGTTTTGGACGAGCAGGTCTAAATGGGCCTTTCAATGGACCCGTTGGAATTTTAACTGAGTAAAAAGTACAGAAATTGAGATTTTGCAATATAATTGTGTTGAAAAGCTCCTAATCAATTATTTGAACTCCTAATATTTGATTAAAACTTGTTTTGCTATCCTTTTTGTAGAGGTTTCGGACGAGCAGGTCTAAATGGGCCTTTCAATGGACCCGTTGGAATTTTAACTGAGTAAAAAGTACAGAAATTGCGGTTTTGCAATATAATTGTGTTTAAAAGCTCCTAATCAATTACATGAAATCCTAAAATTTGATTAAAACTCGTTTTGCAGTCCTTTTTGTAGAGGTTTCGGACGAGCGGGTCGAAATGGGCCTTTCAATGGACCCGTTGGAATTTTAAATGAGTAAAAAGTACAGAAATTGAGGTTTTGCAATATAATTGTGTTGAAAAGCTCCTAATCAATTATTTGAACTCCTAATTTTTGAATAAAACATTTTTCCGGTCCTTTTTGTAGAGGTTTCGGACGAGCAGGTCTAAATGGGCCTTTCAATGGACCCGTTGGAATTTTAACTAAGTAAAAAGTACAGAAATTGCGGTTTTGCAATATAATTGTGTTGAAAAGCTCTTAATCAATTATATGAACTCCTAATATTTGAATAAAACATTTCTGCGGTCCTCTTTGTAGAGGTTTCGGACGAGCAGGTCTAAATGGGCCTTTCAATGGACCCGTTGGAATTTTAAATGAGTAAAAAGTACAGAAATTGAGGTTTTGCAATATAATTGTGTTGAAAAGCTCCTAATCAATTACATGAACTCCTAAAATTTAATTAAAACTAGTTTTGCAGTCCTTTTTGTAGAGGTTTCGGACGAGCGGGTCGAAATAGGCCTTTCAATGGACCCGTTGGAATTTTTACTTAGTAAAAAGTACAGATATTGCGGTTTTGCAATATAATTGTGTTGAAAAGCTCCTAATCAATTATTTGAACTCCTAATATTTGATTAAAACTTGTTTTGCAGTCCTTTTTGTAGAGGTTTCGGACGAGCGGGTTAAAATGGGCCTTTCAATGGACCCGTTGGAATTTTAACTGAGTAAAAAGTACAGAAATTGAGGTTTTGCAATATAATTGTGTTGAAAAGCTCCTAATCAATTACATGAACTACTAAAATTTGATTAAAACTTCTTTTGTAGTCCTTTTTGTAGAGGTTTCGAACGAGCGGATCGAAATGGGCCTTTCAATGGACCCGTTGGAATTTTACCTGAGTAAAAAGTACATAAATAGAGGTTTTGCAATATAATTGTGTTTAAAAGCTCCTAATCAATTACTTGAACTCCTAAAATTTGATTAAAACTTGTTTTGCAGTCCTTTTTGTAGAGGTTTCGGACGAGCGGGTCGAAATGGGCCTTTCAATGGACCCATTGGAATTTTAACTGAGTAAAAAGTACAGAAATTGAGGTTTAGCAATATAATTGTGTTGAAAAGCTCCTAATCAATTATTTGAACTCCTAATATTTGAATAAAACATTTTTGCGGTCCTTTTTGTAGAGGTTTCGGACGAGCAGGTCTAAATGGGCCTTTCAATGGACTCGTTGGAATTTTAACTGAGTAAAAAGAATAAAAATTGAGTTTTTCCAATATATTTGTGTTGAAAAGTTCCTAATCAATTATTTGAACTCCTAAAATTTGATTAAAACTATTTTGCGGCCCTTTTTGTCAAGGTTTCGGACGAGCAGGTCTAAATGGGCCTTTCAATGGACCCGTTAGAATTTTAACTGAGTAAAAAGTAAAGAAATTGATGTTTTGCAATATAATTGTGTTGAAAAGCTCCTAATCAATTATTTGAACTCCTAATATTTGAATAAAACATTTTTGCGGTCCTTTTTGTAGAGGTTTTGGACGAGCTGGTCTAAATGGGCCTTTCAATGGACCCATTGGAATTTTAACTGAGTAAAAAGTACAGAAATTGAGGTTTTGCAATATAATTGTGTTGAAAAGCTCCTAATCAATTACATGAACTCCTAAAATTTGATGAAAACTTGTTTTGCAGTCCTTTTTGAAGAGGTTTCGGACGAGCGGGTCGAAATGGGCCTTTCAATGGACACGTTGGAATTTTAACTGAGTAAAAAGTACAGAAATTGAGGTTTTGCAATATAATTGTGTTGAAAAGCTCCTAATCAATTATTTGAACTCCTAATATTTGAATAAAACATTTTTGCGGTCCTTTTTGTAGAGGTTTCGGACGAGCGGGTCGAAATGGGCCTTTCAATGGACCCGTTGGAATTTTAAATGAGTAAAAAGTACAGAAATGTAGGTTTTGCAATATAATTGTGTTGAAAAGATCCTAATCAATTAGTTGAACTCCTAATATTTGAATAAAACATATTTGCGGTCCTTTTTGTAGAGGTTTTGGACGAGCAGGTCTAAATGGGCCTTTCAATGGACCCGTTGGAATTTTAACTTAGTAAAAAGTACAGAAATTGAGGTTTTGCAATATAATTGTGTTGAAAAGCTCCTAATCAATTATTTGAACTCCTAATATTTGAATAAAACATTTTCTTGGTCCTTTTTGTAGAGGTTTCGGACGAGCAGGTCTAAAGGGGCCTTTCAATGGACCCGTTGGAATTTTAACTGAGTAAAAAGTACAGAAATTGAGGTTTTGCAATGTAATTGTGTTGAAAAGCTTCTAATCAATTACATGAACTCCTAAAATTTGATTAAAACTTGTTTTGCGGTCCTTTTTGTAGAGGTTTCGGACGAGAGTGTCGAAATGGGCCTTTCAATGGACCCGTTGGAATTTTAACTGAGTAAAAAGTACAGAAATTGCGGCTTTGCAATATAATTGTGTTGAAAAGCTCCTAATCAATTATTTGAACTCCTAATATTTGAATAAAACATTTTTGTGGTCCTTTTTGTAGAGGTTTCGGACGAGCAAGTCTAAATGGGCCTTTAATGGACCCGTTGGAATTTTAACTGAGTAAAAAGTATTAAAATTGAGGTTTTCCATTATATTTGTGTTGGAATGTTCCTAATCAATTATTTGAACTCCTAAAATTTGATTAAAACTATTTTGCGGTCCTTTTTGTCAAGGTTTCGGACGAGCAGGTCTAAATGGACCTTTTAATGGACTCGTTAGTATTTTAACTGAGTAAAGAGTAAAGAAATTGATGTTTTGCAATATAATTGTGTTGAAAAGCTCCTAATCAATTATTTGAACTCCTAATATTTGAATAAAACATTTTTGCGGTCCTTTTTGTAGAGGTTTCGGACGAGCTGGTCTAAATGGGCCTTTCAATGGACCCGTTGAAATTTTAACTGAGTAAAAAGTACAGAAATTGAGGTTTTGCAATGTAATTGTGTTGAAAAGCTTCTAATCTATTACATGAACTCCTAAAATTTGATTAAAACTTGTTTTGCGGTCCTTTTGTAGAGGTTTCGGACGAGAGGGTCGAAATGTGCCTTTCAATGGACCCGTTGGAATTTTAACTGAGTAAAAAGTACATAAATTGAGGTTTTGCAATATAATTGTGTTGAAAAGCTCCGAATCAATTTTTTGAACTCCTAATATTTGAATAAAACATTTTTGCGGTCCTTTTTGTGGAGGTTTCAGACAGGCAGGTCTAAATGGGCCTTTCAATGGACCCGTTGGAATTTTATCTGAGTAAAAAGTACAGAAATTGAGGTTTTGCAATATAATTGTGTTGAAAAGCTCCTAATCAATTATTTGAACTCCTAATCTTTGAATAAAACATTTTTGCAGTCCTTTTTGTAGAGGTTTCGGACGAGTAGGTCTAAATGGGCCTTTCAATGGACCCGTTGGAGTTTTAACTGACTAAAAAGTACAGAAATTGAGGTTTTGCAATATAATTGTTTTGAAAAGTTCCTAATCAATTATTTGAACTCCTAATATTTGATTAAAACTTGTTTTGCGGTCCTTTTGGTAGAGGTTTCGGACGAGCAGGTCTAAATGGGCCTTTCAATGGACCCGTTGGAATTTTAACTGAGTAAAAAGTACATAAATTGCGGTTTTGCAATATAATTGTGTTGAAAAGCTCCTAATCAATTACATGAATTCCTAATGTTTGATTAAAACTTGTTTTGCAGTCCTTTTTGTAGAGGTTTCGGACGAGCAGGTCTAAATGGGCCTTTCAATGGACCCGTTGGAATTTTAACTAAGTAAAAAGTACAGAAATTGAGGTTTTGCAATGTAATTGTGTTGAAAAGCTTCTAATCAATTACATGAACTCCTAAAATTTGATTAAAACTTGTTTTGCGGTCCTTTTTGTAGAGGTTTTCGGACGAGCAGGTCTAAATGGGCCTTTCAATGGACCCGTTGGAATTTTAACTGAGTAAAAAGTACAGAAATTGAGGTTTTGCAATGTAATTGTGTTGAAAAGCTTCTAATCAATTACATGAACTCCTAAAATTTGATTAAAACTTGTTCTGCGGTCCTTTTTGTAGAGGTTTTGGACGAGAGGGTCGAAATGGGCCTTTCAATGGACCCGTTGGAATTTTAACTGAGTAAAAAGTACAGAAATTGAGGTTTTGCAATATAATTGTGTTCAAAACCTCCTAATCAATTATTTGAACTCCTAATATTTGAATAAAACATTTTTGCGGTCCTTTTTGTGGAGGTTTCAGACGAGCAGGTCTAAATGGGCCTTTCAATGGACCCGTTGGAATTTTAACTGAGTAAAAAGTACAGAAATAGAGGTTTTGCAATATAATTGTGTTTAAAAGCTCCTAATCAATTACATGAACTCCTAAAATTTGATTAAAACTTGTTTTGCAGTCCTTTTTGTAGAGGTTTCGGACGAGCGGGTCGAAATAGGCCTTTCAATGGACCCGTTGGAATTTTAACTGAGTAAAAAGT
Source organism: Hibiscus tridactylites (assembly GCA_958450335.1). NCBI lineage: Eukaryota > Viridiplantae > Streptophyta > Magnoliopsida > Malvales > Malvaceae > Hibiscus > Hibiscus tridactylites. Next base: position 1,140 of record CAUDLX010000056.1, on the reverse strand, counting down.
ACAAAAATTGAGGTTTTGCAATATAATTGTGTTGAAAAGATCCTAATCAATTATTTGAACTCCTAATATTTGATTAAAACTTTTTTTTGCTGTCCTTTTTGTAGAGGTTTCGGACGAGCAGGTCTAAATGGGCCTTTCAATGGACCCGTTGGAATTTTAACTAAGTAAAAAGTACAGAAATTGAGATTTTGCAATATAATTGTGTTGAAAAGCTCCTAATCAATTATTTGAACTCCTAATATTTGAATAAAACATTTTTGCGGTCCTTTTTGTAGAGGTTTCGGACGAGCAGGTCTAAATGGGCCTTTCAATGGACCCGTTGGAATTTTAACAGAGTAAAAAGTACAGAAATTGAGGTTTTGCAATATAATTGTGTTGAAAAGCTCCTAATAAATTATTTGAACTGCTAATATTTGAATAAAACATTTTTGCGGTCCTTTTTGTAGAGGTTTCGGACGAGCAGGTCTAAATGGGCCTTTCAATGGACCCGTTGGAATTTTAACTGAGTAAAAAGTACAGAAATTGAGGTTTTGCAATATAATTGTGTTGAAAAGCTCCGAATCAATTTTTTGAACTCCTAATATTTGAATAAAACATTTTCACGGTCCTTTGTGTGGAGGTTTCGGACAAGCAGGTCTAAATGGGCCTTTCAATGGACCCGTTGGAATTTTATCTGAGTAAAAAGTACAGAAATTGAGGTTTTGCAATATTTGAATTCCTAATATTTGATTAATACTTTTTTTGCAGTCCTTTTTGTAGAGGTTTCGGATGAGCGGGTCGAAATAGGCCTTTCAATGGACCCGTTGGAATTTTAAGTGAGTAAAAAGTATAGAAATTGAGGTTTTGCAATATAATTGTGTTGAAAAGCTCCTAATCAATTATTTGAACTCCTAATATTTGAATAAAACCTTTTGAGGTCGTTTTTGTAGAGGTTTCGGACGAGCAGGTTTAAATGTGCCTTTCAATGGACCCGTTGGAATTTTATCTGAGTAAAAAGTGTAAAATTGAGGTTTTTCAATATAATTGTGTTTAAAAGCTCCTAATCAATTATTTGAACTCCTAATATTTTAATAAAACATTTTTGCGGTCCTTTTTGTAGAGGTTTCGGACGAGCAGGTCTAAATGGGCCTTTCAATGGAC
>CAUDLX010000054.1:15000-17500 GCA_958450335.1 Hibiscus tridactylites | reverse complement strand
ACCATAGTGTCGGCATCCTCCCGATGGTGTGCGAGGCTCCCGCACCCAAGGGCCTGGTCACCCGATGGTGTGCGTGGCTCCCGCACCCAAGGGCCTAGGACCTCCCGATGGTGTGCGAGGCTCCTGCACCCAAGGGCCTAGGACCTCCCGATGGTGTGCGGGGCTCCCGCACCATAGTGTCGGCATCCTCCCGATGGTGTGCGAGGCTCCAGCACCCAAGGGCCTGGTCACCCGATGGTGTGCGAGGCTCCCGCACCCAAGGGCCTAGGACCTCCCGATGGTGTGCGAGGCTCCCGCACCCAAGGGCCTAGGACCTCCCGATGGTGTGCGAGGCTCCTGCACCCAAGGGCCTACGACCTCCCGATGGTGTGCGAGGCTCCTGCACCCAAGGGCCTAGGACCTCCCGATGGTGTGCGGGGATTCCGCACCCTAGTGTCGGCATCCTCCCGATGGTGTGCGAGGCTCCCGCACCCAAGGGCCTGGTCACCCGATGGTGTGCGAGGCTCCCGCGCCCAAGGGCCTAGGACCTCCCGATGATGTGCGAGGCTCCAGCACCCAAGGGCCTGGTCACCCGATGGTGTGCGAGGCTCCTGCACCCAAGGGCCTAGGACCGCCCGATGGTGTGCGAGGCTCCTGCACCCAAGGGCCTACGACCTCCCGATGGTGTGCGAGGCTCCTGCACCCAAGGGCCTAGGACCTCCCGATGGTGTGCGGGGATTCCGCACCCTAGTGTCGGCATCCTCCCGATGGTGTGCGAGGCTCCCGCACCCAAGGGCCTGGTTCACCCGGATGGTGTGCGAGGCTCCCACACCCTGGAGCGTTCATCCCACCGATGGGGTGCTTGGCTGCCGCACTCTAAGGGCCCCGTGGGTGCCATGTCTGAAATGGGGACACCTTCTCTAAGCACCTTGATGGTGCCCACCCAAGGGCCTTGGACCTCCCAATGGTGTGCGGGGCTTCCGCACCGTAGGGCCTTCGACCGCCCGATGTTGTTCGAGCCTCCCTACACTTGGGAGTGCTATTTTACGAAGGGGCAACTCGGGGAATTGTTCCCGTAACCAAGCCGTCATTCTTTTATCTTCACCCATGTTTTCCAAATTGTGAGGCAATCGGGAGGGACGATCGCGATTTTTGGCCTAAAGGCCACCCACCGTGGAAGCTTTCCGGCCGACCGAGACATTAGTTATATCGAATTTTCCCCATGGAGGGAGAGGGGAGGGGAGGGACGGAGTGGGGGAGGGTCGTTTTGCCTTCTTTTAGCCTCATGTTGCCTTCTTTTAGCCTCGCCGGAAAGTTCGCCGGAGACTCGCCGGAGCACCGCCGGGAACCTTGCCGGCGGTGGAGGGGGATCTCCGGTCATGGGGCTAGGCCGTGGGGCGGGCCCCACCATATGCCGCTTCAAACCCCTGGGTGCCTCGAGGATGCCCAGCAACGCTCCCCCCTATAGAGCTAAAAAAACTTTCCCACTATGCTCCCAGTAGACATTGATATGTCTGAAATGGGGACACGACCGAGGAGTCCCGATGGTGTGCGGGGCTCCCGCCCGATGGTGTGCGGGGCTGCCGCCCGATGGTGTGCGGGGCTCCCACCCGATGGTGTGCGTAGCTCCCGCCCGATGGTGTGCGGGGCTCCCGCCCGATGGTGTGCGGGGCTCCCACCCGATGGTGTGCGGGCCTCCCGCACCCTAGTGCCCGCATCTTCCCGATGGTGACCGAGGCTCCCCCACCCAAGGGCCTGGTTCACCCCGATGGTGTGCGAGGCTTCAGCACCCTTGTGCCGACATCCTCCCGATGGTGACCGAGGCTCCCGCACCCAAGGGCCTGGTTCACCCCGATGGTGTGCGAGGCTTCCGCACCCTTGTGCCGGCATCCTCCCGATGGTGACCGAGGCTCCCCCACCCAAGGGCCTGGTTCACCCCGATGGTGTGCGAGGCTTCCGCACCCTTGTGCCCGCATCCTCCCGATGGTGACCGAGGCTCCCGCACCCAAGGGCCTGGTTCACCCGATGGTGTCCGAGGCTTCCCCACCGTAGTGCCGGCATCCTCCCGATGGTGACCGAGGCTCCCGCACCCAAGGGCCTGGTTCACCCGATGGTGTCCGAGGCTTCCCCACCGTAGTGCCGGCATCCTCCCGATGGTGACCGAGGCTCCCGCACCCAAGGGCCCGGTTCACCCGATGGTGTCCGAGGCTCCCGCACACTAGTGCCCGCATCTTCCCGATGGTGACCGAGGCTCCCGCACCGTAGTGCTGGCATCCTCCCGATGGTGACCGAGGCTCCCGCACCCAAGGTGCCTGGTTCACCCGATGGTGTCCGAGGCTCCCGCACCCTAGTGCCCGCATCTTTCCGATGGTGGCCGAGGCTCCCCCACCCAAGGGCCTGGTTCACCCCGATGGTGTGCGAGGCTTCCGCACCCTTGTGCCGCCATCCTCCCGATGGTGACCGAGGCTCCCGCACCCAAGGGCCTGGTTCACCCCGATGGTGTGCGAGGCTTCCGCACCCT
>CAUDLX010000051.1:37500-39362 GCA_958450335.1 Hibiscus tridactylites | reverse complement strand
GGCCCGCACACCATCGGGTGGGAGCCCCGCACACCATCGGGCGGGAGCCCCGCACACCATCGGGCGGGAGCTACGCACACCATCGGGCGGGAGCCCCGCACACCATCGGGCGGGAGCTACGCACACCATCGGGTGGGAGCCCCGCACACCATCGGGCGGCAGCCCCGCACACCATCGGGCGGGAGCCCCGCACACCATCGGGACTCCTCGGTCGTGTCCCCATTTCAGACATATCAATGTCTACTGGGAGCATAGTGGGAAAGTTTTTTTAGCTCTATAGGGGGGGAGCGTTGCTGGGCATCCTCGAGGCACCCAGGGGTTTGAAGCGGCATATGGTGGGGCCCGCCCCACGGCCTAGCCCCATGACCGGAGATCCCCCTCCACCGCCGGCAAGGTTCCCGGCGGTGCTCCGGCGAGTCTCCGGCGAACTTTCCGGCGAGGCTAAAAGAAGGCAACATGAGGCTAAAAGAAGGCAAAACGACCCTCCCCCACTCCGTCCCTCCCCTCCCCTCTCCCTCCATGGGGAAAATTCGATATAACTAATGTCTCGGTCGGCCGGAAAGCTTCCACGGTGGGTGGCCTTTAGGCCAAAAATCGCGATCGTCCCTCCCGATTGCCTCACAATTTGGAAAACATGGGTGAAGATAAAAGAATGACGGCTTGGTTACGGGAACAATTCCCCGAGTTGCCCCTTCGTAAAATAGCACTCCCAAGTGTAGGGAGGCTCGAACAACATCGGGCGGTCGAAGGCCCTACGGTGCGGAAGCCCCGCACACCATTGGGAGGTCCAAGGCCCTTGGGTGGGCACCATCAAGGTGCTTAGAGAAGGTGTCCCCATTTCAGACATGGCACCCACGGGGCCCTTAGAGTGCGGCAGCCAAGCACCCCATCGGTGGGATGAACGCTCCAGGGTGTGGGAGCCTCGCACACCATCCGGGTGAACCAGGCCCTTGGGTGCGGGAGCCTCGCACACCATCGGGAGGATGCCGACACTAGGGTGCGGAATCCCCGCACACCATCGGGAGGTCCTAGGCCCTTGGGTGCAGGAGCCTCGCACACCATCGGGAGGTCGTAGGCCCTTGGGTGCAGGAGCCTCGCACACCATCGGGCGGTCCTAGGCCCTTGGGTGCAGGAGCCTCGCACACCATCGGGTGACCAGGCCCTTGGGTGCTGGAGCCTCGCACATCATCGGGAGGTCCTAGGCCCTTGGGCGCGGGAGCCTCGCACACCATCGGGTGACCAGGCCCTTGGGTGCGGGAGCCTCGCACACCATCGGGAGGATGCCGACACTAGGGTGCGGAATCCCCGCACACCATCGGGAGGTCCTAGGCCCTTGGGTGCAGGAGCCTCGCACACCATCGGGAGGTCGTAGGCCCTTGGGTGCAGGAGCCTCGCACACCATCGGGCGGTCCTAGGCCCTTGGGTGCAGGAGCCTCGCACACCATCGGGTGACCAGGCCCTTGGGTGCTGGAGCCTCGCACATCATCGGGAGGTCCTAGGCCCTTGGGCGCGGGAGCCTCGCACACCATCGGGTGACCAGGCCCTTGGGTGCGGGAGCCTCGCACACCATCGGGAGGATGCCGACACTAGGGTGCGGAATCCCCGCACACCATCGGGGAGGTCCTAGGCCCTTGGGTGCAGGAGCCTCGCACACCATCGGGAGGTCGTAGGCCCTTGGGTGCAGGAGCCTCGCACACCATCGGGAGGTCCTAGGCCCTTGGGTGCGGGAGCCTCGCACACCATCGGGAGGTCCTAGGCCCTTGGGTGCGGGAGCCTCGCACACCATCGGGTGACCAGGCCCTTGGGTGCTGGAGCCTCGCACACCATCGGGAGGATGCCGACACTATGGTGCGGGAGCCCCG
>CAUDLX010000050.1:0-196104 GCA_958450335.1 Hibiscus tridactylites | reverse complement strand
CCAACGGGTCCATTGAAAGGCCCATTTCGACCCGCTTCGTCCGAAACCTCTACAAAAAGGACTGCAAAACAAGTTTTAATCAAATTTTACGAGTTCATGTAATTGATTAGGAGCTTTTCAACACAATTATATTGCAAAACCTAAAATTATGTACTTTTTACTCAGTTAACATTCCAACGGGTCCATTGAAAGGCCCATTTCGACCTGCTCGTCCGAAAACCTCTACAAAAAGGACCGCAAAAATCTTTTATTCAAATATTAGGAGTTCAAATAATTTATTAGGAGCTTTTCAATACAATTATATTGCAAAACCTCAATTTATGTACTTTTTACTCAGTTAAAATTCCAACGGGTCTATTGAAAGGCCCATTTAGACCTGCTCGTCAGAACCTCTACAAAAAGGACCGCAAAAATGTTTTATTCAAATATTAGGAGTTCAAATAATTGATTAGGAGCTTTTCAGCACAATTATATTGCAAAACCTCAATTTTTGTACTTTTTACTCATTTAAAATTCCAACGGGTGCATTGAAAGGCCCATTTAGACCTGCTCGTCCGAAACCTCTACAAAAAAGGACCGCAAAAATGTTTTATTCAAATATTAGGAGTTCAAATAATTGATTAGGAGCTTTTCAACACAATTATATTGCAAAAACCTCAATTTTTGTACTTTTTACTCATTTTAATATTCAACGGGTCCATTGAAAGGCCCATTTAGACCTGCTCGTCCGAAACCTCTACAAAAAGGACCGCAAAAATGTTTTATTCAAATATTAGGAGTTCAAATAATTGATTAGGAGCTTTTCAACACAATTATATTGCAAAACCTCAATTTCTGCACTTTTTACTCATTTAAAAATTCCAACGGGTCCATTGAAAGGCCCATTTCGACCTGCTCGGCCGAAACCTCTACAAAAAGGACTGCAAAACAAGTTTTAATCAAATTTTAGGAGTTCATGTAATTGATTAGGACCTTTTCAACACAATTATATTGCAAAACCTCAATTTATGTACTTTTTACTTAGTTAAATTTCCAACGGGGTCCATTGAAAGGCCCATTTCGACCCGCTCGTCCGAAACCTCTACAAAAAGGACCGCATAACAAGTTTTCATAAAATATTAGGAGTTCAAATAATTGATTAATAGCTTTTCAACACAATTATATTGCAAAACCTCAATTTCTGTACTTTTACTCAGTTAAAATTCCAACGGGTCCATTGAAAGGCCCATTTAGACCTGCTCGTCCGAAACCTCTACAAAAAGGACTGCAAAACAATGTTTTAATCAAATATTAGGAGTTCAAATAATTCATTAGGAGCTTTCCAACACAATTATATTGCAAACCGCAATTTCTGTACTTTTTACTCAGTTTAAAATTCTAACGGGTCCATTGAAAGGCCCATTTCAACCCGCTCGTCCGAAACCACTACAAAAAGGACTGCAAAACAAGTTTTAATCAAATTTTAGGAGTTCAAGTAATTCATTAGGAGCTTTTTCAACACAATTATATTGGAAAACCTCAATTTCTGTACTTTTTACTCAGTTAAAATTCCAACGGGTCCATTGAAAGGCCCATTTGGACCGCTCGTCCGAAACTTCTACAAAAAGGACCGCAAAAATGTTTTATTCAAATATTAGGAGTTCAAATAATTGATTAGGAGCTTTTCAACACAATTATATTGCAAAACCTCAATTTCTGTACTTTTTACTCATTTAAAATTCCAACGGGTCTATTGAAAGGCCCATTTAGACCTGCTCGTCCGAAACCTCTACAAAAAGGGCTGCAAAACAAGTTTTAATCAAATTTTAGGAATTCATGTAATTGATTAGGAGCTTTTCAACACAATTATATTGCAAAACCGCAATTTCTGTACTTTTTACTCAATTAAAATTCCAACGGGTCATTGAAAGCCCATTTCGACCCGCTCGTCCGAACCTCTATAAAAGGACTGCAAAACAAGTTTTAATCAAATTTTAGGAGTTCATGTAATAGATTAGGACCTTTTCAACACAATTATATTGCAAAACCTCAATTTCTGTACTTTTTATTCATTTAAAATTCCAACGGGTCCATTGAAAGGCCCATTTAGACCTACTCGTCCGAAACGTCTACAAAAAGGACTGCAAAACAAGTTTTAATCAAATTTTAGGAGTTCATGTAATTGATTAGGAGCTTTTCAACACAAGTATATTGCAAAACCTCAATTTCTGTACTTTTTAATCAGTTAAAATTCAAACGAGGTCCATTGAAAGGCCCATTTCGACCTGCTCGTCCGAAACCTCTACAAAAAGGACCGCAAAACAAGTTTTAATCAAATATTAGGAGTTCAAATAATTGATTAGGAACTTTCAAAACAATTATATTGCAAAACCGCAATTTTTGTACTTTTTACTCAGTTAAATTCCAACGGGTCCATTGAAAGGCCCATTTCGACCCGCTCGTCCGAAACCTCTACAAAAAGGACTGCAAAACAAGTTTTAATCAAATTTTACGAGTTCATGTAATTGATTAGGAGCTTTTCAACACAATTATATTGCAAAACCTAAAATTATGTACTTTTTACTCAGTTAACATTCCAACGGGTCCATTGAAAGGCCCATTCGACCTGCTCGTCCGAAACCTTCTACAAAAAGGACCGCAAAAATCTTTTATTCAATATTAGGAGTTCAAATAATTTATTAGGAGCTTTTCAATACAATTATATTGCAAAACCTCAATTTATGTACTTTTTTACTCAGTTAAAATCCAACGGGTCTATTGAAAGGCCCATTTAGACCTGCTCGTCAGAAACCTCTACAAAAAGGACCGCAAAAATGTTTTATTCAAATATTAGGAGTTCAAATAATTGATTAGGAGCTTTTCAGCACAATTATATTGCAAAAACCTCAATTTTTGTACTTTTTACTCATTTAAAATTCCAACGGGTGCATTGAAAGGCCCATTTAGACCTGCTCGTCCGAAACCTCTACAAAAAGGACCGCAAAAATGTTTTATTCAAATATTAGGAGTTCAAATAATTGATTAGGAGCTTTTCAACACAATTATATTGCAAAACCTCAATTTTTGTACTTTTTACTCATTTAATATTCCAACGGGTCCATTGAAAGGCCCATTTAGACCTGCTCGTCCGAAACCTCTACAAAAAGGACCGCAAAAATGTTTTATTCAAATATTAGGAGTTCAAATAATTGATTAGGAGCTTTTCAACACAATTATATTGCAAAACCTCAATTTCTGCACTTTTTACTCATTTAAAATTCCAACGGGTCCATTGAAAGGCCATTTCGACCTGCTCGGCCGAAACCTCTACAAAAAGGACTGCAAAACAAGTTTTAATCAAATTTTAGGAGTTCATGTAATTGATTAGGACCTTTTCAACACAATTATATTGCAAAACCTCAATTTATGTACTTTTTACTTAGTTAAATTTCCAACGGGTCCATTGAAAGGCCATTTCGACCCGCTCGTCCGAAACCTCTACAAAAGGACCGCATAACAAGTTTTCATAAAATATTAGGAGTTCAAATAATTGATTAATAGCTTTTCAACACAATTATATTGCAAAACCTCAATTTCTGTACTTTTTACTCAGTTAAAATTCCAACGGTCCATTGAAAGGCCCATTTAGACCTGCTCGTCCGAAACCTCTACAAAAAGGACTGCAAAACAATGTTTTAATCAAATATTAGGAGTTCAAATAATTCATTAGGAGCTTTCCAACACAATTATATTGCAAACCGCAATTTCTGTACTTTTTACTCAGTTAAAATTCTAACGGGTCCATTGAAAGGCCCATTTCAACCCGCTCGTCCGAACCACTACAAAAAGGACTGCAAAACAAGTTTTAAATCAAATTTTAGGAGTTCAAGTAATTCATTAGGAGCTTTTCAACACAATTATATTGGAAAACCTCAATTTCTGTACTTTTTACTCAGTTAAAATTCCAACGGGTCCATTGAAAGGCCCATTTAGACCCGCTCGTCCGAAACTTCTACAAAAAGGACCGCAAAAATGTTTTATTCAAATATTAGGAGTTCAAATAATTGATTAGGAGCTTTTCAACACAATTATATTGCAAAACCTCAATTTCTGTACTTTTTACTCATTTAAAATTCCAACGGGTCTATTGAAAGGCCCATTTAGACCTGCTCGTCCGAAACCTCTACAAAAAGGGCTGCAAAACAAGTTTTAATCAAATTTTAGGAATTCATGTAATTGATTAGGAGCTTTTCAACACAATTATATTGCAAAACCGCAATTTCTGTACTTTTTACTCATTAAAATTCCAACGGGTCCATTGAAAGGCCCATTTCGACCCGCTCGTCCGAAACCTCTATAAAAGGACTGCAAAACAAGTTTTAATCAAATTTTAAGAGTTCATGTAATAGATTAGGACCTTTCAACACAATTATATTGCAAAACCTCAATTTCTGTACTTTTTATTCATTTCAAATTCCCAACGGGTCCATTGAAAGGCCCATTTAGACCTACTCGTCCGAAACGTCTACAAAAAGGACTGCAAAACAAGTTTTAATCAAATTTTAGGAGTTCATGTAATTGATTAGGAGCTTTTCAACACAAGTATATTTCAAAACCTCAATTTCTGTACTTTTTAATCAGTTAAAATTCCAACGGGTCCATTGAAAGGCCCATTTCGACCTGCTCGTCCGAAACCTCTACAAAAAGGACCGCAAAACAAGTTTTAATCAAATATTAGGAGTTCAAATAATTGATTAAGAACTTTTCAAAACAATTATATTGCAAAACCGCAATTTTGTACTTTTTACTCAGTTAAAATTCCAACGGGTCCATTGAAAGGCCCATTTCGACCCGCTCGTCCGAAACTCTACAAAAAGACTGCAAAACAAGTTTTAATCAAATTTTACGAGTTCATGTAATTGATTAGGAGCTTTTCAACATAATTATATTGCAAAACCTAAAATTATGTACTTTTTACTCAGTTAACATTCCAACGGGTCCATTGAAAGGCCATTTAGACCTGCTCGTCCGAAACCTCTACAAAAAGGACCGCAAAAATCTTTTATTCAAATATTAGGAGTTCAAATAATTTATTAGGAGCTTTTCAACACAATTATATTGCAAAACCTCAATTTCTGTACTTTTTACTTAGTTAAAATTCCAACGGGTCCATTGAAAGGCCCATTTAGACCTGCTCGTCAGAAACCTCTACAAAAAGGACCGCAAAAATGTTTTATTCAAATATTAGGAGTTCAAATAATTGATTAGGAGCTTTTCAGCACAATTATATTGCAAAACCTCAATTTTTGTACTTTTTACTCATTTAAAATTCCAACGGGTGCATTGAAAGGCCCATTTAGACCTGCTCGTCCGAAACCTCTACAAAAAGGACCGCAAAAATGTTTTATTCAAATATTAGGGTTCAAATAATTGATTAGGAGCTTTTCAACACAATTATATTGCAAAACCTCAATTTTTGTACTTTTTACTCATTTAATATTCCAACGGGTCCATTGAAAGGCCCATTTAGACCTGCTCGTCCGAAACCTCTACAAAAAGGACCGCAAAAATGTTTTATTCAAATATTAGGAGTTCAAATAATTGATTAGGAGCTTTTCAACACAAATTATATTGCAAAACCTCAATTTCTGCACTTTTTACTCATTTAAAATTCCAACGGGTCCATTGAAAGGCCCATTTCGACCTGCTCGGCCGAAACCTCTACAAAAAGGACTGCAAAACAAGTTTTAATCAAATTTTAGGAGTTCATGTAATTGATTAGGACCTTTTCAACACAATTATATTGCAAAACCTCAATTTATGTACTTTTTACTTAGTTAAATTTCCAACGGGTCCATTGAAAGGCCCATTTCGACCCGCTCGTCCGAAACCTCTACAAAAAGGACTGCATAACAAGTTTTCATAAAATATTAGGAGTTCAAATAATTGATTAATAGCTTTTCAACACAATTATATTGCAAAACCTCAATTTCTGTACTTTTTACTCAGTTAAAATTCCAACGGGTCCATTGAAAGGCCCATTTAGACTGCTCGTCCGAAACCTCTACAAAAAGGACTGCAAAACAATGTTTTAATCAAATATTAGGAGTTCAAATAATTCATTAGGAGCTTTCCAACACAATTATATTGCAAACCGCAATTTCTGTACTTTTTACTCAGTTAAAATTCTAACGGGTCCATTGAAAGGCCCATTTCAACCCGCTCGTCCGAAACCACTACAAAAAAGGACTGCAAAACAAGTTTTAATCAAATTTTAGGAGTTCATGTAATTCATTAGGAGCTTTTCAACACAATTATATTGGAAAACCTCAATTTCTGTACTTTTTACTCAGTTAAAATTCCAACGGGTCCATTGAAAGGCCCATTTAGACCCGCTCGTCCGAAACTTCTAACAAAAAGGACCGCAAAAATGTTTTATTCAAATATTAGGAGTTCAAATAATTGATTAGGAGCTTTTCAACACAATTATATTGCAAAACCTCAATTTCTGTACTTTTTACTCATTTAAAATTCCAACGGGTCTATTGAAAGGCCCATTTAGACCTGCTCGTCCGAAACCTCTACAAAAAGGGCTGCAAAACAAGTTTTAATCAAATTTTAGGAATTCATGTAATTGATTAGGAGCTTTTCAACACAATTATATTGCAAAACCGCAATTTCTGTACTTTTTACTCAGTTAAAATTCCAACGGGTCCATTGAAAGGCCCATTTCGACCCGCTCGTCCGAAACCTCTATAAAAGGACTGCAAAACAAGTTTTAATCAAATTTTAGGAGTTCATGTAATAGATTAGGACCTTTTCAACACAATAATATTGCAAAACCTCAATTTCTGTACTTTTTATTCATTTAAAATTCCAACGGGTCCATTGAAAGGCCCATTTCGACCTACTCGTCCGAAAACCTCTACAAAAAGGACTGCAAAACAAGTTTTAATCAAATTTTAGGAGTTCATGTAATTGATTAGGAGCTTTTCAACACAAGTATATTGCAAAACCTCAATTTTTGTACTTTTTAATCAGTTAAAATTCCAACGGGTCCATTGAAAGGCCCATTTCGACCTGCTCGTCCGAAACCTCTACCAAAAAGGACCGCAAAACAAGTTTTAATCAAATATTAGGAGTTCAAATAATTGATTAGGAACTTTTCAAAACAATTATATTGCAAAACCGCATTTTTGTACTTTTTACTCAGTTAAAATTCCAACGGGTCCATTGAAAGGCCCATTTCGACCCGCTCGTCCGAAACCTCTACAAAAAGGACTGCAAAACAAGTTTTAATCAAATTTACGAGTTCATGTAATTGATTAGGAGCTTTTCAACATAATTATATTGCAAAACCTAAAATTATGTACTTTTTACTCAGTTAACATTCCAACGGGTCCATTGAAAGGCCCATTTAGACCTGCTCGTCCGAAACCTCTACAAAAAGGACCGCAAAAATCTTTTATTCAAATATTAGGAGTTCAAATAATTTATTAGGAGCTTTTCAACACAATTATATTGCAAAACCTCAATTTCTGTACTTTTTACTCAGTTAAATTCCAACGGGTCCATTGAAAGGCCCATTTAGACCTGCTCGTCAGAAACCTCTACAAAAAGGACCGCAAAAATGTTTTATTCAAATATTAGGAGTTCAAATAATTGATTAGGAGCTTTTCAGCACAATTATATTGCAAAACCTCAATTTTTGTACTTTTTACTCATTTAAAATTCCAACGGGTGCATTGAAAGGACCATTTAGACCTGCTCGTCCGAAACCTCTACAAAAAGGACCGCAAAATGTTTTATTCAAATATTAGGAGTTCAAATAATTGATTAGGAGCTTTTCAACACAATTATATTGCAAAACCTCAATTTTTGTAATTTTTTCTCATTTAATATTCCAACGGGTCCATTGAAAGGCCCATTTATACCTGCTCGTCCGAAACCTCTACAAAAAGGACCGCAAAATGTTTTATTCAAATATTAGGAGTTCAAATAATTGATTAGGAGCTTTTCAACACAATTATATTGCAAAACCTCAATTTCTGCACTTTTTTACTCATTTAAAATTCCAACGGGTCCATTGAAAGGCCCATTTCGACCTGCTCGGCCGAAACCTCTACAAAAAGGACTGCAAAACAAGTTTTAATCAAATTTTAGGAGTTCATGTAATTGATTAGGACCTTTTCAACACAATTATATTGCAAAACCTCAATTTATGTACTTTTTACTTAGTTAAATTTCCAACGGGTCCATTGAAAGGCCCATTTCGACCCGCTCGTCCGAAACCTCTACAAAAAGGACTGCATAACAAGTTTTCATAAAATATTAGGAGTTCAAATAATTGATTAATAGCTTTTCAACACAATTATATTGCAAAACCTCAATTTCTGTACTTTTTACTCAGTTAAAATTCCAACGGGTCCATTGAAAGGCCCATTTTAGACCTGCTCGTCCGAAACCTCTACAAAAAGGACTGCAAAACAATGTTTTAATCAAATATTAGGAGTTCAAATAATTCATTAGGAGCTTTCCAACACAATTATATTGCAAAACCGCAATTTCTGTACTTTTACTCAGTTAAAATTCTAACGGGTCCATTGAAAGGCCCATTTCAACCCGCTCGTCCGAAACCACTACAAAAGGACTGCAAAACAAGTTTTAATCAATTTTAGGAGTTCATGTAATTCATTAGGAGCTTTTCAACACAATTATATTGGAAAACCTCAATTTCTGTACTTTTTACTCAGTTAAAATTCCAACGGGTCCATTGAAAGGCCCATTTAGACCCGCTCGTCCGAAACTTCTACAAAAAGGACCGCAAAAATGTTTTATTCAAATATTATGAGTTCAAATAATTGATTAGGAGCTTTTCAACACAATTATATTGCAAAACCTCAATTTCTGTACTTTTTACTCATTAAAATTCCAACGGGTCCACTGAAAGGCCCATTTCGACCCGCTCGTCCGAAACCTCTACAAAAAGGACTGCAAAACAAGTTTTAATCAAATTTTAGGAGTTCATGTAATTGATTAGGACCTTTTCAACACAATTATATTGCAAAACCTCAATTTATGTACTTTTTACTTAGTTAAAATTCCAACGGGTCCAATGAAAGGCCCATTTCGACCTACTCGTCCGAAACCTCTACAAAAAGGACCGCAAAAATGTTTTAATAAAATATTAGGAGATCAAATAATTGATTAGGAGCTTTTCAACACAATTATATTGCAAAACCTCAATTTCTCTACTTTTTACTCAGTTAAAATTCCAACGGGTCCATTGAAAGGCCCATTTCAACCCGCTCGTCCGAAACCTCTACAAAAAGGACTGCAAAAATGTTTTATTCAAATATTAGGAGTTCAAATAATTGATTAGGAGCTTTTCAACACAATTATATTGGAAAACCTCAATTTTTGTACTTTTTACTCAGTTAAAATTCCAACGGGTCCATTGAAAGGCCCATTTAGACCCGCTCATCCGAAACTTCTACAAAAAGGACCGCAAAAATGTTTTATTCAAATATTAGGAGTTCAAATAATTGATTAGGAGCTTTTCAACACAATTATATTGCAAAACCTCAATTTCTGTACTTTTTACTCATTTAAAATTCCAACGGGTCTATTGAAAGGCCCATTTCGACCTGCTCGTCCGAAACCTCTACAAAAAGGGCTGCAAAACAAGTTTTAATCAAATTGTAGGAATTCATGTAATTGATTAGGAGCTTTTCAACACAAATATATTGCAAAACTTCAATTTCTGTACTTTTTACTCAGTTAAAATTCCAACGGGTCCATTGAAAGGCCCATTTAGACCTGCTCGTCCGAAACCTCTACAAAAAGGACTGCAGAACAAGTTTTCATAAAATATTAGGAGTTCAAATAATTGATTCGGAGCTTTTCAACACAATTATATTGCAAAACCGCAATTTCTGTACTTTTTACTCAGTTAAAATTCTAACGGGTCCATTGAAAGGCCCATTTCAACCCGCTCGTCCGAAACCTCTACAAAAAGGAGTGCAAAAATGTTTTATTCAAATATTAGGAGTTCAAATAATTGATTAGGAGCTTTTCAACACAATTATATTGGAAAACCTCAATTTCTGTACTTTTTACTCAGTTAAAATTCCAACGGGTCCATTGAAAGGCCCATTTAGACCCGCTCATCCGAAACTTCTACAAAAAGGACCGCAAAAATGTTTTATTCAAATATTAGGAGTTCAAATAATTGATTAGGAGCTTTTCAACACAATTATATTGCAAAACCTCAATTTCTGTACTTTTTACTCATTTAAAATTCCAACGGGTCTATTGAAAGGCCCATTTCGACCTGCTCGTCCGAAACCTCTACAAAAAGGGCTGCAAAACAAGTTTTAATCAAATTGTAGGAATTCATGTAATTGATTAGGAGCTTTTCAACACAAATATATTGCAAAACTTCAATTTCTGTACTTTTTACTCAGTTAAAATTCCAACGGGTCCATTGAAAGGCCCATTTAGACCTGCTCGTCCGAAACCTCTACAAAAAGGACTGCAGAACAAGTTTTCATAAAATATTAGGAGTTCAAATAATTGATTCGGAGCTTTTCAACACAATTATATTGCAAAACCTCAATTTCTGTACTTTTTACTCATTTAAAATTCCAACGGGTCCACTGAAAGGCCCATTTCGACCCGCTCGTCCGAAACCTCTACAAAAAGGACTGCAAAACAAGTTTTAATCAAATTTTAGGAGTTCATGTAATTGATTAGGACCTTTTCAACACAATTATATTGCAAAACCTCAATTTATGTACTTTTTACTTAGTTAAAATTCCAACGGGTCCATTGAAAGGCCCATTTCAACCTGCTCGTCCGAAACCTCTACAAAAAGGACCGCAAAAATGTTTTAATAAAATATTAGGAGATCAAATAATTGATTAGGAGCTTTTCAACACAATTATATTGCAAAACCTCAATTTCTCTACTTTTTACTCAGTTAAAATTCCAACGGGTCCATTGAAAGGCCCATTTCAACCCGCTCGTCCGAAACCTCTACAAAAAGGATTGCAAAAATGTTTTATTCAAATATTAGGAGTTCAAATAATTGATTAGGAGCTTTTCAACACAATTATATTGGAAAACCTCAATTTCTGTACTTTTTACTCAGTTAAAATTCCAACGGGTCCATTGAAAGGCCCATTTAAACCCGCTCGTCCGAAACTTCTACAAAAAGGACCGCAAAAATGTTTTATTCAAATATTAGGAGTTCAAATAATTGATTAGGAGCTTTTCAACACAATTATATTGCAAAACCGCAATTTCTGTACTTTTTACTCATTTAAAATTCCAACGGGTCTATTGAAAGGCCCATTTCGACCTGCTCGTCCGAAACCTCTACAAAAAGGGCTGCAAAACAAGTTTTAATCAAATTTTAGGAATTCATGTAATTGATTAGGAGCTTTTCAACACAATTATATTGCAAAACCGCAATTTCTGTACTTTTTACTCAGTTAAAATTCTAACGGGTCCATTGAAAGGCCCATTTAGACCTGCTCGTCCGAAACCTCTACAAAAAGGACTGCATAACAAGTTTTCATAAAATATTAGGAGTTCAAATAATTGATTAGGAGCTTTTCAACACAATTATATTGCAAAACCTCAATTTCTGTACTTTTTACTCATTTAAAATTCCAACGGGTCCACTGAAAGGCCCATTTCGACCCGCTCGTCCGGAACCTCTACAAAAAGGACTGCAAAACAAGTTTTATTCAAATTTTAGGAGTTCATGTAATTGATTAGGACCTTTTCAACACAATTATATTGCAAAACCTTAATTTATGTACTTTTTACTTAGTTAAAATTCCAACGGGTCCATTGAAAGGCCCATTTCGACCTGCTCGTCCGAAACCTCTACAAAAAGGACCGCAAAAATGTTTTAATAAAATATTAGGAGATCAAATAATTGATTAGGAGCTTTTCAACACAATTATATTGAAAAACCTCAATTTCTCTACTTTTTACTCAGTTAAAATTCCAACGGGTCCATTGAAAGGCCCATTTAGAACTGCTCATCCCAAACCTCTACAAAAAGGACCGCAAAAATGTTTTATTCAAATATTAGGAGTTCAAATAATTGATTAGGAGCTTTTCAACACAATTATATTGGAAAACCTCAATTTCTGTACTTTTTACTCAGTTAAAATTCCAACGGGTCCATTGAAAGGCCCATTTAGACCCGCTCGTCCGAAACTTCAACAAAAAGGACCGCAAAAATGTTTTATTCAAATATTAGGAGTTCAAATAATTGATTAGGAGCTTTTCAACACAATTATATTGCAAAATCTCAATTTCTGTACTTTTTACTCATTTAAAATTCCAACGGGTCTATTGAAAGGCCCATTTCGACATGCTCGTCCGAAACCTCTACAAAAAGTGCTGCAAAACAAGTTTTAATCAAATTTTAGGAAATCATGTAATTGATTAGGAGCTTTTCAACACAATTATATTGCAAAACCGCAATTTCTGTACTTTTTACTCAGTTAAAATTCCAACGGGTCCATTGAAAGGCCCATTTAGACCTGCTCGTCCGAAACCTCTACAAAAAGGACTGCATAACAAGTTTTCATAAAATATTAGGAGTTCAAATAATTGATTAGGAGCTTTTCAACACAATTATATTGCAAAACCTCAATTTCTGTACTTTTTACTCATTTAAAATTCCAACGGGTCCATTGAAAGGCCCATTTCGACCCACTCGTCCGAAACCTCTACAAAAAGGACTGCAGAACAAGTTTTAATCAAATTTTAGGAGTTCATGTAATTGATTAGGACCTTTTCAACACAATTATATTGCAAAACCTCAATTTATGTACTTTTTACTTAGTTAAAATTCCAACGGGTCCATTGAAAGGCCCATTTCGACCTGCTCGTCCGAAACCTCTACAAAAAGGGCTGCAAAACAAGTTTTAATCAAATTTTAGGTATTCATGTAATTGATTAGGAGCATTCCAACACAATTATATTGCTAAACCGCAATTTCTGTACTTTTTACTCAGTTAAAATTCCAACGGGTCCATTGAAAGGCCCATTTAGACCTGCTCGTCTGAAACCTATACAAAAAGGACCGCAAAACAAGTTTTAATAAAATATTAGGAGTTCAAATAATTGATTAGGAGCTTTTCAACACAATTATATTGCAAAACCGCAATTTCTGAACTTTTTACTCAGATAAAATTCCAACGGGTCTATTGAAAGGCCCAATTCGACCTGCTCGTCCGAAACCTCTACAAAAAGGACTGCAAAACAAGTTTTAATCAAATTTTAGAAGTTCATGTAATTGATTAGGAGCTTTTCAACACAATTATATTGCAAAACCTCAATTTCTGTACTTTTTACTCATTTAAAATTCCAACGGGTCCACTGAAAGGCCCATTTCGACCCGCTCGTCCGAAACCTCTACAAAAAGGACTGCAAAACAAGTTTTAATCAAATTTTAGGAGTTCATGTAATTGATTATGAGCTTTTCAGCACAATTATATTGCAAAACCTCAATTTCTGTACTTTTTATTTAGTTAAAATTCCAACGGGTCCATTGAAAGGCCCATTTAGATCTGCTCGTCCGAAACCTCTACAAAAAGGACCGCAAAAATGTTTTATTCAAATATTAGGAGATCAAATAATTGATTAGGAGCTTTTCAACACAATTATATTACAAAACCTCAATTTCTGTACTTTTTACTTAGTTAAAATTCCAACGGGTCCATTGAAAGGCCCATTTCGACTTGCTCGTCCGAAACCTCTACAAAAAGGGCTACAAAACAAGTTTTAATCAAATTCTAGGAGTTCATGTAATTGATTAGGAGCTTCTCAACACAATTATATTGCAAAACCGCAATTTCTGTACTTTTTACTTGGTTAAAATTCCAATGGGTCCATTGAAAGGCCCATTTAGACCTGCTCGTCCGAAACCTCTACAAAAAGGACCACATAACAAGTTTTAATAAAATATTAGGCGTTCAAATAATTGATTATCAGCTTTTCAACACAATTATATTGCAAAACCGCAATTTCTGTACTTTTTACTCAGTTAAAATTCCAACGGGTCCATTGAAAGGCCCAATTCGACCCGCTCGTCCGAAACCTCTACAAAAAGGACTGCAAAACAAGTTTTAATCAAATTTTAGGAGTTCATGTAATTGATTAGGAGCTTTTCAGCACAATTATATTGCAAAACCTCAATTTCTGTACTTTTTATTTAGTTAAAATTCCAACGGGTCCATTGAAAGGCCCATTTAGATCTGCTCGTCCGAAACCTCTACAAAAAGGACCGCAAAAATGTTTTATTCAAATATTAGGAGATCAAATAATTGATTAGGAGCTTTTCAACACAATTATATTACAAAACCTCAATTTCTGTACTTTTTACTTAGTTCAAATTCCAACGGGTCCATTGAAAGGCCCATTTAGACCTGCTCGTCCCAAACCTCTACAAAAAGGACCACAAAAATGTTTTATTCAAATATTAGGAGTTCAAATAATTGATTAGGAGCTTTTCAACACAATTATATTGCAAAACCGCAATTTCTGTACTTTTTACTCAGGTAAAATTCCAACGGGTCCATTGAAAGGCCCATTTAGACCTGCTCGTCCGAAACCTCTACAAAAAGGACCGCAAAAATCTTTTATTCAAATATTAGGAGTTCAAATAATTCATTAGGAGCTTTTCAACACAATTATATTGCAAAACCTCAATTTCTGTACTTTTTACTCAGTAAAAATTCCAACGGGTCCATTGAAAGGACCATTTAGACCTGCTCGTCCGAAACCTCTACAAAAAGGACCGCAAAAATGTTTTATTCAAATATTAGGAGTTCAAATAATTGATTAGGAGCTTTTTAACACAATTATATTGCAAAACCTCAATTTCTGTACTTTTTACTCATTTAAAATTCCAACGGGTCCATTGAAAGGTCCATTTCGACCCGCTCGTCCGAAACCTCTACAAAAAGGACTCCAGAACAAGTTTTAATCAAATTTTAGGAGTTCATGTAATTGATTAGGAGCTTTTAAACACAATTATATTGCAAAACCTCAATTTTCTGTACTTTTTACTCGGTTAAAATTCCAATGGGTCCATTGAAAGGCCCATTTAGACCTGCTCGTCCAAAACCTCTACAAAAAGGACCGTATAACAAGTTTTAATAAAATATTAGGAGTTCAAATAATTGATTATGAGCTTTTCAACACAATTATATTGCAAAACCGCAATTTTTGTACTTTTTACTCAGTTAAAATTCCAACGGGTCCATTTGAAGGACCAATTCGACCCGCTCGTCCGAAACCTCTACAAAAAGGACTGCAAAACAAGTTTTAATCAAATTTTAGGAGTTCATGTAATTGATTATGAGCTTTTCAGCACAATTATATTGCAAAACCTCAATTTCTGTACTTTTTACTCAGTTAAAATTCCAACGGGTCCATTGAAAGGCCCATTTCGACCTGCTCGTCCGAAACCTCTACAAAAAGGGCTACAAAACAAGTTTTAATCAAATTTTAGGAATTCATGTAATTGATTAGGAGCTTTTCAACACAATTATATTGCAAAACTGCAATTTCTGTACTTTTTACTCGGTTAAAATTCCAATGGGTCCATTGAAAGGCCCATTTAGACCTGCTCGTCCGAAACCTCTACAAAAAGGACCGCATAACAAGTTTTAATAAAATATTAGGAGTTCAAATAATTTATTATGAGCTTTTCAACACAATTATATTGCAAAACCGCAATTTCTGTACTTTTTACTCAGCTAAAATTCCAACGGGTCCATTGAAAGGCCCAATTCGACCCGCTCGTCCGAAACCTCTACGAAAAGGACTGCAAAACAAGTTTTAATCAAATTTTAGGAGTTCATGTAATTGATTATGAGCTTTTCAGCACAATTATATTGCAAAACCTCAATTTATGTACTTTTTACTCAGTTAAAATTCCAACGGGTCCATTGAAAGGCCCATTTAGATCTGCTCGTCCGAAACCTTTACAAAAAGGACCGCAAAAATGTTTTATTCAAATATTAGGAGATCAAATAATTGATTAGGAGCTCTTCAACACAATTATATTGCAAAACCTCAATTTCTGTACTTTTTACTCAGTTAAAATTCCAACGGGTCCATTGAAAGGCCCATTTAGACCTGCTCGTCCCAAACCTCTACAAAAAGTACCGCAAAAATGTTTTATTCAAATATTAGGAGTTCAAATAATTGATTAGGAGCTTTTCAACACAATTATATTGCAAAACCGCAATTTATGTACTTTTTAATCAGTTAAAATTCCAACGGGTCCATTGAAAGGCCCATTTAGACCTGCTCGTCCGAAACCTCTACAAAAAGGACTGCAAAAATCTTTTATTCAAATATTAGGAGTTAAAATAATTGATTAGGAGCTTTTCAACACAATTATATTGCAAAACCTCAATTTCTGTACTTTTTACTCAGTTAAAATTCCAACGGGTCCATTGAAAGGCCCATTTAGATCTGCTCGACCGAAACCTCTACAAAAAGGACCGCAAAAATGTTTTATTCAAATATTAGGAGTTCAAATAATTGATTAGGAGCTTTTCAACACAATTATATTACAAAACCTCAATTTCTGTACTTTTTAGTCATTTAAAATTCCAACGGGTCCATTGAAAGGCCCATTTCGACCCGCTCGTCCGAAACCTCTACAAAAAGGACTGCAGAACAAGTTTTAATCAAATTTTAGGAGTTCATGTAATTGATTAGGAGCTTTTAAACACAATTATATTGCAAAACCTCAATTTTTGTACTTTTTACTTAGTGAAAATTCCAACGGGTAAATTGAAAGGCCCATTTAGACCCGCTCGTCCGAAACCTCTACAAAAAGGACCGCAAAAATGTTTTATTCAAATATTAGGAGTTCAAATAATTGATTAGGAGCTTTTCAACACAATTATATTGCAAAACTTCAATTTCTGTACTTTTTACTCATTTAAAATTCCAACGGGTCCATTGAAAGGCCCATTTAGACGTGCTCGTCCGAAACCTCTACAAAAAGGACCGCAAAACAAGTTTTAATCAAATATTAGGAGTTCAAATAATTTATTAGGAGCTTTTCAACACAATTATATTGCAGAACCGCAATTTCTGTACTTTTTACTTAGTTAAAATTCCAATGGGTAGTTAAAATTCCAACGGGTACTCAGTTAAAATTCCAACAGGTAACGGGTGGGATGGCTCTCAATTCTCTCTCAACTTTTTCCGGGGTTCTTGTTTGGTTCTGGCTCTCTTTTCCTTTTTTTCCGGTGAATTTTCTCACCAAACCCCTCTCCCCTCACGGCAACCTTTCCCCTTCTGCCGGTCTAGAAATTATCTTATCAAGTATCACGGTTATCATGATTTCCTTGGGAAGCGGGATGAGAATCCCAGGAGCCATCCCACTCCGCCAACAACTTCAAAAATCAGGTTATCTCTATCCTTATATCTCTTTTTATTATTTTATATTCCTTTTTCGGCTTTTTTACTTGTTTTACGATATTTGGGTGTCTCTAGATCTCAATAATCACTTCATCAGATTTTTTTTCCCTTTTTGCAAGGGTTTTCTGTTTCTGGTTTTGTTCTCACCGATTGGTATCGATGAGACTCTCCCAGCGTTCCATAGACCGTGGCTGTAAAGATAGATCTGGGCAGCATCTCCTTCATCATCTCAGATCTGGGCTCCAAGGCATAATCGGTGACTCCCTTCCTTATCATTTTTTTTGTTTTTTTCATTTCTAGATCTAATCTTTGGTTTTTGGGTTTCTTTTCATTTGTGCCGCTTCTGCATGCATTACCTGGATTTTTTATTACCGGAGATGGGCCCTGTTACTTCTTCTTCCATCATCTGTTCGGTTCTGGTGATCCCTCTTCTCTGGTATCCGAATGGTTTTAATGGTAAGTCCGACCGACATCCTTCTTTTTTCAATTTTTATTTCTTTTATCATCTCTTTTTTAGATTTAATCTAATCGATGGGTTTTGGCTCTTTCTTTACATATTCTGTCCTTGCCGTTTCATCCGTGTTATCTCATTCCGGCGGTGGGCCGAGGCGGCGGCAGTCTACCTTAATCTTTGGTCCCCTCTATCCTTTATCCTTCCCTTTTTTACTTATTATTTTTATCTTATCTGCATCTCCTCTTCGCATAAACGTTTTTTAGGGTTTCATTTTTGCTTTTTCTTTACAACTAATATTCTTTTTGTTGTTATCTATTATCAGATTTTGGCTAAAGATTTGGACCTGTGGATTTTCCGTAGGGCCTCCTTGAAGGATCTGTTTCATCCTCTAGATTTTCATGCTATTTCTATCTACCTTTTTTTCCTTTCTTTTCCTCTCCTTTTCTTCGATCTTTCTTAATATGCTTCATCTGCTTTGCCTTTCTAATTTTTTTCTATCTTGTTTCAGATCTCGCTTTCTTCTTTGCTATTTCTCAATCGATCGACTATTCGGTTATACCATGACTGGAACCTATCCCCTCTTTTTTTCTCTTTCTTTTCTGTCTACCATCTTATTTTATTTTCCTTTGTCGTTTCAACAGATTAAACATGCTTTCTCTTCCCTCTGGGTAGTATGTATTGTACGGATTTCATTTCTAAGGTATGTTCTTTCACATTTTTGTATTTCATTTCTCTTGTTATGCAATCTCTGGTTTGTATTATCTCCTAGCAATTACATCATGCATCTTCACCATATTCTTTATCTATCCCTTTTCATCATGAGGTCCAACCTTTGCTTGCACACCTATTTATCTTTCTGCTTTCTGGAAATTGTTTATGTTTACTTAAGTCTATTTCGATTATCTATTATCTATTACAAACAACCAGCCCTTTCAGGGAAACAATTACCAGCCCACTCAATGGGATATTTCTCGGTTATAGATATAATACAAAAACTGCATCATCTAAAAGTTAATTTGAATCCTGATATATTTCATATATCAAAATTTGATTACTCAATTTCTATTAATGTCGCTCTCTGTAATTTTCCTTATTACTTATCTACTCTTCTATCTTCTAAAACAACTCAAAAATATAAATATCCTCTTTTAAAATATGTTACCAGTCCTTATTGGTCTCATGTTTTTAGAACCATCCTCCCAATTCGGTTAAAATATGTTACTATAAATCTCATGGTTGCTTTAATGTCTCTAATCTACAACTCTTATAATGTTATTTGTATCATTACTTTTTGCATATACATTACATACACATCTAATACATACCTAATATGTATCTACCAAATTTTATTTTCTGTTCTAGACTGCACACATTGCATATACAAAAAGAACTTTCTGGTCCTATCTCTTGCATCCAAATCATTTTCAAAAAGTACATTTCATAACCTCTCTAAAATAAATGCCATAATTTTTCCTTCTAAACTATATATTAAAATCTTCATATCTTCGACTCTTCATACATATTTAATCATAATTCTGTTAACTGAATCTATTATAATCTACATGTTCTTCTGCTGGCCATTTCATGACTATAATAATATCATCTTCAACTATAGGACTATTCTGTGTAAAGTACTTCAGTACAAGGCCTATTTCATTTCTGTCAACTACCTTAATATTGTTCATGACTATCCAACAAACTCAGAAGTGCCCTTTTTTATGCTTTTGTATTCTTATCATTTGACTATTTTGAAATTTAACTCTCTTTCTTTGTCTTCTCTTTCTTTTTGTACTTATCATATTATCAAATGCTCTCACCTAACTCACTGCATGTGTCTTCTTTTTGTCCTTTTCTTTGGTGAATTTCATTATGTACCAACAATGTATGCCATGACACAAGTTACTAAACAGCTGCTCAAGGAATGCTGGAACTCCTATTCTCCTTCTGGGTTACGATTTAATTTAATTTTAATTAAATTACATAGCATTCCCCCCTATATTTTTTTGCTCCTTTGGACTGTAATTATTTTCTTATCCCCGCTTCTTCTTTCTCCTGGGTCTGTAATTATTTTTTCTTGCTTTCTTTCCTTTCTGCTTTCCCTTTATTTTTACTTTGCTTTTATCTGCATTATAGCTTACATTAATACTGCCATGCATGCTCAATATTCTTCTTTAGATGTATGTGTGTATATTAACGTACATTACTTGATGATATGCTCGTTAGACCTCTTTTCCCACTACACCTTTTTAGGTGAAATCTCACAAGCCCACTTTTGGGATCCTTATCAAATCCTAATTAATAGGAGTTTTTCAATCATATATTATATTAATTCTTCAAATTTTTCAATAATCTCTAGTCCTACTTTTTCAAAAATAATTTCAAACTTTATCCACAATCTATTCCTTCCGCTTTTTTCAAACTTTATTATTTATCTTTTAATGCATTCAACTTTTCAAGTCTCTCTAAATTTTTACATCATTATTATTTTCCACTTATTTCGTCAATATATAATTATATCCGAAAAACCAACTTTACTCCCCTTTATTACAGACAATAAAAGCAAAATCCCGTCATTTATATTCAAATTTTCCTCCTTACGTTTTTATGTTTATCTAATTTCCCATAAATTTCCCTTTAGAAAAGTTTTAAATACAGTTAACGGTATTTATATTTTTCCGTTTTTACTCTATATATTACAATCAACTATATTTCTAAAATTATTCTCATTAAACTTTGCCATTTATTCTGCAACATTAATACCATTAAGGAAAATAATCTTCGGCAGTTACATAATTTATTTCCCTTTAGTTGCACTATCAAAAATTATTCTCCGATTTAAATATTCGATTATTAAAAGTTTCCCTTTTATTACCAAAGCCACTCTGGTCTTCCTCTTTTTAACCCTTCTTTACAGCCAATATTTCAATCAAATCTTTTTAATATTATCATTAAACCTTAACCAAAATTTTTATAGATATTTAAGATACTCTCCTTTAATAACTTCTAGGGTTTCCTCCTTTTCTAGGTCTTCTAGATCATTTAAGGAAAGTACCTTAGATAATTTACTTTATGATATTAATAGTTCCTATCTTTTACAATCGTTAATTATTCCTCAAAATTCTTCTCAACCCGCTTTCCATATCTCATCCCCCTCATCTGTTTTCTTTATATACTTGAATTACAAATACACCAATCCACTACAATACCTATCTCACTCTACCTTCTCATACCCACTAAATCTCTCAATGGCTTCATCCTCTTCCATCCCCCAACTCAACTCTATCAACCTCACCAATAAAGAAGCGGAACTGCTCTACACACCTGATTTTGACATCATCAAGGAAGATCCCAAGCTCATTGTAATCGGTCGTTTTATATCGTCCAAGGCTTTAGAAATTTATGTTGTTATCAACGCATTCGAAGGTATCTGGAAACCTAACGAAGTAGTATCCATCTCGGTGATACAAGATAACTTCCTCAAAATCAAGTTCAAGGAAATCAAGAATTGCTATGAGATTATCAATCGTGGTCCTTGGCTGTACAAGGATGAATGGCTAGCAGTCACCGAATATGATCCAGCCAAAGCCTTAAACGACTACAACTTCAACACCATGAGAATCTGGATCCGAATTTTCTCCCTCCCTGATTCACTCTATGCCGATATTGACCGATCCCATCTGGTGGGACATGCTCTAGGATCAATGGTTGGCAATGTCATCCGGACGGATACCCGCGAAGTCGATGGGAATATGAAGGACTTCCTTCGAGTTGAAATTCTGCTCAACATCATACGACCTGTCACCCGATTTGTTTTTATTGGCTCTGGCGAAAACAAAATTATGTGCCGTCTTCAGTATGAAAGACTCCCGACTCTCTATCCTGGTTGTGGTATTATCAGCCACACATTAGAAAACTGTCCTATCCGATCTTCACTCGATCTCAACAAGTTACAGTACGGAGAATGGCTCCGCTACCTTCCACCTAGACGTCGCCTAGATGGTATTAGGGGACGTATCCGCAATGTGGAACCAAATCTGAATCCAAACATTCCTCCTATGAATGGTAATTCTATTTTAACATTTACTCTAATATCTATTTTCATTCAAGTTAAATCCCCGATTTTTTTTGTCCAAATATTTATTTTTTGTTCATTTCGTAGTGAATCCAACAAACATTCCTGCAGCCCCGATCAACCCCACTGTTCCTCCCAACGATCAGAACAACTTGGGTAAATTAAATTACGTCATTCTCATCTTTTCTACAAACGGCTATAAATACATAATCTCTATCAATTTACAATATATAGGTTCTCTGAATGAATGAGATGCTGCCTCCTTCACAGAACAAGCAACCGAGGAAGCCCAAAATGTTGACATGGCTATGGAAGAAGGCCCCAATTCTGTTAAAGATCCCCCTGCAGCTGATTTGAAGCAAAAAGCTCCTCTCGAGCCCCAACCCCTGAACACCATCTATCCCATTCCGGAAGATGGTTCTGATGATGACTGGGACACCACGGATGATTATGGTGTCCCTAGCCCTACTGCCCAGCAGATTAAAAAATTTGACTCTGAATCGAGTAAGCCTTCTAAACCCACTGATACAATATTCAATGACTTTAATCAGTGGTTACTTAAAACTTACCCCAATGATGCAGCCCCTGCACCTGCACCTGCACCTACACCTGCACCAACCTAAACGAACCGAGGCATGAAACGCCGCTCTCCAATACAAGTATCGCTCCCGCCGAAAAAATCCAAACCGTCAGGATCCACTCCAAAAGATGGGATGAGCAGCTCTAAAAACTCTCCGGCGGCGGCTGATTCCCAGCCCCGCCGAGCAAAATGAGGATCCACTGCTGGAACTGTCAGGGTCTTGGACAAGCCCCGACGGTTCAACATCTCAGGTCCTATGTCCAACGTACCAATCCCGATATCATTTTCTTATGCGAAACTAAAATAAATAACGCGGAATGTAACCGCTTATGTCTTTCATTAGGTATGTTAGACATTATTTCTATTTCCCCTACGGAAGGGTGTTCCGGTATTTCCCTATTTGCAGTTCACAATATCAATATAAGTTTAATCTCTTATTCGTCGCGTTATATTCACATTCAAATAACAACGAACAATTCTACAATGTTTTTTACTGGTATGCATGGTTTTCCGGAAACTAGCCAAAAATATAAAACATATGAGCTTATAGATTCATTATACCCTTCTACTAAAAATAACCCATGGCTCCTCGATGGGGATTTTAATGAAATATTAACTGATTCTGAAAAACAAGGAGGCCCCCGAAGAGCTAGATCCCAAATTAAAAATTTTTGAAACTGTCTAATTCGAAACAATCTCTTTGATTGCAAGCCAACTTCTGGATGGTTCACATGGACTAAAGTCGGACCCTTAACCCCGGTAATACACGAAAGATTGGATCGATTTATAGCTGATTCAGCGTGGCAAGACCTTTACCCTTCCTACCGAATTACCACAGAGTATGTTGCCAAATTGGATCATTGCTTCCTTCTCCTTGAATTAGAACCTTCGATTTCTAAACCCACAGCACAACCTTCCAATAATTTCCGATTCGAAAGCTGCTGGGCCAACAATGTAGAAAACATTCAAACAATCAAAAGGACCTGGGCCGATACTCCCGGAACAGTAATTAATAAAATCAATGTGGTTAGCAAACACTTAGAAGAATGGCAAAACCAACAACGTTTTAAATCAACTGAAAGAATTAAATTCCTTACTAAAAAAATTAATAAATTACTATATCGCCACTTAAATACCACAAATGAACAAATTTACTTAAAATATAGAACTGAACTAAATAAACTCTTAACAGAACAAGAAATATATTGGGCCCAAAGATCCCGCACTCTCTGGCTTTCCCAAGGGGACAAAAATACCAAGTTCTTCCATGCCCGAGCAACTAATAGGAATAAGAAAAACTTGATTACAGGACTTTATGACGCCAACTCAAATTGGCATACGTCTGAATCAGATATTATGAATATTGCCTCTGCATATTTCCAAAATTTATTTACAACATCCAACCCCCAAATATCGAATAATATTCTTGATAAAATTCAACCTTCCATCAACCATTCAATGAATGAAACCCTTCTAAAATCTTTCACTAAAGAGGAAATCCTCCATGCCTTTAAAGATATTGACCCTAGGAAAGCTCCTGGTATCGATGGCCTACCCAGTAGTTTTTTTAGACAACACTGGGATTTAGTGGGTGAAGATGTTATTAATCTTTGTACCACTCTTCTAAACGGTAATGCCGACATGGCAACAGTCAACAAAACTATATTAGTACTAATTCCCAAAGTACAGGATCCAACCTCTATGAAACAACTCAGACCAATTAGCCTCTACACTGTCCTTTATAAAATAGTTGCCAAAACAATAGTCAATAGAATGAATCATGCTATACCTCTATGCATAAGCCCTAATCAAGCAGCCTTTGTCCAGGGACGCAATATATCAGACAATATCCTTGTTGCTCATGAAATTATTCATAATATTAACTCTGCACTGTCCTTTATAAAATAGTTGCCAAAACAATAGTCAATAGAATGAAACATGTTATACCTCTATGCATAAGCCCTAATCAAGCAGCCTTTGTCCAGGGACGCAATATATCAGACAATATCCTTGTTGCTCATGAAATTATTCATAATATTAACTCTGGAGCTACTAAATCTTCCCAAGGAGCTGCTCTTAAGCTAGATATGGAGAAAGCTTTTGATAGAGTAGAATGGTCTTTTCTTGCAAAAGTTATGGAACGCATGGGATTCACATCCGAATGGATCAATCTTATAATGCGTTGCATCACTACAGTCTCCTTCTTAGTTAGAATTAATAATTCATTCTCCCCGCCATTTCAACCTCAACGTGGTCTCCGCTAGGGGGATCCCCTTTCCCCTTTCCTTTTTCTCTTTTGCACTCAAGGCCTCTCGGTATATCTAGATGCTGCTCAACAAACCAAAATACTTCCAGGACTAGGTGCATGTAAATATGGGCCTAAAGTCAACCACCTGCTTTTCACCGATGATTGTATGGTTTTCATCAATACCAATCAATCCAAAGCGTCCCTTCTTAAAAATGCTCTTCTAACGTATGCTAATGCATCGGGTCAAGCGGTTAATTTCGAAAAATCAACGATTTTTTATAACCCGCGTACACCATCAGCAACAAGAAATGCAATCAACAACCTTTTGCAAGTACGTGAGGTTACTAACCCTGGAGTATATCTAGGCATTCCACTTCTAATTGGAAAAAATAAAACTGAATCATTAGGGTTTGTGCGCGATAAAGTACATGATCGTCTCTCTAGTTGGGACAAACATCTACTCTCCTTCAGTGGCCGAGAAATATTCATCAAAGTTGTCTTACAATCTCTCCCACAATATGTCATGTCCTGCTATCTTCTTCCGCACAATATCATCGATGACATGACTACATTAATCCGACAATACTGGTGGACTGACAAATCCAACAAAAAAGGATGGCATATGATTCCCTGGAACCGTGTATGCTTACCTAAATCTGCTGGTGGTTTGGGTTTCAAGGACTTGCACGACTTCAACATTGCTCTCTTGGGCAAGCAAATCTGAAAACTCATCTGTGAACCAGACTCTTTACTAGGACAAATATTTCGCTCAAAATACTTCCCCTCAGGCAACATACTAGATGCACCAAAACCAAACAGAGGCTCTTTTGCTTGGCAAGGAATGTATAACGCGCTTCAGCGTCTCTTTCATGGATTCCTTCATCGCCCTGGCATAAACAGTAATATTAGAATACACAAAGATATATGGGGTGGGTCTTCCCCGATTGAGCTCACTGGGAATTATGAAATCTCAGATGAATTTTATATTCGATGTCGCGATTTTATGATTCGTAACCAAACTGCTTGGGATCCGGATAAGGTAAGAAATTACTTTAATCCAATTGATGCCGATGCTATTCTTCGCATCCCCATAATAAATGATCAACGAGATTCAATACTCTGGTCTCATAACGATTCGGGTATTTACTCCGTCCGTTCTGGATATATTTTCCTACAACGTTCCATAAACCCACCTTTGTCACCAACTCGTTTCTGGAAGTTTTTATCCAAAATAAAAGCTTTGCCCAAAGTTAAAACTTTTTGTTGGCGTATGGCTTCTGACGCTCTACCAGTTGGATCTAAAATGCAAGCCTTTTCTCCTAACTCGGGACCTTGTCCTATCTGTGGTAGCCACTCGGAATCAATTCTTCATGCGTTGCGTGATTGCCCTGGGGCATCTGAAGCTCTCGAAATTAGTGGTATCCCTATCACTCTATATAAGAGTATAGCCCCCACCCCTCTGCAATGGTTAGAGGAAGCAGCCACTACAATTTCCTCTGATAAATTTGGTCTCTTCCTTACTACTTTATGGAATATATGGAACAGACGTAACGACTGGGTACATAACCAACATCTACAACCACCCTGGCTAATTGGTGTTAACTCCATTAGCTTACATGATGAATTTTGTAATGCCTTAAAGACATCTGATCCAGCTCCAACTACATTTTCTAAACCTTCCTGGGCCCCTCCCCCACTTCATCATATCAAAATAAATGTGGACGGAGCCTTCAACCCATCAACTCGTGCAGCAGCCGTTGGCGCTGTTGCTCGTGACTCTGCAGGTACAGTTGTGGGTGGCATTGCATTCCCCCTTGGCAGCTGTCAGGACGCTATCACTAGTGAAGGGGAAAGCATCCTCGCTGGTCTCACCTTTGCCCGATCTCAAGGCTGGAACCGTATTTTGATTGAAACTGACTGCGCCTCCCTCGCGAATAGAATCAACAATCCTGCTCAGGACCTTTCTACCATGGGACCTACTATTCTCCAAATTCAAGCTGCTTTTCAAGATTTTGATTTTGTAGCTATTTCTTTTGTACGCCGTGAGGCAAATATTATAGCCCATACTTTGGCTAATTCCGCTCTAAACTCTATGACTTCTATGTCATTCAATTCGGACATTCCATCTTGTATCCAACACATTGTAACTGATTATTCTTGATTAATAAAATTAGGCACTCTTTTCCCCTTTTTAGGGTCCTCTAGCTCTGCTTAAAGGACAGTAGTAGGGGTTTTTAATGAGGCCTTTTCTTCACAAAAAAATTCCAATGGGTCCATTGAAAGGCCCATTTAGACCTGCTCGTCTGAAACCTCTACAAAAAGGACCGCAAAAATGTTTTATTCAAATATTAGGAGTTCAAATAATTGATTAGGAGCTTTTGAACACAATTATATTGCAAAACCTCAATTTCTGTACTTTTTACTCAGTTAAAATTCCAACGGGTCCATTGAAAGGCCCATTTCGACCCGCTCGTCTGAAACCTCTACAAAAAGGACCGCAAAACAAGTTTTAATCAAATATTAGGAGTTCAAATAATTGATTAGGAGCTTTTCAACACAATTATATTGCAGAACCGCAATTTCTGTACTTTTTACTCAGTTAAAATTCCAACGGGTCCATTGAAAGGCCCATTTCGACCCGCTCGTCCGAAACCTCTACAAAAAGGATTGCAAAACAAGTTTTAATCAAATTTTAGGAGTTCATGTAATTGATTAGGAGCTTTTCAACACAATTATATTGCAAAACCTCAATTTCTATACTTTTTACTCAGTTAAAATTCCAACGGGTCCATTGAAAGGCCCATTTAGACCTGCTCGTCCGAAACCTCTACAAAAAGGACCGCAAAAATGTTTTATTCAAATATTAGGAGTTCAAATAATTGATTAGGAGCTTTTCAACACAATTATATTGCAAAACCTCAATTTCTTTACTTTTTACTCATTTAAAATTCCACGGGTCCATTGAAAGGCCCATTTCGATCTGCTCGTTCGAAACCTCTACAAAAAGGACTGCAAAACAAGTTTTAATCAAATTTTAGGAGTTCATGTAATTGATTAGGAGCTTTTCAACACAATTATATTGCAAAACCTCAATTTCTGTACTTTTTACTCTGTTAAAATTCCAACGGGTCCATTGAAAGGCCCATTTAGACCTGCTCGTCCGAAACCTGTACAAAAAGGACCGCAAAAATCTTTTATTCAAATATTAGGAGTTCAAATAATTGATTAGGAGCTTTTCAACACAATTATATTGTAAAACCTCAATTTCTCTACTTTTTACTCTGTTAAAATTCAAACGGGTCCATTGAAAGGCCCATTTAGACCTGCTCTTCCGAAACCTCTACAAAAAGGACTGCAAAAATGTTTTATTCAAATATTAGGAGTTCAAATAATTGATTAGGAGCTTTTCAACACAATTATATTGCAAAACCTCAATTTCTGTACTTTTTACTCAGTTAAAATTCCAACGGTCCATTGAAAGGCCCATTTAGACCTGCTCGGCCGAAACCTCTACAAAAAGGACCGCAAAAATGTTTTATTCAAATATTAGCAGTTCAAATAATTGATTAGGAGCTTTTAAACACAATTATATTGCAAAACCTCAATTTCTGTACTTTTTACTCATTTAAAATTCCAACGGGTCCATTGAAAGGCCCATTTCGTCCCGCTCGTCTGAAACCTCTATAAAAAGGACTGGAAAACAAGTTTTAATCAAATTTTAGGAGTTCATGTAATTGATTAGGAGCTTTTCAATAAAATTATATTGCAAAACCGCAATTTCTGTACTTTTCACTCAGTTAAAATTCCAACGGGTCCATTAAAAGGCCCATTTCGACCCGCTCGTCCCAAACCTCTACAAAAAGGACTGCAAAACAAGTTTTAATCAAATTTTAGGAGTTCATGTAATTGATTAAGAGCTTTTCAACACAATTATATTGCAAGACCTCAATTTCTGTACTTTTTACTCAGTTAAAATTCCAACGGGTCCATTGAAAGGCCCATTTCGACCCGCTCGTCCGAAACCTCTACAAAAAGGACTGCAAAACAAGTTTTAATCAAATTTTAGGAGTTCATGTAATTGATTAGGAGCTTTTCAACACAATTATATTGCAAAACCTCAATTTCTATACTTTTTACTCAGTTAAAATTCCAACGGGTCCATTGAAAGGCCCATTTAGACCTGCTCGTCCGAAACCGCTACAAAAAGGACCGCAAAAATGTTTTATTCAAATATTAGGAGTTCAAATAATTGATTAGGAGCTTTTCAATACAATTATATTGCAAAACCTCAATTTCTTTACTTTTTACTCATTTAAAATTCCACGGGTCCATTGAAAGGCCCATTTCGACCCGCTCGTTCGAAACCTCTACAAAAAGGACTGCAAAACAAGTTTTAATCAAATTTTAGGAGTTCATGTAATTGATTAGGAGCTTTTCAACACAATTATATTGCAAAACCGCAATTTCTGTACTTTTTACTCAGTTAAAATTCCAACGGGTCCATTGAAAGGCCCATTTAGACCTGCTCGTCCGAAACCTCTACAAAAAGGACCGCAAAAATGTTTTATTCAAATATTAGGAGTTCAAATAATTGATTAGGAGCTTTTGAACACAATTATATTGCAAAACCTCAATTTCTGTACTTTTTACTCAGTTAAAATTCCAACGGGTCCATTGAAAGGCCCATTTAGACCTGCTCGGCCGAAACCTCTACAAAAAGGACCGCAAAAATGTTTTATTCAAATATTAGCAGTTCAAATAATTGATTAGGAGCTTTTAAACACAATTATATTGCAAAACCTCAATTTCTGTACTTTTTACTCATTTAAAATTCCAACGGGTCCATTGAAAGGCCCATTTCGACCCGCTCGTCCGAAACCTCTATAAAAAGGACTGGAAAACAAGTTTTAATCAAATTTTAGGAGTTCATGTAATTGATTAGGAGCTTTTCAATAAAATTATATTGCAAAACCGCAATTTCTGTACTTTTCACTCAGTTAAAATTCCAACGGGTCCATTAAAAGGCCCATTTCGACCCGCTCGTCCCAAACCTCTACAAAAAGGACTGCAAAACAAGTTTTAATCAAATTTTAGGAGTTCATGTAATTGATTAAGAGCTTTTCAAC
The DNA here is from genome assembly GCA_958450335.1 of Hibiscus tridactylites. Classification (NCBI taxonomy): domain Eukaryota; kingdom Viridiplantae; phylum Streptophyta; class Magnoliopsida; order Malvales; family Malvaceae; genus Hibiscus; species Hibiscus tridactylites. Next base: position 166,173 of record CAUDLX010000050.1, on the reverse strand, counting down.
ACAATTATATTGCAAGACCTCAATTTCTGTACTTTTTACTCAGTTAAAATTCCAACGGGTCCATTGAAAGGCCCATTTCGACCCGCTCGTCTGAAACCTCTACAAAAATGACTGCAAAACAAGTTTTAATCAAATTTTAGGAGTTCATGTAATTGATTAGGAGTTTTTCAACACAATTATATTGCAAAACCTCAATTTCTATACTTTTTACTCAGTTAAAATTCCAACGGGTCCATTGAAAGGCCCATTTAGACCTGCTCGTCCGAAACCTCTACAAAAAGGACCGCAAAAATGTTTTATTCAAATATTAGGAGTTCAAATAATTGATTAGGAGCTTTTCAACACAATTATATTGCAAAACCTCAATTTCTTTACTTTTTACTCATTTAAAATTCCACGGGTCCATTGAAAGGCCCATTTCGACCCGCTCGTTCGAAACCTCTACAAAAAGGACTGCAAAACAAGTTTTAATCAAATTTTAGGAGTTCATGTAATTGATTAGGAGCTTTTCAACACAATTATATTGCAAAACCGCAATTTCTGTACTTTTTACTCAGTTAAAATTCCAACGGGTCCATTGAAAGGCCCATTTAGACCTGCTCGTCCGAAACCTCTACAAAAAGGACCGCAAAAATGTTTTATTCAAATATTAGGAGTTCAAATAATTGATTAGGAGCTTTTGAACACAATTATATTGCAAAACCTCAATTTCTGTACTTTTTTCTCAGTTAAAATTCCAACGGGTCCATTGAAAGGCCCATTTCGACCCGCTCGTCTGAAACCTCTACAAAAAGGACCGCAAAACAAGTTTTAATCAAATATTAGGAGTTCAAATAATTGATTAGGAGCTTTTCAACACAATTATATTGCAGAACCGCAATTTCTGTACTTTTTACTCAGTTAAAATTCCAACGGGTCCATTGAAAGGCCCATTTCGACCCGCTCGTCCGAAACCTCTACAAAAAGGATTGCAAAACAAGTTTTAATCAAATTTTAGGAGTTCATGTAATTGATTAGGAGCTTTTCAACACAATTATATTGCATAACCTCAATTTCTATACTTTTTACTCAGTTAAAATTCCAACGGGTCCATTGAAAGGCCCATTTAGACCTGCTCGTCCGAAACCTCTACAAAAAGGACCGCAAAAATGTTTTATTCAAATATTAGGAGTTCAAATAATTGATTAGGAGCTTTTCAACACAATTATATTGGAAAACCTCAATTTCTTTACTTTTTACTCATTTAAAATTCCACGGGTCCATTGAAAGGCCCATTTCGACCCGCTCGTTCGAAACCTCTACAAAAAGGACTGCAAAACAAGTTTTAATCAAATTTTAGGAGTTCATGTAATTGATTAGGAGCTTTTCAACACAATTATATTGCAAAACCGCAATTTCTGTACTTTTTACTCAGTTAAAATTCCAACGGGTCCATTGAAAGGCCCTTTTAGACCTGCTCGTCCGAAACCTCTACAAAAAGGACCTCAAAAATGTTTTATTCAAATAATAGGAGTTCAAATAATTGATTAGGAGCTTTTCAACACAATTATATTGCAAAACCTCAATTTCTGTACTTTTTACTAAGTTAAAATTCCAACGGGTCCATTGAAAGGCCCATTTAGACCTGCTCGTCCGAAACCTCTACAAAAGGACCGCAAAACAAGTTTTAATCAAATATTAGGAGTTCAAATAATTGATTAGGAGCTTTTCAACACAATTATATTGCAAAACCGCAATTTCTGTACTTTTTACTCAGTTAAAATTCCAACGGGTCCATTGAAAGGCCCATTTCGACCCGCTCGTCCGAAACCTCTACAAAAAGGACTGCAAAAACAAGTTTTAATCAAATTTTAGGAGTTCATGTAATTGATTAGGAGCTTTTCAACACAATTATATTGCAAAACCTCAATTTCTGTACTTTTTACTCTGTTAAAATTCCAACGGGTCCATTGAAAGGCCCATTTAGACCTGCTCGTCCGAAACCTGTACAAAAAGGACCGCAAAAATCTTTTATTCAAATATTAGGAGTTCAAATAATTGATTAGGAGCTTTTCAACAAAATTATATTGCAAAACCTCAATTTCTGTACTTTTTACTCATTTAAAATTCCAACGGGTCCATTGAAAGGCCCATTTAGACCTGCTCGTCCGAAACCTGTACAAAAAGGACCGCAAAAATCTTTTATTCAAATATTAGGAGTTCAAATAATTGATTAGGAGCTTTTCAACACAATTATATTGTAAAACCTCAATTTCTCTACTTTTTACTCTGTTAAAATTCCAACGGGTCCATTGAAAGGCCCATTTAGACCTGCTCTTCCGAAACCTCTACAAAAAGGACTGCAAAAATGTTTTATTCAAATATTAGGAGTTCAAATAATTGATTAGGAGCTTTTCAACACAATTATATTGCATAACCTCAATTTCTATACTTTTTACTCAGTTAAAATTCCAACGGTCCATTGAAAGGCCCATTTAGACCTGCTTGGCCGAAACCTCTACAAAAAGGACCGCAAAAATGTTTTATTCAAATATTAGCAGTTCAAATAATTGATTAGGAGCTTTTAAACACAATTATATTGCAAAACCTCAATTTCTGTACTTTTTACTCATTTAAAATTCCAACGGGTCCATTGAAAGGCCCATTTCGACCCGCTCGTCCGAAACCTCTACAAAAAGGACCGCAAAACAAGTTTTAATCAAATATTAGGAGTTCAAATAATTGATTAAGAACTTTTCAAAACAATTATATTGCAAAACCGCAATTTTTGTACTTTTTACTCAGTTAAAATTCCAACGGGTCCATTGAAAGGCCCATTTCGACCCGCTCGTCCGAAACCTCTACAAAAAGGACTGCAAAACAAGTTTTAATCAAATTTTACGAGTTCATGTAATTGATTAGGAGCTTTTCAACATAATTATATTGCAAAACCTAAAATTATGTACTTTTTACTCAGTTAAAATTCCAACGGGTCCATTGAAAGGCCCATTTCGACCCGCTCGTCTGAAACCTCTACAAAAAGGACTGCAAAACAAGTTTTAATCAAATTTTAGGAGTTCATGTAATTGATTAGGTGCTTTTCAAAAAAAATTATATTGCAAAATCTCAATTTCTGTACTTTTTACTCAGGTAAAATTCCAACGGGTCCATTGAAAGGCCCATTTACACCTGCTCGTCCGAAACCTCTACAAAAAGGATCGCAAAAATCTTTTATCCAATTATTAGGAGTTCAAATAATTGATTAGGAGCTTTTCAACACAATTATATTGCAAAACCTCAATTTCTGTACTTTTTACTCAGTTAAAATTCCAACGGGTCTATTGAAAGGCCCATTTAGACCTGCTCGTCCGAAACCTCTACAAAAAGGAACGCAAAAAAGTTTTATTCAAATATTAGGAGTTCAAATAATTGATTAGGAGCTTTTCAACACAATTATATTGCAAAACCTCAATTTCTGTACTTTTTACTCATTTAAAATTCCAACGGGTCCATTGAAAGGCCCATTTCGACCCGCTCGTCCGAAACCTCTACAAAAAGGACTGCAAAACAAGTTTTAATCAAATTTTAGGAGTTCATGTAATTGATTAGGAGCTTTTAAACACAATTATATTGCAAAACCTCAATTTCTGTACTTTTTACTCAGTTAAAATTCCAACGGGTCAATTGAAAGGCCCATTTAGACCCGCTCGTCCGAAACCTCTACAAAAAGGACCGCAAAAATGTTTTATTGAAATATTAGGAGTTCAAATAATTGATTAGGAGCTTTTCAACACAATTATATTGCAAAATCTCAATTTCTGTACTTTTTACTCATTTAAAATTCCAACGGGTCCATTGAAAGGCCCATTTCGACCCGCTCGTCCGAAACCTCTACAAAAAGGACCGCAAAACAAGTTTTAATCAAATATTAGGAGTTCAAATAATTGATTAGAAGCTTTTCAACACAATTACATTGCAAAACCTCAATTTCTGTACTTTTTACTTAGTTAAAATTCCAACGGGTCCATTGAAAGGCCCATTTAGACCTGCTCGTCCCAAACCTCTACAAAAAGGACCGCAAAAATGTTTTATTGAAATATTAGGAGTTCAAATAATTGATTAGGAGCTTTTCAACACAATTATATTGCAAAACCTCAATTTCTGTACTTTTTACTTAGTTAAAATTCCAACGGGTCCATTGAAAGGCCCATTTAGACCTGCTCGTCCGAAACCTCTACAAAAAGGACCGCAAAAATGTTTTATTGAAATATTAGGAGTTCAAATAATTGATTAGGAGCTTTTCAACACAATTATATTGCAAAACCTCAATTTCTGTACTTTTTACTCATTTAAAATTTCAACGGGTCCATTGAAAGGCCCATTTCGACACTCTCGTCCGAAACCTATACAAAAAGGACCGCAAAACAAGTTTTAATTAAATATTAGGAGTTCAAATAATTGATTAGAAGCTTTTCAATACAATTACATTGAAAAATCTAGATTTCTGTACTTTTTACTTAGTTAAAATTCCAACGGGTCCATTAAAAGGCCCATTTAGACCCGCTCGTCCGAAACCTCTACAAAAAGGACTGCAAAACAAGTTTTAATCAAATTTTAGGAGTTCATGTAATTGATTAAGAGCTTTTCAACACAATTATATTGCAAAACCTCAATTTCAGTACTTTTTACTAAGTTAAAATTCCAACGGGTCCATTGAAAGGCCAATTTCGACCCGCTCTTCCGAAACCTCTACAAAAAGGACTGCAAAACAAGTTTTAATCAAATTTTAGGAGTTCATGTAATTGATTAGGTGCTTTTCAACAAAATTATATTGCAAAACCTCAATTTCTGTACTTTTTACTCAGGTAAAATTCCAACGGGTCCATTGAAAGGCCCATTTACACCTGCTCGTCCGAAACCTCTACAAAAAGGATCGCAAAAATCTTTTATCCAATTATTAGGAGTTCAAATAATTGATTAGGAGCTTTTCAACACAATTATATTGCAAAACCTCAATTTCTGTACTTTTTACTCAGTTAAAATTCCAACGGGTCTATTGAAAGGTCCATTTAGACTTGCTCATTCGAAACCTCTACAAAAAGGAACGCAAAAAAGTTTTATTCAAATATTAGGAGTTCAAATAATTGATTAGGAGCTTTTCAACACAATTATATTGCAAAACCTCAATTTCTGTACTTTTTACACATTTAAAATTCCAACGGGTCCATTGAAAGGCCCATTTCGACCCGCTCGTCCGAAACCTCTACAAAAAGGACTGCAAAACAAGTTTTAATCAAATTTTAGGAGTTCATGTAATTGATTAGGAGGTTTTAAACACAATTATATTGCAAAACCTCAATTTCTGTACTTTTTACTCAGTTAAAATTCCAACGGGTCTATTGAAAGGCCCATTTATACCCGCTCGTCCGAAACCTCTACAAAAAGGACCGCAAAAATGTTTTATTCAAATATTAGGAGTTCAAATAATTGATTAGGAGCTTTTCAACACAATTATATTGCAAAACCTCAATTTCTGTACTTTTTACTCATTTAAAATTCCAACGGGTCCATTGAAAGGCCCATTTCGACCCGCTCGTCCGAAACCTCTACAAAAAGGACTGCAAAACAAGTTTTAATCAAATTTTAGGAGTTCATGTAATTGATTAGGAGCTTTTAAACACAATTACATTGCAAAACCTCAATTTCCGTACTTTTTACTAAGTTAAAATTCCAACGGGTCAATTGAAAGGCCCATTTAGACCCGCTCGTCCGAAACCTCTACAAAAAGGACCGCAAAAATGTTTTATTCAAATATTAGGAGTTCAAATAATTGATTAGGAGCTTTTCAACACCATTATATTGCAAAACCTCAATTTCTGTACTTTTTACTCATTTAAAATTCCAACGGGTCCATTGAAAGGCCCATTTTGACCCGCTCGTCCGAAACCTCTACAATAAGGACTGCAAAACAAGTTTTAATCAAATTTTAGGAGTTCATGTAATTGATTAGGACCTTTTCAACACAATTATATTGCAAAACCTCAATTTATGTACTTTTTACTTAGTTAAAATTCCAACGGGTCCAATGAAAGGCCCATTTTGACCTGCTCGTCCGAAACCTCTACAAAAAGGGCTGCAAAACAAGTTTTAATCAAAATTTAGGAGTTCAAATAATTGATTAGGAGCTTTTCAACACAATTATATTGCAAAACCGCAATTTCTGTACTTTTTACTTAGTTAAAATTCCAACGGGTCTATTGAAAGGCCCAATTCGACCCGCTCGTCCGAAACCTCTACAAAAAGGACGGCAAAAATGTTTTATTCAAATATTAGGAGTTCAAATAATTGATTAGAAGCTTTTCAACACAATTATATTGCAAAACCTCAATTTCTGTACTTTTTACTCATTTAAAATTCCAACGGGTCCATTGAAAGGCCCATTTAGACCTGCTCGTCCGAAAGCTCTACAAAAAGGACCGCAAAAATCTTTTATTCAAATATTAGGAGTTCAAATAATTGATTAGGAGCTTTTCAACACAATTATATTGCAAAACCTCAATTTCTGTACTTTTTACTCAGTTAAAATTCCAACGGGTCCATTGAAAGGCCCATTTAGACCTGCTCGTCCGAAACCTCTACAAAAAGGACCGCAAAAATGTTTTATTCAAATATTAGGAGTTCAAATAATTGATTAGGAGCTTTTCAACACAATTATATTGCAAAACCTCAATTTTTGTACTTTTTACTCATTTAAAATTCCAACGGGTCTATTGAAAGGCCCATTTAGACCTGCTCGTCCGAAACCTCTACAAAAAGGACCGCAAAAATGTTTTATTGATATATTAGGAGTTCAAATAATTGATTAGGAGCTTTTCAACACAATTATATTGCAAAACCTCAATTTCTGTACTTTTTACTCATTTAAAATTTCAACGGGTCCATTGAAAGGCCCATTTCGACACTCTCGTCCGAAACCTCTACAAAAAGGACAGCAAAATAAGTTTTAATTAAATATTAGGAGTTCAAATAATTGATTAGAAGCTTTTCAACACAATTACATTGCAAAATCTCAATTTCTGTACTTTTTACTTAGTTAAAATACCAACGGGTCCATTGAAAGGCCCATTTAGACCCGCTCGTCCGAAACCTCTACAAAAAGGACTGCAAAACAAGTTTTAATCAAATTTTAGGAGTTCATGTAATTGATTAAGAGCTTTTCAACACAATTATATTGCAAAACCTCAATTTCAGTACTTTTTTGTAACGCCCCGGTTTTGGGCTTAGAAGCTTTGGGCGTTGACCGGTTCGGTCAAAGTGCTGTTCGAATGTGAAAAGGTGAAATTAGGAAAGCCTAGTTCGGGTTGCATTAAAAATATGGAAAAATGTTCTAAAATCCTCTTTTAATATATATATAAGTGAACTGTGAAATCAATTTTACAAAATGAGGTTTGGAAGGGTGACATTTTGGCTAGTGACCAAAATGTAATTTTTGAAAACTGTGTGACTGTTTTAGAAAGGATTGAAACTTTGAATCTTTAAGGAGCTATTTACCCAAAGGGAGTTTCTCCAGATTTTTCTAAGATATTAAATGTTTTAATTCTGATTTTTAAACATAAGGAAAGTGGAGGGAAGTTATTTCTAACTAATTTTTCCTAAAATCTCATTTTTCCTTTTCTCTCATTTTCTCTCAAGCCAAACATCTTTCTCCAGATCTTTTTCCTCTTGTTTTGTTATCTAAATCACTCATTTCATTTCCCTTTTGATTGCAAATCATCTCATCAACAAAACCTCACTATTTGCTATTTGATTCTTCAAGCTTTTTGGTTCTAAAAGAGGAGAAACTCAAGTTTGGAGGTAAGAACATCCTTCTCCTCTAAACTCTCAGTTCTTTACTGAAATTCCTAAGTTCTCAATCCTTAGTTGATGTTTTATAAGTGGTTTTAAAGTTGTGTAATGGATCTTGGCTTAAAATGCAAGATTTGGTGATTTTTGATGGATTTTCGTTTGATCTGATTGGGCTGTGTTTTGAGGTGTCAATTTGATGTTAAATGAATGTTAAATTGATTAATAATTGAGGTTTAATCAATGCAATCCCGAATAGTTTGATTTTCCTAAGTTTGCTTGAGTTTTTGGTTGGTTTTTGGAGTGTTTTTGGTGATCTGTTATAGCTGGAGGTATAAGGACGTGTTTGGGATCATTTTGAAAGTTAATTGATGTTTATAAATGGTTAGAAGTGATGGATCTTGGCTGGGTTAAGTTTTAGAAGTGTTTGGAGGTGATTTCGGTTGTGTTTGGTAGCCGAAATGTTGGATTTGTGTAGATCAGCGAGTTGAGTTGTGTGGCTGGTGTTTTTAATGCATAAAGATGCATTAATCCTCTGTTATTGTGTGCTTGAAACAGGGGAGATCGATCCGTGAGCTTTAAAGGTGGTGTGAATGCTTCGGATGCTTGGTAGGCTTGTTGGCTAGCCTTGTTTTGTGTATCGGTGAGTGAAGTTGGGTTTTCAGCTTTTAAACCAAGGTTTTGAAGGTTTTGGGAGCTTAGTTTAAGTCTAAACAACTTTGCTAAGCTCAAGAGTAAGTAAATGGATTTTCTCTCTTGGTTTGTGTATGAATTGGTTCTTAAAGCATTTGTGATTGTTGGATGCAATGCATGTGATTTGCATGTTTTAAACTCTGTTTTGAAAGCATATTTTTAGCATGGTTTAATGCTGGTTTTGAAAGCCATGTGTGAAGGGTGCTCAAGGTAAGAGATCCGTGGTTTTGTACATTGAAATTATGGAATTGATTCATAGTGTTGCATGTTGTTTAATGGCTTTGTTTAATGCTTCAAAAACAGTGGATTGATGACGGTAAATGTTGGTTTTTGCATTTTGGTTATGCTTGTAAAACATTGGATGAATGTGGTAAGATGGTTATATTGGCAAGTGATGTAAGTGGTTCTTGGTTACTTTAAATCGGATATAGTTAGCCGGCTATAGGATTGGGTGCACCGTGAATAAAGTCGAATTGGATGTGGAGTGGTTAAGTGTGAACCGGGTAACTCCATCCAAGTACACTAACGAGATGGTTAAGGACAACATGGTGTTTGAAAGTCCATGGTTGGTCCTTGGTAAGGTTGCAAGGTGGTTAAAATTCCTTGTGTAAGAACATCAAGGTGTTTCAAAGTCCTTGGATGATTCTTGTAAAGGGCATAAAGGTGTTTAAAAGTCCTTGTGTGGTCCTTGCCATGGTGTTTAAAAGTCCATGGGCCATGGTGTTTAAAAGTCCATGGGGTTAAGGTCACTATGGTGGTGTAAAGTCCATGTGTGGATCTTGTGAAGTATGTCCCGGATCTCGTTAGTGATGTTATACAACTACCAATGGTTGATGCAAAGGTTATATGGTGGTTAAAATTCCATATGGGGACCTTGTGCATGTTGAGGTCATATGGTGGTTAAAATTCCATATGAGGATCTTGTGAATGTTAAGGTTATATGGTGGTTAAAATTCCATATGAGAACCTTGTGAATAGTAAGGTCAAATGGTGGTTTAGATTCCATTTGGGGAAACCTTGAGATTGGTAGTGTGTATGAAGCGTGGGGACAACGCTTGTGATCCGCGTATCCGATTGGTTGTTGAGTTGAAAAGTGGATATGGTTTATCACTTGGAAGCCAATATAATGTTCGTAAATATAATGAAGCATGGGATGCTTGAAGTGATGCATGTTTGCATGAGAAGTGTGTAATGTTCTATAAATGCATGTTTACTAGTTAGCTTGAACAAGTGTTGATAATCTATTGAGAATGGTGCATTTGTGCATGGAGTCTCTTTAATGTATTGAAGTCTTGTAAAGGCTTGTTAAAAAGGGCATGTGATGCAATTGTTGAGTTTATGGTTCATATGTTGCATTTATTCAATGCATGTGGTTAATCAATGAACAAGTGTTTTTAATAAGGTTCTTGTTTTAATATATTTTTCCAAGAACGAGAAAGGTATGTTGTGAAGTGGAAAGGTTGTCAAGGATCTTGTGTTTATCTTTGCATATGATGTTCATGCATGAAATGATTTAAAAGATGGTTATGCAAGTTGTGATTTAAAAAGGTTTAGTTGGCTTGCTAAGCTAAGGGTTGGTTTACATGTTTGAGAAATGCATGATGTTAAGCATGTTGTTGAAAAGGGTTTTCAAACATTGCTTTGGTTTATCAAATCAAGTTTGTTTTTAAAAGTGGTTTTAAGACTCACTGCATTGATGGTGTTTTGGTTTTGAGCATTCCTCACTAAGCATTATGTGCTTACGCTCCTTTTTGTCCATCAATGCAGATTGTTGAAGTTGGGACAGCGAGGAGCAAGGGATTCAAGGAAGTACTCCACTTGAGATGTATGTCTCGGTAATAGCTATAGATAATAAAGGCAATGGGGGGAAGAATCTTGTATGTTGATGTTTAATGGGATTGTGAATGTTGAACAAGATTGGTTTTATGTTGATGTTAACGTTGGGACATGTATTTGGCCTTTAAGAGGTGGTTTTGGTATGTTGATGCTTGAATGGTTTGCTAAGTAGGAAGCATGCCTTAGATTTGGGGCTTTTCATATTTGATGCTATAGTGTTGAATTGTTGATGCAAATATGTCCCTTATATGTTGTATGTCTTGCTGGTAAAGTTTGGTTGCATTTGGAGCATGTATGGTTGATCAATTGTGTGTTTTAGCAGCCAATTTACTGCAATCTGTGCAGGTCGTATCGGAACGGCAGCTACCGTTTCAGAACGGGTGCCCTGTAATAACCCAGGCGTCCGAAACGGAAAACACCGTTCCGAAACGGAAAGTCCTCTGCCAGCCCTCGTTTCGGAACGCGTTGCGGAACGGCCCCGCGTTTCGAAACAGGTTCTCCCTGTTTCGGAACACCTGACCGTTGGGGGCTGACATTGGCAGTTATATGTTTTGAATGTTTGCATTTTGGTCCTAAAACTTGTTTATGCAATTGTTTGAGTTTGGGAAGTCCGTTTGAGCTGAAATTTGGCAGTGAAGCCTGAAACCTGACTAATTTCATATTGGTAACTTTATTTTGGATGAAGTCCTTATATTTCCAGAATTTTACAATTTGGTCCCTAAAGTTGTAATTTATGCAATTGAGTCCATGTTTGCTCTCTGATGGTTATGATCTTCGAGTATGCTGTTTGTATGATCATATCTAGGATTAACATGCATCTAGACAAGAGTAAAAAGAAAAAAAGGGTCGTTAATCAAGGTTGACTTTCGGGTTGACTTTGGTTTTCCTCGTGTGATCTTCTTAATTCGGGTCAACCGTCTAGGCCGGGTTAATGGGGTTACATTTGGTGGTATCAGAGCTGAGTTGTGAATGCTTGGGGAAAACGGTAAGTTGTTGTAAAAAGCGTTTGATGTTTATGCTGATGTGTGGTTGAAGATCGGTTGGAATGCATGTTTTTGAGCGAGTTGTTGATGTTCTTAAGCATGCTTTTTGATTGCGAATCTTCTTGAGCTCATAAGGATTTGTGCTGATGTTGTGCTGGTGGTATGAGCTGATTTTTATGTTTGGTGAAAGTGTAATGGGCATGATATTGTTGATGCTGTGCTGTTGCTAGTGGATGTTATTTGATGAAAGCATGATCGAATATGTTGTTTGATATGCTTGATGTTGTGATATCCATGTTTTATTGACTGTTATATCATGTAAAAGGGGAGGATTCGGGATACCCATTGCCTTATTATTATAGCTATTGTGTTATGTTGGAGTTGGAGTTTGAATCCTTGCTTAAAGCTGGTCTAACTGATTTGTTTGTTTGTTTGTTGTGTTTGTTTGCTGTTAATAGCATGGTGAAGTCGTTGAATGAATGGCTGTTAGGTGAGATGGTTACTACTTTAGAGCAGGTTGTTAAGGCGTGGAATTCACCTTTTATTGGAGGTGTTGTGTCTCAATCTTCTGTGCCTGGTGTTGAGGTATCGAGACAGGAGGAAGAAGCTGGTTCTGTGGTGGATAGTTCATCACCTATTGGTAAAGAGGTGTTGGGAACATCTCTGGCTGTGGCGAAAGTGAAGCCTATAGATGTGCTGGCTGTGGGATGTGCGGGTTTGTCGAAACAGCGTTTACATGATTTGGGAGTTGTGGAGTATCATGGTTCGACCCCTGAGATGTTTGAGGCTTGGTTAGCTAGTGTAGTTCTGATTTTGGACCAAGAAGGTTGTGATTATGCCTGTAAGCTGGGTAGTGTTGTCTCGTTGATGTTGGAGAACGCTAGTGCCTGGTGGACATCCGTGGCGGTGGCATCGCACATCCAAGATATTGATTGGGACTTCTTTGTGTCCGCCTTTTATGAAAGGTATCTTGGAGGGAAATTCCCAAGGGATAAGCAATGTGAGGGTGTGGTTTCTGTTTATGAAGGTCGGAAGGGTTTAAGCAAGGAAGTTGTAGGTGGAGTGGAAGCTCAGCTACCTGTGTGTGACCGTTGTGGAAGGCGCCATGTTGGAGGTTGTTGGGGCGTAGGTGCGTGTTGGAACTGTGGTTCTAAAGAGCATGTGAAGCGAGATTGTCCTCATGTGGTAAAATCAGCTTCAGTGGTAGCAGAGAGGTCTCTGAAGGGTCGTGGGCACGGCCGAGACAAAGTTCGAAGGTGGCAGGAAGAGCAGAAGGTGGTGAAGAGCTTGGAAAAGGAAGTCTGCTGGAATTGTGGATCTGTTGGGCATATGAGGCGTAATTGTTTGCAGATGGCTCGGGGAAACCAGGGTTTTGTACCGCAAGGAGATGTTGGAGACCTTAAGGTGTTAGCTGGTGCTGCAACGGTGCGGCTGGGGAATGATGGTTCTATAAGGAAGAGAGCTCGTCTGTTGAAGCTCCGGGGTGGTGATGTGTTTTCAGGTAACCTTGTTATGTAACCCTTGCCTAGTTATCTTAGTTTGGTTTCATTTGGTCTTTCCTTGCGTGGTAGCTGTAGTTTTGTTGCTAGCCTGTTGGGGTAGTAGTTGTGTTGTTTTGAAAACAACTCTAGTGTGAAGAGGGTATTAGTGAATATCTTGTGGGTAAAGGGTTATTAGAGTGTTAGAGTTGGCCAAGTTGGAAGTGGAATAGGAGGTTGTTCTTAGACGGATTCTGAGGATGTTATTGGTGGGTGTGAACCGACATTCATGCACAGTTAAAATAATTTGTTATATGGTATATTATATATGTGCTGGTTCATGCATACATGTGGCATGACATTAGAGGTATTGCATACATGTACATCAGGCATTGATAGGGCATATTGGTGACCATGCATACAAACGTTCACACTCGCTAATAACTAATCGAGTCTGTTAGTGTTGTGATAGAGTTAGGTTGGTTGATGGGTTTTTAGAGGTTGTTTTGGTGCTAGGAGAATGTTAGAAGTTGTGGAGGGTGTTAAGCGAGCTGTTAGTAATAGTGAGTGCAGTGTAGCATGTTGGTAGAAAGAAAGTGTTTGGCGCTTAATGAGTATAGCTGTATGGTGGTAAGGAAGTTACCGATTGAGGTTGGGGTCGGTTAGGTGGTTTTGAATAGTTAGTAGAAGTGATAGTTCCTTGGTGTTAAGTATGTTGCAGGATAGTGGATGTGTTTCTAGAGTGCTGAGGTATCTTGGCATTGATGTTGTGTTGTAGGTTGTAGAAAAGGGTTAGCCTGATAGAAGTTTTGTAATCCTAATAGATGTGCGTGTGTAGAATGGGCGGTGTCCTGGTAAGGCTAGTGTTGTAGTCAAAGCGTGAAGTGGAAGGGCAATGCAAAATCGAAGGCCATTGTTGGTTGGATGGGTTCTTGTGAGAAGTGGTTGGCTGGCTATGATTAAGTAAATTCTTTCTGAAGACAGCTGGTGGTGTATGGATCGGTTGGCGGAGTCAAGGTTGGGGTTTTGAGATGTGATTATCTGGTGAAGGGTGAGTAGTTCTGGTGAGTGGTTGTGGTAATGACAGTGGCGGATGTGAAGGAATATTAGCTATGCGTTGTGAGGTTTGAGTAAGCAGTTAATGCTTAAGGATTCTTGTTGGTGTTGTAACCTTTGGAAGAGGTTGAGCAGTTGTGCAAGGGGTTTCAGAAGCAGTGAAGGTTGTGGGTTACATGGTGGCTGATTTGGTTTGGCTGGTGTCACCGTGTGTGCGGGTTTTGGAATTGTGATTTAAGGTGATGTATGCTGCAAAAACGTTGAGGGTCCTTCGGGTTGTTGTTGGGGCTGTGTGCAGTCCGGAAGTGTGGAAGGTTAAGATGTGGTTAACATTTGAGTGCTCTGGGGTTTGTGATCAGTATGTGGTGGTGTTGGGTTTGGTGGAGTTTTTGTCCGGAGAGTGTTCAGAGGAGGTTAAGTCTCCTGTGTTGCTTGTGGGTTGTTTCGAAAAGTTTGGTTGTGCTCTTTCCGCAGGTTGAAATTTCGAGGACGAAATTTCTTAAGGGGGGGAGAGTTGTAACGCCCCGGTTTTGGGCTTAGAAGCTTTGGGCGTTGACCAATTCAGTCAAAGTGCTGTTCGAATGTGAAAAGGTGAAATTAGGAAAGCCTAGTTCAGGTTACATTAAAAATATGGAAAAATGTTCTAAAATCCTCTTTTAATATATATATATATAAGTGAACTGTGAAATCAATTTTACAAAATGAGGTTTAGAAGGGTGACATTTTGGCTAGTGACCAAAATGTAATTTTTGAAAACTGCGTGACTGTTTTAGAAAGGATTGAAACTTTGAATCTTTAAGGAGCTATTTACCCAAAGGGAGTTTCTCCAGATTTTTCTAAGATATTAAATGTTTTAATTCTGATTTTTAAACATAAGGAAAGTGGAGGGAAGTTATTTCTAACTAATTTTTCCTAAAATCTCATTTTTCCTTTTCTCTCATTTTCTCTCAAGCCAAACATCTTTCTCCAGATCTTTTTCCTCTGGTTTTGTTATCTAAATCACTCATTTCATTTCCCTTTTGATTGCAAATCATCTCATCAACAAAACCTCACCATTTGCTATTTGATTCTTCAAGCTTTTTGGTTCTAAAAGAGGAGAAACTCAAGTTTGGAGGTAAGAACGTCCTTCTCCTCTAAACTCTCAGTTCTTTACTGAAATTCCTAAGTTCTCAATCCTTAGTTGATGTTTTATAAGTGGTTTTAAAGTTGTGTAATGGATCTTGGCTTAAAATGCAAGATTTGGTGATTTTCGATGGATTTTCGTTTGATCTGATTGGGCTGTGTTTTGAGGTGTCAATTTGATGTTAAATGAATGTTAAATTGATTAATAATTGAGGTTTAATCAATGCAATCCCGAATAGTTTGATTTTCCTAAGTTTGCTTGAGTTTTTGGTTGGTTTTTGGAGTGTTTTTGGTGATCTGTTATAGCTGGAGGTATAAGGACGTGTTTGGGATCATTTTGAAAGTTAATTGATGTTTATAAATGGTTAGAAGTGATGGATCTTGGCTGGGTTAAGTTTTAGAAGTGTTTGTAGGTGATTTCGGTTGTGTTTGGTAGCCGAAATGTTGGATTTGTGTAGATCAGCGAGTTGAGTTGTGTGGCTGGTGTTTTTAATGCATAAAGATGCATTAATCCTCTGTTATTGTGTGCTTGAAACAGGGGAGATCGATCCGTGAGCTTTAAAGGTGGTGTGAATGCTTCGGATGCTTGGTAGGCTTGTTGGCTAGCCTTATTTTGTGTATCGGTGAGTGAAGTTGGGTTTTCAGCTTTTAAACCAAGGTTTTGAAGGTTTTGGGAGCTTAGTTTAAGTCTAAACAACTTTGCTAAGCTCAAGAGTAAGTAAATGGATTTTCTCTCTTGGTTTGTGTATGAATTGGTTCTTAAAGCATTTGTGATTGTTGGATGCAATGCATGTGATTTGCATGTTTTAAACTCTGTTTTGAAAGCATATTTTTAGCATGGTTTAATGCTGGTTTTGAAAGCCATGTGTGAAGGGTGCTCAAGGTAAGAGATTCGTGGTTTTGTACATTGAAATTATGGAATTGATTCATAGTGTTGCATGTTGTTTAATGGCTTTGTTTAATGCTTCAAAAACAGTGGATTGATGATTGTAAATGTTGGTTTTTGCATTTTGGTTATGCTTGTAAAACATTGGATGAATGTGGTAAGATGGTTATATTGGCAAGTGATGTAAGTGGTTCTTGGTTACTTTAAATCGGATATAGTTAGCCGGTTATAGGATTGGGTGCACCGTGAATAAAGTCGCCTTGGATGTGGAGTGGTTAAGTGTGAACCGGGTAACTCCATCCAAGTACACTAACGAGATGGTTAAGGACAACATGGTGTTTGAAAGTCCATGGTTGGTCCTTGGTAAGGTTGCAAGGTGGTTAAAATTCCTTGTGTAAGAACATCAAGGTGTTTCAAAGTCCTTGGATGATTCTTGTAAAGGGCATAAAGGTGTTTAAAAGTCCTTGTGTGGTCCTTGCCATGGTGTTTAAAAGTCCATGGGCCATGGTGTTTAAAAGTCCATGGGGTTAAGGTCACTATGGTGGTGTAAAGTCCATGTGTGGATCTTGTGAAGTATGTCCCGGATCTCGTTAGTGATGTTATACAACTACCAATGGTTGATGCAAAGGTTATATGGTGGTTAAAATTCCATATGGGGACCTTGTGCATGTTGAGGTCATATGGTGGTTAAAATTCCATATGAGGATCTTGTGAATGTTAAGGTTATATGGTGGTTAAAATTCCATATGAGAACCTTGTGAATAGTAAGGTCAAATGGTGGTTTAGATTCCATTTGGGGAAACCTTGAGATTGGTAGTGTTTATGAAGCGTGGGGACAACGCTTGTGATCCGCGTATCCGATTGGTTGTTGAGTTGAAAAGTGGATATGGTTTATCAGGAAGCCAATATAATGTTCGTAAATATAATGAAGCATGGGATGCTTGAAGTGATGCATGTTTGCATGAGAAATGTGTAATGTTCTATAAATGTATGTTTACTAGTTAGCTTGAACAAGTGTTGATAATCTATTGAGAATGGTGCATTTGTGCATGGAGTCTCTTTAATGCATTGAAGTCTTGTAAAGGCTTGTTAAAAAGGGCATGTGATGCAATTGTTGAGTTTATGGTTCATATGTTGCATTTATTCAATGCATGTGGTTAATCAATGAACAAGTGTTTTTAATAAGGTTCTTGTTTTAATATATTTTTCCAAGAACGAGAAAGGTATGTTGTGAAGTGGAAAGGTTGTCAAGGATCTTGTGTTTATCTTTGCATATGATGTTCATGCATGAAATGATTTAAAAGATGGTTATGCAAGTTGTGCTTTAAAAAGGTTTACTTGGCTTGCTAAGCTAAGGGTTGGTTTACATGTTTGAGAAATGCATGATGTTAAGCATGTTGTTGAAAAGGGTTTTCAAACATTGCTTTGGTTTATCAAATCAAGTTTGTTTTTAAAAGTGGTTTTAAGACTCACTGCATTGATGGTGTTTTGGTTTTGAGCATTCCTCACTAAGCATTATGTGCTTACGCTCCTTTTTGTCCATCAATGCAGATTGTTGAAGTTGGGACAGCGAGGAGCAAGGGATTCAAGGAAGTACTCCACTTGAGATGTATGTCTCGGTAATAGCTATAGATAATAAAGGCAATGGGGGGAAGAATCTTGTATGTTGATGTTTAATGGGATTGTGAATGTTGAACAAGATTGGTTTTATGTTGATGTTAACGTTGGGACATGTATTTGGCCTTTAAGAGGTGGTTTTGGTATATTGATGCTTGAATGGTTTGCTAAGTAGGAAGCATGCCTTAAATTTGGGGCTTTTCATATTTGATGCTATAGTGTTGAATTGTTGATGCAAATATGTCCCTTATATGTTGTATTCTTGCTGGTAAAGTTTGGTTGCATTTGGAGCATGTATGGTTGATCAATTGTGTGTTTTAGCAGCCAATTTACTGCAATCTGTGCAGGCCGTATCGGAACGGCAGCTACCGTTTCGAAACGGGTGCCCTGTGATAACCCAGGCGTCCGAAACGGAAAACACCGTTCCGAAACGGAAAGTCCTCTGCCAGCCCTCGTTTCGGAACGCGTTGCGGAACGGCCCCGCGTTTCGAAACAGGTTCTCCCTGTTTCGGAACACCTGACCGTTGGGGGCTGACATTGGCAGTTATATGTTTTGAATGTTTGCATTTTGGTCCTAAAACTTGTTTATGCAATTGTTTGAGTTTGGGAAGTCCGTTTAAGCTGAAATTTGGCAGTGAAGCATGAAACCTGGCTAATTTCATATTGGTAACTTTATTTTGGATGAAGTCCTTATATTTCCAGAATTTTACAATTTGGTCCCTAAAGTTGTAATTTATGCAATTGAGTCCCTGTTTGCTCTCTGATGGTTATGATCTTCGAGTATGTTGTTTGTATGATCATATCTAGGATTAACATGCATCTAGACAAGAGTAAAAAGAAAAAAAAGGGTCGTTAATCAAGGTTGACTTTCGGGTTGACTTTGGTTTTCCCCGTGTGATCTTCTTAATTCGGGTCAACCGTCTAGGCCAGGTTAAGGGGGTTACATTTTTACTCAGTTAAAATTCCAACGGGTCCGTTGAAAGGCCCATTTCGACCCGCTCGTTCGAAACCTCTACAAAAAGGACTACAAAACAAGTTTAAATCAAATTTTAGGAGTTCATGTAATTGATTAGGTGCTTTTCAACAAAATTATATTGCAAAACCTCAATTTCTGTACTTTTTACTCAGGTAAAATTCCAACGGGTCCATTGAAAGGCCCATTTACACCTGCTCGTCCGAAACCTCTACAAAAAGGATCGCAAAAATCTTTTATTCAATTATTAGGAGTTCAAATAATTGATTAGGAGCTTTTCAACACAATTATATTGCAAAACCTCAATTTCTGTACTTTTTACTCAGTTAAAATTCCAACGGGTCCATTGAAAGGCCCATTTAGACCTGCTCGTCCGAAACCTCTACAAAAAGGACCGCAAAAATCTTTTATTCAAATATTAGGAGTTCAAATAATTGATTAGGAGCTTTTCAACACAATTATATTGCAAAACCTCAATTTCTGTACTTTTTACTCAGTTAAAATTCCAACGGGTCCATTGAAAGGCCCATTTAGACCTTCTCGTCCGAAACCACTACAAAAAGGACCGCAAAAATGTTTTATTCAAATATTAGGAGTTCAAATAATTGATTAGGAGCTTTTCAACACAATTATATTGCAAAACCTCAATTTCTGTACTTTTTACTCATTTAAAATTCCAACGGGTCCATTGAAAGGCCCATTTAGACCTTCTCGTCCGAAACCTCTACAAAAAGGACCGCAAAAATGTTTTATTCAAATATTAGGAGTTCAAATAATTGATTAGGAGCTTTTCAACACAATTATATTGCAAAACCTCAATTTCTTTACTTTTTAATCATTTAAAATTCCAACGGGTCCATTGAAAGGCCCATTTCGACCCGCTCGTCCGAAACCTCTACAAAAAGGACTGCAAAATAAGTTTTAATCAAATTTTAGGAGTTCATGTAATTGATTAGGAGCTTTTAAACACAATTATATTGAAAAACCGCAATTCTAAACTTTTTACTCAGTTAAAACTCCAACGGGTCCATTGAAAGGCCCATTTCGACCTTCTCGTCCGAAACCTCTACAAAAAGGACCGCAAAACAAGTTTTAATCAAATTTTAGGAGTTCAAATAATTGATTAGGATCTTTTCAACACAATTACATTGCAAAACCGCAATTTCTGTACTTTTTACTCTGTTAAAATTCCAACGGGTCCATTGAAAGGCCCATTTAGACTTGCTCGTCCGAAACCTCTACAAAAAGGACCACAAAAATCTTTTATCCAATTATTAGGAGTTCAAATAATTGATTAGGAGCTTTTCAACACAATTATATTGCAAAACCTCAATTTTTGTACTTTTTACACAGTTAAAATTCCAACGGGTCAATTCAAAGGCCCATTTAGACCCGCTCGTCCGAAACCTCTACAAAAAGGACCGCAAAAATGTTTTATTCAAATATTAGGAGTTCAAATAATTGATTAGGAGCTTTTCAACACAATTATATTGCAAAACCTCAATTTCTGTACTTTTTACTCATTTAAAATTCTAACGGGTCCATTGAAAGGCCCATTTCGACCCGCTCGTCCGAAACCTCTACAAAAAGGACTGCAAAACAAGTTTTAATCAAATTTTAGGAGTTCATGTAATTGATTAGGACCTCTTCAACACAATTATATTGCAAAACCTCAATTTATGTACTTTTTACTTAGTTAAAATTCCAACGGGTTTTCAACCAGCAATAGACGCGCCTCAGTTAGAACCTCACTAGCTGCGTCATTGCCCAACGGGTGTAACGGGTGGGATGGGGTCTCTCGAAATCCTCTCAACTCTCTCGGGTCACTTTGGGGGGTTTAGCGTGTTTTTTAGGTTTTTCCCTTTTTGTTTCTCTCCTCCGCCGCTTATTCCTCTCCTCTTCATTCCTCCTACTGTAATTTTCTTCCTTCTTTTCTCCTCTCTGCCGCCGCCAACATCACCAACACGCCACCCGCCATCGTTTATTCTCCCCCACTAGCCGTCGTTTTTCACCATATGACCCAGGATCTACATGATATTGGTAAGATGAGACCCCATCCCATCCCGATTGATTTCATTTTTTCCCTTGTTTTCAGTTTTAACTCTTCACATGTTGATTTCAATTTTTTTCCTTCATTGATTTTCTTATTTACAATACCAATTTGTGTTTACCTTGCGAGATGACTCACCGCCGTTTATACCATGTGCAATACCAAGGCCCCCACCGCCGGCGGAGTATTACACCATTTCAGTTTCATCTGGCCACAATTTTTTTCACTGCCAGTGGAGCTTTTTTCCAATTTGAGATCTGCGCTCCTCTGGGTTTATGGAATTCGAGGGCTATCCCCAACCCTGTCAGGTTTGTTAACATGGTTTTCTTTTTTTCGATTGTTTTCTTCAAGGTTTTACTTCTGTTATTTCTTTTAATATCATTCTTGGCTTCTCTAATCTTTTGGGTTTTTTTGGCTTTTGCGAGGGAAACTCAAGGAGTTCCTCATTGCTGGCCCAGTTCCACCTTCAATCCTCCGGTATCGGTTTGGTCATGTTCAACACGCTGCATCGTTTTTGTTTTATTTTTGCCGATTCGATTATGGTTGTCTTTTCTTGGGTTTTTTATCTCTTGTTCTTTATTCATCTGTTTTATCCTTTTCTTGGTTTTTCCTATTTCGCTTTTTCTTCTCACAGGTGTTAAGATCTCCAACCACCGATTCAAATCTGGGTTTCTTCTTTTACAGCTATCCCGATTAATTGATTCAGGGGCTGTTATTTCCTTTCGATGTGAACACTCGGAGGGATCTGACCCGCTTGGTAATCACCTTCTCCTTCTATTTCTTTATTTTCGATTTGATTCAGTAGCTATTTTAGTTTCAATTTTTTTCTATATGGATTGGATTATTATTTATTATCTGTTTTTAGATTATATTTCATTTCTCTCTATGGCTTACTTATTTCAGCATTTATGTTCTTTAATTCTCCCAATACTATTAGCTTCTTTGCTTATCTCTTCACTCATCTCTTTGAATTTGATCATCGAGCCCTTTACGGGAACTGTCCATCGACCCACTTAGTGGGATTATCTAAATTTTTTTATGATCTTTCCTTTGATCATCGATCCCTTTACGGGAACTGCCCATCGACCCACTTAGTGGGATTATCTAATTTTTTTTATAATCTCTCATTTTTTTACTGGTTTTATGCCCTCTTTAGCCTTTATGGTTTACATATGTTAATTGCATTACTATCTATGCATAGGATCCTTGATTATGTACAGTGTGAGCTTTTGCTCCCATCCTACCTCTTTGATGCTTATGCTCATGCCAACCTTTGGTCATATGTTTATTTTCATTATAATCATCTCTTGCTATCTCTTTCGATGTTTCATTCTTTATTCAAAAACATACATTACATATATTTCCACATTGTTATTATTGCATCTATGTTTCATGTCCATCCTTTGCTTCCTGTGATTATCATTTTCTGCTTTCTGCTATCCTCCATATCTCTCTTTTACCTCTTGGGTTTATTATGCTCTGACATGAATGATATTTTGTACCTCTCTTCTATCATGGTTTCTCTTTGCATTCCTTACAACGGTACCATTATGTTTTATCCTTTTATTTGCTTTCTTTTCTATCTTCCTTCTCATTTTCCAAGGTTTTGTCCTTTCTATTGTAATTTATCATCTGCTTCTGTTCCAGTATTTTTTATCATCTATGATCATACCATAGCTTTCATCACTCTAACTCTTTATATCTCTGTTTTGCATGCCTCCCTCATCTCTCGCACCGTCGGCAAGCAATGTGGATTTCTTCAACTCCCCTTTTGCGCTTCCTCCTGTGCTCAAGCCTTTTTATCTTTTTATTTTTCCGATTTATTTTTGTATTTTTCTATAGGCTCCTTTTCTCAGGCCTTTTGTACCCCGGTTTGTTTTTATCTTCTGTCTTTTGTTCTCTTGTTCCTCTTTTATGTCCTTGTTTGTTTTTATCCCTCCCCTATTTATATGTGTTTATTTTATTTGTTCCCCCTTATCTATTTGCATGTTTATATTCATTTTGGTTGCTCTCTTTATTTTCTCTTTTCATTTCATGCCTCTTTCTCTATTTGGTTTATTGATTGTGTTTTATTTATAATTTATTTTACTATCTTTTTGCAGTCCACCTTTTCTAAAGATGCTCTTTTATTTCTCTCTATTTGTCATCCAAATCCTGCACATTACTACACCTCTTTAGGTGCTTTACTACCATCCCCTTTCGGGGAAATCATGTCGATCACCTTTATGGTGAAATTCTTTAATCAAAAACAAACCTATCTGAAAAAAGCGACAACAAAAAATACTATCTCTCGTCCCATCTTTCCACTCTATATATACAGAACATATTTTAATAATTTTGTTCGTTTAACTTCCCATATGATCACTGTCCAAATTTACTATCTGCCTCTTCTTATATATCCCTTCCTTAATAGTTTTTTTAAACTATTACCTTCCTTTTCTTTCTCTTATCTTTTTAAAAATACAAAACTTCTAATTTTACAGTTATTTTACCTATTCCTAAAACGATTATTAATACTTTTTATCTCCCAATTTTACCATCTTCAAAATATAAGTCTCACATATTCTTATTACGATATAATTTTTCTAAACTCATATTCCTTGTATTTAAGCGTCAACTCATTATTAAGTCATTCCCCTAAATTACCATTTAATATAAATAACAGTCATTTTCACTATAATCAAAGCTTTCTTTTTTCTTCCTCCAATCCACATTACTCTAATTATTTCCTATTTTTAATATTTATTGTCAACTGTTTTATATATCTTTTACTAACTCCATATATTACCATATCTCCTCACCATTACTTGCCTTTTATTGTACACTTATTTCTAAATCACTCCTTTTATTTACTTACTTTCTTTTTATTTATCAAATCTAAATACATGTTAATTACTAGTTGCCTCTTTACTAAATTTCCTTATGTTTTCATCTCAATTATTTCCTTTTCCTTTATCATATCTAATATCTATACCAATAAAAAATTAAGCACTTTATTCCATAATTTTCGGCCTCAACTTACCCTCCTCTTTCCAATTTGGATATATCTTACCATAATCATAAAATTAAACAATAAATTTTGTTTCCTCTTCTTGGTTATTCTCATATATATATATTTCCATTTATATTCCATAATATTCTCTCCTTCCTTTTCATATTTTCTCACATTACCATCTTCTCTTTTAGGAAATTATTTACTATTTCCCTCTCTTTCTACCAAATCTTTCCTTATTATCAACACATCAATTTAATTACTACTAAATTTCACTCTTGGAATCTGATTTATGATTCTATTATTCAAATGCTTTTCCCCTTTCCTTTTTTAATCCACTGCCTTTTATTCACTTTTATTCCCTTAAGTGTACACCAATCTTTTATTTATACTTCCTCACAATCTCTGGGATTTATCTCCTTTCTTCAACTCAAACCTTTTTTCACCTCTCTCCGAATGGATTCATCATCTTCTCTCCCTCATTATTCTAACCTTGATCTTACCAATGAAGAACTTTCTACCATCTACACTCCAGACTTCGATTTCTTCGATGAAAACCCAAACACTATCTTAATTGGGAAATTCATCTCATCCAAACCTATTGATGATTGGGTAGTCCTTCAAGCTTTTGAAGGTATTTGGAAAAAAAACCATCTTAAATCTATGTCCATTGTTCGCAATTCCTTCTTCAGAATTGAGTTCTCTACTCCATATGATCGCAATGATGTTTTCGAAAGAGGACCCTGGTTATACAAAGATGAGTGGCTAGCTCTAGCTGAATACAATCCTGGGAAAAGTATGGACGAGTATTCTTTCAATCCTATGCGAATCTGGTTTCGCATTCTTGGCTTGCCCAAACCTCTAATGGTTACTACTGATGAAGATCCTGACAGAATCCATCTTGTGGGACAATCACTTGGTGCTATGGTTGGTACAGTTCTCAGGACTGATACTCGGAAAAGAGAAGGGAATATGACAGATTTTCTGAGAGTTGAGATTCTGATGGATATATCCAAGCCACGTTCGCCGTTTTATTCTCATTGGCAAAGGTACACAAACCACTTCCTGTCGACTTCAGTATGAACGCTTGCCCCTATTATGTTATGGCTGTGGCCACATTAGTCATGTTTTTGAGAATTGCCCCAATAAAAGTGCTTATGATCCGTCTAAATTACATTATGGAGAATGGCTTCGTTGGCTTCCCCTGCGCCGTCGGATCCAGGAACCACGAGGTCGTATCCGAGCTGTTGATACACCCATCCCCGTTAATCGTCAACCACCACAAGGTTACTTCTATTTTTTCTCTCGGTTTTCAATATCTTATCATAATTGGCTACTTTTCTCATTCTTTGATTCACTTGCTCATTTAGATTCCACGAATAAAGGAAAATCTACTGTATACCCTTCTAAAGTCAACCAGCCTTCACTGACAGGTATTCTAGCTATTACTATATTAAATTTTCACATTCTCTATTTTCCCTTTATTCCTTTTAATGATTTACCTTTATTAACAGACCCAAAGGATAAAGGTAAATCCGTTGTGGAACCCGAGGATTCTGTGCAAGACTCAGGTCCTTCTCTTATTCAACAATATCATCTATTCTTTATCCAACGCTTCCCTCTTTTAAATCTCACTTCATGCTTCTCTGAATTTCTAGGGAAGTTGAATGAAGGGGATGCTGCCTCTTTTGCTGATCTCCCTGCGGAGGATACTAATAATATTGATGAGGCGATAGGGGAGCAATCCTCTGAGCTGCCTGCTGCCAAACCAGACTCCCAGTCGCCTCCACGAGCTCCACGCCCTCTTAGGGTAATTCCGCCACAGCCTCTCAGTACTATCTACCCTGTTTCTGTGGATTCTGAACAAGACAATCTGGAAGTTCATCATGATGGAGTTCCAAGTCCCACAGCTAATCAAGTGCGAAAATTGGACTCTCAACTAAGTAAGCCTTTCCTACAAACCGGTATATCACTTATAGATGCTTTTGATTCATGGCTACTTAAGGTCTATCCGAAATTTGCAGCCTCGGATCCAGCTCCCATTCCCCTTCCATCTAACCGTGGTGTAAAGAGACGCTCCCCCATTCACGTGGTTCTCCAGCCCAAGAAATCTAGGCCCTCTCCTTCTTCTGCACCGAAAGCTGGGATGAGCAGCGGAAAAAACTCTCCGGCGGCGGCTGATGTTCAGCCTCACCGAGGGAAATGATCATTTTATGTTGGAACTGCCAGGGTCTAGGGAAGGTCCAGGCAGTTCAACATCTTCAGCACTATGTTAAGCTCCATAAACCTGATTTACTTTTTTTATGCGAAACTAAACTTAAAAATACGGCTTACAGTCGTCTTAGTTCTTTGCTAGGGATGGCCCTAGCTTTTTCCGTGGATTTTTCTGAGTATTGTTCTGGACTTGCTTTATTTACTTTGAATAATAATAATATTGATATGCTTGCTTACTCGGATCGCTTTATACATGCTTATGTTAATTGTAATCATTCTTCGTTTTATTTCACTGGTATTCATGGGTTTTCTGAAACCTGCAATAAACCTAAAACTTGGGATCTAATTGATTCACTCAATCCTAATGATGGTCAACCTTGGCTCATCGGGGGTGACTTTAACGAAATTCTATCTGATAATGAAAAACAAGGAGGTTGCCGACGGCCTAGATCTCAAATTAATAATTTCCGCAATTGCCTCTCTCGTAATAATCTTTTTGATTGCAAACCTACAACGGGGTGGTTTACTTGGTCCAAAACGGGGCCAAAAACCCCTTCTTTATTTGAACGACTTGATCGTTTCGTTGGGAACATGGCATGGAAAGCTTCTTTTCCTAATTACAACATCAACTCAGACTTTGATGCTAAATCAGATCATTGTTTTCTTCTTTTAAATACTGAGCCACCCTCTCTAACAAATCATCGCCCCCCTCCTACTAAGTTCAGATTTGAAAATTGTTGGGCTTCCAATGATGAAGGCATTTCTATTGTACAACATACCTGGTCATCCACCAAAGGTGATACTTTGGATAAAATCAAGGCCATTGGCTCCTGTCTAGGAGACTGGCAATCCCAACAAAGATTTAAGACCATTGGACGTATTAACCTTCTCACTAAAAAAATTAATAAACTATTGCAACGACCTCTTTCAGCTTCTGCTGAAAAGAGATATATCTCTGCTAAATCTGAGCTCCATAAACTTCTTGAGGTGCAAGAAGCTTATTGGGCACAACGTTCTCGTAACCTTTGGCTTTCCCAAGGGGATAAAAATACCCGATTCTTTCATGCCCGAGCTTCTAATAGGAAGAAAAAGAACACTATCTCAGGTATTTTAGACTCCAACAATGTTTGGCGCACGGATGACTCCGACCTTATGGAAATTGCTTCCTCATATTTCCATAATCTTTTTACATCCTCCAACCCTCATTTTTCTGACCAAATCCTCTCAAAAATCACTCCTACTATTACGACTGCTATGAATGAGTCCCTTTCCAAGGAATTCACTCCAGAAGAAATTATCACCGCTTTTCGAGACATCGATCCTAGGAAAGCCCCGGGTATCGATGGTCTACCAAGCGGATTTTTTCGTCAACATTGGGATACCTTAGGTCCAGATATTATAACACTCTGCCTTAACCTTCTTCAAGGGTCAGCTGATATGGCTTCAGTTAACCAAACTATTTTGGTACTCATACCTAAGATTAAGGATCCCACTACTATGAGGCATCTCAGGCCCATCAATCTCTGTACGGTAATTTACAAAATCATTGCTAAAGTTTTAGTTAATCGAATGAAACATACCATTCCGTTCTGTATCAGTTCAAATCAGGCTGCTTTTGTTCAAGGACGTAATATCACAGATAACATCCTTATTTCCCATGAAATTATACATTCAATTATACATTGCTCTTCTTGGCAAACAACTATGGCGCCTTATATGCGAACCTGATTCCCTTTTGGGACAAATCTATAAAATCAAGTATTTCCCGTCAGGTAATATACTTAATGCCTCTCGGCCTTTGCGAGGTTCTTTTGCCTGGCAAGGTCTTTATAATGCTATGCAACACCTATTAGGTGGTTTCCTCTATCGTCCGGGTATTAATAGTAACATACGCATCAATCATGATAATTGGGGAGGCTCCTCGACTGTTCACCTCTATGGGGACTATGAGCTATCGGAGGAAGTACACATTCGTTGTCGAGATTTTATGATGCGGAACCAAGCTGTCTGGGACCCTGATAAAGTTCGTGCTTACTTTACTGTAGATGACGCCAATTCCATTCTTTCAGTTCCTATCATTAATGATACTCGAGACACCATCCTCTGGAATCCTAATGATTCTGGCATCTATTCTGTCAGATCTGGCTATCTTTTTCTGCAACGACCCCCTGAGCCTAGACTTCGTCCCCCTCGATTTTGGAATTCATGTACTTTTTACTCAGTTAAAATTCCAACGGGTCCATTGAAAGGCCCATTTAGACCTGCTCGTCCGAAACCTATACAAAAAGGACCGCAAAACAAGTTTTATTAAAATATTAGGAGTTCAAATAATTGATTAGAAGCTTTTCAACACAATTATATTGCAAAACCGCAATTTCTGTACTTTTTACTCAGTTAAAATTCCAACGGGTCTATTGAAAGGCCCAATTCGACCCGCTCGTACGAAACCTCTACAAAAAGGACTGCAAAACAAGTTTTAATCAAATTTTAGGAGTTCATGTAATTGATTAGGAGCTTTTCAACACAATTATATTGCAAAACCGCAATTTCTGTACTTTTTACTCAGTTAAAATTCCAACGGGTCCATTGAGAGGCCCATTTAGACCTGCTCGTCCGAAACCTCTACAAAAAGGACCGCAAACCAAGTTTTAATAAAATATTAGGAGTTCAAATAATTGATTAGGAGCTTTTCAACACAATTATATTGCAGAACCGCAATTTCTATACTTTTTACTCAGTTAAAATTCCAACGGGTCCATTGAAAGGCCCATTTCGACCCGCTCGTCCGAAACCTCTACAAAAAGGACTGCAAAACAAGTTTTAATCAAATTTTAGGAGTTCATGTAATTGATTAGGAGCTTTTCAACACAATTATATTGCAAAACCGCAATTTCTGTACTTTTTACTCAGTTAAAATTCCAACGGGTCCATTGAAAGGCCCATTTCGACCCGCTCGTCCGAAACCTCAACAAAAAGGACTGCAAAACATGTTTTAATCAAATTTTAGGAGTTCATGTAATTGATTAGGAGCTTTTCAACACAATTATATTGCAAAACTGCAATTTCTGTACTTTTTACTCAGTTAAAATTCCAACGGGTCCATTGAAAGGCCCATTTAGACTTGCTCGTCCGAAACCTCTACAAAAAGGACCACAAAAATCTTTTATTCAATTATTAGGAGTTCAAATAATTGATTAGGAGCTTTTCAACACAATTATATTGCAAAACCTCAATTTCTGTACTTTTTACTCTGTTAAAATTCCAACGGGTCCTTTGAAAGGCCAATTTAGACCTGCTCGTCCGAAACCTCTACAAAAAGGACCACAAAAATGTTTTATTGAAATATTTGGAGTTCAAATAATTGATTAGGAGCTTTTCAACACAATTATATTGCAAAACCTCAATTTCTGTACTTTTTACTCATTTAAAATTCCAACGGGTCCATTGAAAGGCTCATTTCGACCCGCTCGTCCGAAACCTCTACAAAAAGGACCGCAAAACAAGTTTTAATCAAATATTAGGAGTTCAAATAATTGATTAGAAGCTTTTCAACACAATTATATTGCAAAACCGCAATTTCTATACCTTTTACTCAGTTAAAATTCCAACGGGTCCATTGAAGGGCCCATTTAGACCTGCTCGTCCGAAACCTCTACAAAAAGGACCGCAAAAATGTTTTATTGAAATATTAGGAGTTCAAATAATTGATTAGGAGCTTTTCAACACAATTATATTGCAAAACCGCAATTTCTATACTTTTTACTTAGTTAAAATTCCAACGGGTCCATTGAAAGGCCCATTTAGACCCGCTCGTCCGAAACCTCTACAAAAAGGACTGCAAAACAAGTTTTAATCAAATTTTAGGAGTTCATGTAATTGATTAGGAGCTTTTCAACACAATTATATTGCAAAACCGCAATTTCTGTACTTTTTACTCAGTTAAAATTCCAACGGGTCCATTGAAATGTCCATTTAGACCTGCTCGTCCGAAACCTCTACAAAAAGGACAGCAAAAATCTTTTATTCAAATATTAGGAGTTCAAATAATTGATTAGGAGCTTTTCAACACAATTATATTGCAAAACCTCAATTTATGTACTTTTTACTCAGTTAAAATTCCAATGGGTCCATTGAAAGGCCCATTTAGACCTGCTCGTCCGAAACCTCTACAAAAAGGACCGCAAAAATGTTATATTCAAATATTAGTAGTTCAAATAATTGATTAGGAGCTTTTCAACACAATTATATTGCAAAACATAAATTTCTGTACTTTTTACTCATTTAAAATTCAAACGGGTCCATTGGAAGGCCCATTTCGACCCGCTCGTCCGAAACCTCTACAAAAAGGACTGCAAAACAAGTTTTAATCAAATTTTAGGAGTTCATATAATTGATTAGGAGCTTTTGAACACAATTATATTGCAAAACCTTAATTTCTGTACTTTTTACTCAGTTAAAATTCCAACGGGTCAATTGAAAGGCCCATTTAGACCCGCCCGTCCGAAACCTCTACAAAAAGGACCGCAAAAATGTTTTATTCAAATATTAGGAGTTCAAATAATTGATTAGGAGCTTTTCAACACAATTATATTGCAAAACCTCAATTTCTGTACTTTTTACTCATTTAAAATTCCAACGGGTCCACTGAAAGGCCCATTTCGACCCGCTCGTCCGAAACCTCTATAAAAAGGACTACAAAACAAGTTTTAATCAAATTTTAGGAGTTTATGTAATTGATTAGGAACTTTTCAACACAATTCTATTGCAAAACCTCAATTTATGTACTTTTTACTTAGTTAAAATTCCAACGGGTCCATTGAAAGGCCCATTTCGACATGCTCGTTCGAAACCTCTATAAAAAGGGCTACAAAACAAGTTTTAATCAAATTTTAGGAATTCATGTAATTGATTAGGAGCTTTTCAACACAATTGTATTGCAAAACCGCAATTTTTGTACTTTTTACTCGGTTAAAATTTTAATGGGTCCATTGAAAGGCCCATTTAGACTTGCTCGTCCGAAACCTCTAAAAAAAGGACCGCATAACAAGTTTTAATAAAATATTAGGAGTTCAAATAATTGATTATGAGCTTTTCAACACAATTATATTGCAAAACCGTAATTTCTTTACTTTTTACTCAGTTAAAATTCCAACGTGTCCATTGAAAGGCCCAATTCGACCCGCTCGTCCGAAACCTCTACAAAAAGGACTGCAAAAATGTTTTATTCAAATATTAGGAGATCTAATAATTGATTAGGAGCTTTTCAACACAATTATATTGCAAAACCGCTATTTCTGTACTTTTTACTCAGTTAAAATTCCAACGGGTCTATTGAAAGGCCCAATTCGACCCGCTCGTACGAAACCTCTACAAAAAGGACTGCAAAACAAGTTTTAATCAAATTTTAGGAGTTCATGTAATTGATTAGGAGCTTTTCAACACAATTATATTGCAAAACCGCAATTTCTGTATTTTTTACTCAGTTAAAATTCCAACGGTTGTCACAGGAAATGAAAATTCTCTCTGAACTCTCTCATTTCCTCCCTTTGCTTCTCCTCTCTCTCTCTCTATCTTTCTCATCACCAACCACCGCCCCCCGCCATATCCTTGACCCTCCACTCCCACAGCCACCACATAGAAACCGCACAACTCTTCCCCCTCCACCAGCAAGCCACCACTTATCGTGGTCTCATGCGTCCGTCCCCTCCTCAAAGCTGCCTGGCAGCAAATTGTCTTATAACAACAATATGCAAAACTTGCATATCCGATTGTTGCAAGTCCAAATTGGAGTAGAGTTGGCAAAGGTAAGTATCTCTCCTCATGTTTTTTTAAAATCTTTTACCATTATTAATAGTGGTAATAATTTTATATTAATTGCTTGGATCAAGCCTTGGCTCGATCAATCTGGCCACATTTCCTTTGTCTTTTGCACAATAAGGAGCTGGTTTCAGCATCAGGTTTTAACAATGATGCACCGATCCTGGCCCTTGAGGTCTTGTACCAAACAAATCCATTCGATAGAATGGTTGTTTTCTTGGCCCTGCGGGCCTTGCCATGGCTTATTCACTCGAATAAGATCAAGAGGGCTATCATTTCGATGGCAAATACAGCCCCTATGGCTGGTAACTGGGCAGTGGAAGACCGTCTCCCACATCGGACGTGCATGGCACATGCAAATAAGGCTGCCGGCAGCAGCTGCGTTGGAGCTGATATTACCCAAACTGCATGCACGACACATGCAGTCGAGACTATCGACAGCCGCTACACCTTGTTGGGGGAGGAGGCGTCAGTCGGCCAAGGAGGTGGTTGACATCCTCCGGTCACCGGCATTACCTTCGATGACCGATTCCAGGGTTTCCAGAAACGTCCCAACCGAAGTATCATCCCTATTATTTTGGGATTTGATACTTTTCATATTCAAATTCATTGGGACCGTTAATATTAAATTATATTTAATATTTTCACCACATAAATTGAGCTTAATTTATTCACCACATAAATTATGGTTATTACCACACATTATGAATTTAAGTTATGTTTTACATATATTAAATTTGGTGTGGATATTATCAATTAATTTAAAATTAATTTATGATTTGGATTGTTTCAAATGCAAAATCCAATCGTCTTGGAGCCTCATACTGGGACTCTATCACTACCAAATAGCAAAAATCCTACAATATAGGAGATATACTGGGGTCCATATCACTAAATTAAATTTAATTTATCTATCCCATAATTTGAATTTTATATGGACATTATCACATAATTTAAATTTAACTCATTTATCTCACAGGTTAAATTTTGAATGGATATTATCACATGGATTAAATTTAGTTTATCTGTCGTATAAATTAAATTTTGAATGGATAGTATCCCATACATTAAAATTACCTCACTTATCTTACAAGTTAAATTTTGAATGGATTTTATCACATGGATTAAATTTAATTTATCTATCCCATAAATTAAATTTTGTATGGATATTATCCCATCAATTAAATTTAACCTCCTTATCTCGCAAGTTAAATTTTGAGTGGATTTTATCTCATGGATTAAATTTAATTTATTTATCATATAAATTAAATTTTCAATGGATATTATTCTATAAATTCAATTTAACTTACTTATCTTACAAGTTAAAATTCAAAGGGATATTATCACTTGGGTTAAATTTAATCTATCTGACTCATAAATTAAATTTGGACTGGATACTATCATATCGGCTAAGTTTAATTTATTTTCCACATAAATTAAATTTTGAATGGTTTTTATCTCACCAATCAAATTTAATTCATTTATCCCTTAAATTAAATCTTAATTTATCTACCTCTACCTCCCAGGTAGTTTTACCGGATACACTCCTCAACAATAGGGGAAGTAATCGAATCATTTCGTTTCTCACAAACAATGGCCTCCTCGGACTCTTTCCTAGATCACTTCGATAACCTCCAGTTTACTGCGGAGGAACAAGCCGTCGTTTACGCCCCTAAGGCCACGAAGGCCATACCCTTGGAGGATCAACGATGCTCACTGTTAGGGAAGCTCTTTCCCACAACCAAGCCGGACGACACTGCCCTGGTGAAGGTGTTCACGGCCATTTGGAAGGAAGATAAGCTTATCTCCACCACAATCCTTGGCTCGGGTTACTTTCTGTTTAAGTTTGAAACCGCGGCAAAGGTTAAGGATATTCTCAAGCGAGGGCCATGGACCTTCAAACGTGACTGGCTCGCCCTTGCCCCCATCCAGCCTCAACTGACACTAGAGGAATATAAATTTACCCATATGAGGATTTGGGTCCGAATCCTACGTGTGCCCCTGGCAATGATGATAGGCGACACAGTGGCCAATGCATCTGGACGTGCCCTAGGTAGTGGCCTTGGTGCAGTAATTGGCACCGACACCCGCAAAGATGATGAAGGGAATCGGGTTCATTTCCTAAGGGTGGGAGTTCTCATCGATGTTAATCGACCACTCCGTCGAGGTGTTGCGTTAGCAGATGAAGAACACCCGGATAAGCCCAAAATGCTTCCAGTAAGATACGAGAAATTACCCAATTTTTGTCTTGGTTGTGGGATGCTATTTCATATCCGCGAAACTTGTGCATCCTTCAAGGATAAGCCAAATGCTGATCTGCCTTATAGTGAGTGGCTTCGGGCACCTGCCCCTAAACCGAAGGTTAAAACAAAAGTTTGAGGCCGGGTCCGATACTTCGAACCAGGATCATCTTCTAACTCGAAAGAACAATTCACAGATTTTATTCTTTTGTTTAATGGTTGTAACAACGTATGTATGTGGAGATTCAAGTTATACTACTATTTTCCCCATGACTATTACACCACACGTGCCTCAATTTTCAGTTTATATTCCTATGTTTTTCCTTCACGCATCCTACGTGCATGTATAGGAATTGTAGGCTTAATTTTTTCCTTTTTCTACGTATATGCAATGCCCATGCATGGGATTTATTTGTAGTCCACAGGGATAACAATAAATGGATGCAATACATATGTTTACTGTCATACTCCTTATTTCGACTATACATTATGTTTATATATTTACTTTCAATTCCAGTTTTCCGGCTGTGCAATGTAGGATTAGGGTATATCATGTATGCTTATCCCATTACTGCTTCCTTACTATACATGTCGTCCACTGTTTTCCTTACAGTGAACAACGGGAAAGGAACGACTACAGCCACCCCAGATGTGGTGAAGGGCTCGCCTGCAATACCGCCGGGAGGTGGTTCGATGAATATAGAGGAGGACGATTTGCTGGGTGAAGAGCTTGCCGCTTCTCCTGCTGCAAAATCGCCACTGCCGGCAGACGGAACAGCCGCTGAGGGTGCTGTTGAGGCTGCGGTTGCACAGATGGAACCTCTGGATGTTGTGCCGCTGAACATGGTTCCAGCAGATGCAGAATCTGTTGTTAACGGTTCAAAGGAGGTGGAGCTGGATGACGGCACAAAAGGGGCTGAGCAGAATGGCTTCGCTGTGCAGCCATACATACACGATATATCACCGGACAAGCGTTTTATTCTGCTTGATGAAGACGCCATCCCGGTGCCAATTGTGGATGACACGGCTACTGGGGACAGCTCGAATAAAGGCAAGGGTCCTAAGGACAAGGGTAAAGAACCGGTCAATCCGGAATTCGAAGTTTGGTTGGCTGCCACGACCGACAAAGAACCGGATCCTGCGGTTCTAAAAAAGTCTAAGCGTACGTCACCTATTATTACCGGAGGAATTACCAAACGGCCACGTACATCCCCTCTGGTTTCCGGCAAAACAATGAAACAAGGAGACAAAAATCAAAGGAAAGCTGGGATGAGCAGCAAAAACTCTTCGGCGGTGGTTGACGGTCAACCCCGCCGAGAGAAATGAGGGCCATATGTTGGAACTGTCGGGGACTTGGTATGCCCTCGGCAGTTCATGAACTTCGTTCTATTATTTTACGCTTATGTCCAGATTTTATTTTTCTTTCCGAAACTCGTTTGAATGCTTCTAAGTTTGAATCTCTTAAACTCTATCTTGAAATGGAGGGTTTTTTTGCTATGGATAGCAGCCCTTCTTGTGCAGGTTTATGCCTGTTTTTTAATAAAAATGTTAAAGTAGATTTTCTCTCGTCTTCGACGAGATACATTGATGTTGTCGTGCATAATTCGAATTCTCGCTTTCGCTTTACCGGTATCTACGGATATGCTGCCACAAACATGAAAAAACATACTTGGGAAATCATCCATTCACTCAAAACAAAATCAAATCTTCCTTGGCTCATCGGTGGTGACCTTAACGATATCTTAGATGATTCGGAAAAACAAGGCGGCAATCGTAGGCCTCGCTCGCAAATTCTAAACTTTCGAGATTGTCTTACAAGGAACAATTTGTTTGATTGTAAACCGAACACGGGCTGGTTCACTTGGACCCGCACAGGGCCTAATGTCAACCCGGTTTGTGAACGACTTGACCGTTTTTTGGCATGCTCACAATGGTTGCATCACTTCCCCAACTTCGGTCATTTTCACTCCTTTTCACTCGAATCGGACCATAGTGTCATTATCTTGGACACCGATAATGCCCCTACACCGAACACTTATAACCAGCAAACCGGGGACCATTTTCGGTTTGAAACTTTTTGGGCGCATGACCCAGCAGGCATACAAGTTTGCAAACGAACTTGGTCTGCCACGCCGGGGACCATTTTGGACAAACTATCCGCATTGGGTCATAATCTTCAAGAGTGGCAGCATGCTCAAAGCAAACAGTCCACTATCCGCATGCAACAATTGCAACGTTCCATTAATCATCTTCTACGACGTAGACACCTATCCCGGAAAGCTCTTTCCACTCTTCATAATGCTAAATTAGAACTTCGGAGATTAACGGTGGCTAAAGAAGCCTACTGGGCTCAACGCTCTCGTATCTCCTGGTTAACCAATGGGGATAAAAATACCACCTACTTCCATGCGAGGGCCACCAAACGACGTAGGAAAAATGCAATCAAGGGCTTAAAGGATGACAACGGAGTGTGGCAGTCTTCCACTCCCAACATATTACAAATTGCGTCGTCCTACTTCCAACGTATTTTTTCATCATCATGTCTGGTGTCCTCACCAGAGTTGCTGAATAACATTCGGCCTACCGTGACCACATCTATGAATGATGCTCTTCTACGGCCTTTCACGGCTGAAGAGATCCGAGCTGCTTTTTTGGATATCAACCCTAAGAAAGCACCTGGTATCGATGGTTTCCCCAGTAGTTTCTACAAGCAGCATTGGGATATGATTGGCCCTGATTTCATCTCTCTTTGCATGGATCTCCTACAAGGGAAAGCCGATATGGCATCGGTTAACCGATCGGTCATAGTGCTTATACCTAAGATCTCGGACCCCACCACTATGAAGCACTTTCGTCCGATCAGCCTGTGTACCGTCATTTACAAAACGGTTTCAAAGGTTCTGGTAAATCGCATGAAACTAGCCCTCTCTTCTTGTATCAGCGACTCGCAAGCCGCGTTCATCAGCGGACGCACTATTACCGACAATATTTTGATCGCACATGAGCTGGTGCATACCCTTCACTCGAGTGGCACTCTATCCTCTCAAGGGGCGACTGTCAAACTAGATATGGAAAAAGCCTTTGATAGGGTCGAATGGTCCTTTCTAAGGGATGTTATGCTTCGTATGGGGTTTGATCGGGATTGGGTTAACCTTATTCTACGTTGCGTTTCCTCGGTCTCCTTTTCGGTCAGAATTAACGACACGATATCGGAGGAATTCTTCCCTACCCGGGGTATCCGTCAGGGTGACCCTTTGTCACCTTTCCTGTTCCTCATTTGCTCCCAAGGGCTATCAGCGGCTTTGGAAACAGAGCAACAAGAAGGACGTCTTTCGGGACTTAGCGCTAGCCGCCGAGGACCTAGGGTTACACATCTCCTCTTCGCTGATGATAGTTTGGTGTTTCTCCGCAATGAACCAACAGAAGTGGATAGATTACGTTACGTTCTTTCTTTATATGCATCTTCTTCCGGTCAAACGGTAAACTTTGATAAGTCTACCGCTTACTGCAGTCGTGGGTGTTCCTCCACTTTTCTCCATGCTATGCGTTCAACTCTGGGTGTACGCCTAGTGGAAGACCCAGGCATATATTTGGGAGTTCCCCTTTTAGTCCAAAGGAATAGGACTGCCTCTTTAGGCTTTGTGAGAGATAAAGTCCAATCCCGTATGAGCAAATGGGATAACAGTTTCCTTTCATATAGTGGAAGAGAAATCCTCATTAAGGCAGTCGCACAAGCTATGCCACAATATGTGATGTCATGCTACCTTCTACCCCAAAACATAATTGATGACATTACCATGTCCATACGGCGATATTGGTGGTCAGGGCGTAGTAATAAGTGTGGCTGGCCGCTTTTATCGTGGGACTCTCTCTGCACGCCGAAGAATGCGGGAGGCTTAGGTTTCCGCGATCTGCGGTCTTTTAATATTGCCCTTTTTAGGGAAGCATATTTGGCATTTGCTATCAGACCCGGACTCTCTCTTGGCAAGGGTCCTTCGAGCTAAATACTACCCTTCTGGCGACCTCTTGAATGCCTCAGCAGAAAAGCGGGCTTCGTTTGCTTGGAAAGGTCTGCACCGCGCTCTCCACTCCCTTGGGCCTGGTTATTTTTGGCGGCCCGGGACCAGAAGCTCAATTCGTCTGCTCAGTGATAATTGGGGAGGGGATAAACCAATCACTCTTTTTGGACAATATATGGACAATGAAGAGATCCCGTTGCGTTGTCGGGACTACATGTTTCGTGACAATGCTTCATGGGATGAGTCCAAACTTCGAACTGACTTCGACAAAGATGATGTCGAAAGTATCCTTCGGGTTCCAATCTATAAGGATAGACTGGACAAACTGGTCTGGGGACAACATGACTCTGGGACCTATACAGTCAGATCAGGGTACTTTTTTCTTCACCAACCTGCGAGGCCGCTGCAGCGTCCTACACGTCTTTGGAAAGTAATTTCTAAATCTCCAACTTTACCGAAAATACGTTCCTTCAGCTGGCGAGCGGGCCGTGATGCTTTACCCACCGGGGACAAGCTCAGGGCGATACAACATATGGATGGACATTGTCCCTTCTTCCCAACGGTGCTGGAATCCGCTATGCATGCCCTTCGTGATTGCCCTACTGCTCAGGAAGTTCTCCGCCTAGTGGGACTCCCATCAAGCGTCTACACTAGTAACACCAACACAATGGTGGCTTGGCTATCAGAAGGGTCTTATAGTTTAGACGCCTCCGGCTTTGCTTTACTCCTCACAACGATTTTGATTATCTGGAACCGTCGTAAATATTGGGTTCATTCCCAAAGACTTCAGCCGTCCTGGCTTACGGCCATGAATGCTACCGGTCTCCTACAGGAATATGCAGACGCTAACGCTCTCCCCGCCGTGTCAGC
This sequence comes from Hibiscus tridactylites, assembly GCA_958450335.1. Lineage (NCBI taxonomy): Eukaryota > Viridiplantae > Streptophyta > Magnoliopsida > Malvales > Malvaceae > Hibiscus > Hibiscus tridactylites. Next base: position 127,506 of record CAUDLX010000050.1, on the reverse strand, counting down.
CGCCGTACCAGCCGCAGCCCCCCCCCCCCACGATGGAAGACGCCCAGCCCGGGCTGTATAAAGATAAACGTAGATGGAGCCTTTCATCCAGGATGCGGTGATGCAGCTGTCGGAGTCATTGCCAGGGATGCACATGGCTCGATTGTTGGAGGATGTGCTGTCCATGAGGCAGGCTGTCGCGATGCCGCCACGGTCGAATTACATGCCATCATTGCGGGTATTATGTTGACCCGAGATAGAGGATGGGACGAGGTGATCATTGAATCCGACTCGGCTACGGTGATCAACAAGCTCTCGCGTCCCACTGAGGACAACTCCCTGCTGGGACCACAGATTGCAGATGCACAGGCTTTGCTTAAGGCTTTTCCTTTAGTCTCTATTTCTTTTGTACCTAGATCGGCCAATTTTCTGGCCCATAACTTAGCCACTTGGGCTTTACGCTTTACTTCTTATGTGTACTTTGATTCAGTTGTTCCTGACTGTATTAACGTCGATGTACTGGCTGATTCTTAGCCTCCCTCTTGTTATAATAATAACAACACTCAGGGCACTCTTTTCCCCTTAGGTTCACCGCGTGCTTCAGCACAAGGTGGTTAGAGGGGGTTTTAATGAGGCCCTTTTTCTTCAAAAAAAAAATTCCAACGGGTCCATTGAGAGGCCCATTTAGACCTGCTCGTCCGAAACCTCTACAAAAAGGACCGCGAAACAAGTTTTAATAAAATATTAGGAGTTCAAATAAATGATTAGGAGCTTTTCAACACAATTATATTGCAGAACCGCAATTTCTATACTTTTTACTCAGTTAAAATTCCAACGGGTCCATTGAAAGGCCCATTTCGACCCGCTCGTCCGAAACCTCTACAAAAAGGACTGCAAAACAAGTTTTAATCAAATTTTAGGAGTTCATGTAATTGATTAGGAGCTTTTCAACGCAATTATATTGCAAAACCGAAATTTCTGTACTTTTTACTCAGTTAAAATTCCAACGGGTCCATTGAAAGGCCCATTTCGACCCGCTCGTCCGAAACCTCAACAAAAATGACTGCAAAACAAGTTTTAATCAAATTTTAGGAGTTCATGTAATTGATTAGGAGCTTTTCAACACAATTATATTGCAAAACTGCAATTTCTGTACTTTTTACTTAGTTAAAATTCCAACGGGTCCATTGAAAGGCCCATTTAGATTTGCTCGTCCGAAACCTCTACAAAAAGGACCACAAAAATCTTTTATTCAATTATTAGGAGTTCAAATAATTGATTAGGAGCTTTTCAACACAATTATATTGCAAAACCTCAATTTCTGTACTTTTTACTCTGTTAAAATTCCAACGGGTCCTTTGAAAGGCCAATTTAGACCTGCTCGTCTGAAACCTCTACAAAAAGGACCGCAAAAATGTTTTATTGAAATATTAGGAGTTCAAATAATTGATTAGGAGCTTTTCAACACAATTATATTGCAAAACCTCAATTTCTGTACATTTTACTCATTTAAAATTCCAACGGGTCCATTGAAAGGCCCATTTCGACCCGCTCGTCCGAAACCTCTACAAAAAGGACCGCAAAACAAGTTTTAATCAAATATTAGGAGTTCAAATAATTGATTAGAAGCTTTCCAACACAATTATATTGCAAAACCGCAATTTCTATACTTTTTACTCAGTTAAAATTCCAACGGGTCCATTGAAAGGCTCATTTAGACCCGCTCGTCCGAAACCTCTACAAAAAGGACTGCAAAACAAGTTTTAATCAAATTTTAGGAGTTCATGTAATTGATTAGGAGCTTTTCAACACAATTATATTGCAAAACCGCAATTTCTGTACTTTTTACTCAGTTAAAATTCCAAAAGGTCCATTGAAATGTCCATTTAGACCTGCTCGTCCGAAACCTCTACAAAAAGGACCGCAAAAATGTTTTATTGAAATATTAGGAGTTCAAATAATTGATTAGGAGCTTTTCAACACAATTATATTGCAAAACCTCAATTTCTGTACATTTTACTCATTTAAAATTCCAACGGGTCCATTGAAAGGCCCATTTAGACCTGCTCGTCCGAAACCTCTACAAAAAGGACCGCAAAAATGTTTTATTGAAATATTAGGAGTTCAAATAATTGATTAGGAGCTTTTCAACACAATTATATTGCAAAACCGCAATTTCTGTACGTTTTACTCAGTTAAAATTCCAACGGGTCCATTGAAAGGCCCATTTAGACCCGCTCGTCCGAAACCTCTACAAAAAGGACTGCAAAACAAGTTTTAATCAAATTTTAGGAGTTCATGTAATTGATTAGGAGCTTTTCAACACAATTATATTGCAAAACCGCAATTTCTGTACTTTTTACTCAGTTAAAATTCCAAAAGGTCCATTGAAATGTCCATTTAGACCTGCTCGTCCGAAACCTCTTCAAAAAGGACCGCAAAAATCTTTTATTCAAATATTAGGAGTTCAAATAATTGATTAGGAGCTTTTCAACACAATTATATTGCAAAACCTCAATTTCTGTACATTTTACTCAGTTAAAATTCCAATGGGTCCATTGAAAGGCCCATTTAGACCTGCTCGTCCGAAACCTCTACAAAAAGGACCGCAAAAATGTTATATTCAAACATTAGTAGTTCAAATAATTGATTAGGAGCTTTTCAACACAATTATATTGCAAAACATAAATTTCTGTACTTTTTACTCATTTAAAATTCCAACGGGTCCATTGAAAGGCCCATTTCGACCCGCTCGTCCGAAACCTCTACAAAAAGGACTGTAGAACAAGTTTTAATCAAATTTTAGGAGTTCATGTAATTGATTAGGAGCTTTTGAACACAATTATATTGCAAAACCTTAATTTCTGTACTTTTTACTCAGTTAAAATTCCAACGGGTCAATTGAAAGGCCCATTTAGACTCGCCCGTCCGAAACCTCTACAAAAAGGACCGCAAAAATTTTTTATTCAAATATTAGGAGTTAAAATAATTGATTAGGAGCTTTTCAACACAATTATATTGCAAAACCTCAATTTCTGTACTTTTTACTCATTTAAAATTCCAACGGGTCCACTGAAAGGCCCATTTCGACCCGCTCGTCCGAAACCCCTACAAAAAGGACTACAAAACAAGTTTTAATCAAATTTTAGGAGTTTATGTAATTGATTAGGAACTTTTCAACACAATTCTATTGCAAAACCTCAATTTATGTACTTTTTACTTAGTTAAAATTCCAACGGGTCCATTGAAAGGCCCATTTCGACCTGCTCGTCCGAAACCTCTACAAAAAGGGCTACAAAACAAGTTTTAATCAAATTTTAGGAATTCATGTAATTGATTAGGAGCTTTTCAACACAATTATATTGCAAAACCGCAATTTCTGTACTTTTTACTCGGTTAAAATTCCAATGGGTCCATTGAAAGGCCCACTTAGACTTGCTCGTCCGAAACCTCTACAAAAAGGACCGCATAACAAGTTTTAATAAAATATTATGAGTTCAAATAATTGATTATGAGCTTTTCAACACAATTATATTGCAAAACCGTAATTTCTTTACTTTTTACTCAGTTAAAATTCCAACGGGTCCATTGAAAGGCCCAATTCGACCCGCTCGTCCGAAACCTCCACAAAAAGGACTGCAAAACAAGTTTTAATCAAAATTTAGGAGTTCGTGTAATTGATTATGAGCTTTTCAGCCCAATTATATTACAAAACCTCAATTTCTGTACTTTTTACTCAGTTAAAATTCCAACGGGTCCATTGAAAGGCCGATTTAGATCTGCTCGTCCGAAACCTCTACAAAAAGGACCGCAAAAATGTTTTATTCAAATATTAGGAGATCAAATAATTGATTAGGAGCTTTTCAACACAATTATATTGCAAAACCTCAATTTATGTACTTTTTACTCAGTTAAAATTCCAATGGGTCCATTGAAAGGCCCATTTAGACCTGCTCGTCCCAAACCTCTACAAAAAGGACTGCAGAAATGTTTTATTCAAATATTAGGAGTTCAAATAATTGATTAGGAGCTTTTCAACACAATTATATTGCAAAACCTCAATTTCTGTACTTTTTACTCAGTTAAAATTCCAACGGGTCTATTGAAAGGCCCATTTAGACCTGCTCGTCCGAATCCTCTACAAAAAGGACCGCAAAAATGTTTTATTCAAATATTAGGAGCTCAAATAATTGATTAGGAGCTTTTCAACACAATTATATTGCAAAACCTCAATTTCTGTACTTTTTACTCATTAAAAATTCAAACGGGTCCATTGAAAGGCCCATTTCGACCTGCTCGTCCGAAACCTCTACAAAAAGGGCTGCAAAACAAGTTTTAATCAAATTTTAAGAATTCATGTAATTGATTAGGAGCTTTTCAACACAATTATATTGAAAAACCGCAATTTCTGTACTTTTTACTCAGTTAAAATTCCAACGGGTGCACGAACCAACTTGCCTCAGTGGTTAAGGGAACGGTTGTTGTTCTTAGAGGTCATGAGTTCGAGCACCAACAGTTGCAGCAGGGTGATTGAGCATTCATTATCGAATGGTTGAGAGTATATTTAGAACAAATACTACTTGTAATCACTCTAGCTTTCCTTCAAAAAAAAATTCCAACGGGTCAATTGAAAGGCCCATTTAGACCTGCTCGTCCGAAACCCCTACAAAAAGGACCGCAAAACAAGTTTTAATCAAATATTAGGAGTTCAAATAATTTATTAGGAGCTTTTCAACACAATTATATTGCAGAACCGTAATTTCTGTACTTTTTACTCAGTTAAAATTCCAACGGGTCCATTGAAAGGCCCATTTCGACCCGCTCGTCCGAAACCTCTACAAAAAGGACCGCAAAACAAGTTTTAATCAAATATTAGGAGTTCAAATAATTCTTTAGAAGCTTTTCAACACAATTACATTGAAAAACCTCAATTTCTGTACTTTTTACTTAGTTAAAATTCCAATGGGTCCATTGAAAGGCCCATTTAGACCTGCTCGTCCGAAACCTAAATTTCTGAACACAATTATATTTCAAAACCTAAATTTATGAACTTTTTACTTAGTTAAAATTCCAACAGGTCCTTTGAAAGGCCCATTTCGACCCGCTCGTCTGAAACCTCTACAAAAAGAACCGCAAAACAAGTTTTAATCAAATATTAGGAATTAAAATAATTGATTAGGAGCTTTTCAACACAATTATATTGCAGAACCGCAATTTCTGTACTTTTTACTCAGTTAAAATTCCAACGGGTCCATTGAAAGGCCCATTTCGACCCGCTCGTCCGAAACCTCTACAAAAAGGATTGCAAAACAAGTTTTAATCAAATTTTAGGAGTTCATGCAACTGATTAGGAGCTTTTCAACACAATTATATTGCAAAACCTCAATTTCTATACTTTTTACTCAGTTAAAATTCCAACGGGTCCATTGAAAGGCCCATTTAGACCTGCTCGTCCGAAACCTCTACAAGAAGGACCACAAAAATGTTTTATTCAAATATTATGAGTTCAAATAATTGATTAGGAGCTTTTGAACACAATTATATTGCAAAACCTCAATTTCTGTACTTTTTACTAAGTTAAAATTCCAACGGGTCCATTGAAAGGCCCATTTAGACCTGCTCGTCCGAAACCTCTACAAAAAGGACCGCAAAACAAGTTTTAATCAAATATTAGGAGTTCAAATAATTGATTAGGAGTTTTTCAACACAATTATATTGAAAAACCGCAATTTCTGTACTTTTTACCCAGTTAAAATTCCAACGGGTTCATTGAAAAGCCCATTTCGACCCGCTCGTCCGAAACCTCTACAAAAAGGACCGCAAAACAAGTTTTTATCAAATATTTGGAGTTCAAATAATTCATTAGAAGCTTTTCAACACAATTACATTGCAAAACCTCAATTTCTGTACTTTTTACTTAGTTAAAATTCCAATGGGTCCATTGAAAGGCCCATTTAGACCTGCTCGTCCGAAACCTCTACAAAAAGGACCGCAAAAATGTTTTATTCAAATATTAAAAGTTCAAATAATTGATTAGGAGCTTTTGAACACAATTATATTGCAAAACCTCAATTTTTGTACTTTTTACTCAGTTAAAATTCCAACAGGTCCATTGAAAAGCCCATTTCGACCCGCTTGTCTGAAACCTCTACAAAAAGGACCGCAAAACAAGTTTTAATCAAATATTAGGAGTTCAAATAATTGATTAGGAGCTTCTCAACACAATTATATTGCAAAACCTCAATTTCTGTACTTTTTACTCTGTTAAAATTCCAACGGGTCCATTGAAAGGCCCATTCAGACCTGCTCGTCCGAAACCTCTACAAAAAGGACCGCAAAAATCTTTTATTCAATTATTAGGAGTTCAAATAATTGATTAGGAGCTTCTCAACACAATTATATTGCAAGACCTCAATTTCTGTACTTTTTACTCTGTTAAAATACCAACGGGTACTTTGAAAGGCCCATTTAGACCTGCTCGTCCGAAACCTCTACAAAAAGGACCGCAAAAATGTTTTATTGAAATATTAGGAGTTCAAATAATTGATTAGGAGCTTTTCAACACAATTATATTGCAAAACCTCAATTTCTGTACTTTTTACTAATTTAAAATTCCAACGGGTCCATTGAAAGGCCCATTTCGACCCGCTCGTCCGAAACCTCTACAAAAAGGACCGCAAAACAAGTTTTAATCAAATATTAGGAGTTCAAATAATTGATTAGAAGCTTTTCAACACAATTACATTGCAAAACCTCAATTTCTGTACTTTTTACTTAGTTAAAATTCCAACGGGTCCATTGAAAGGCCTATTTAGACCTGCTCGTCTGAAACCTCTACAAAAAGGATTGCAAAACAAGTTTTAATCAAATTTAAGGAGTTCATGTAATTGATTAAGAGCTTTTCAACACAATTATATTGCAAAACCTCAATTTCAGTACTTTTTACTCAGTTAAAATTCCAACGGGTCCATTGAAAGGCCCATTTCGACCCGCTCGTCCGAAACCTCTACAAAAAGGACTGCAAAACAAGTTTTAATCAAATTTTAGGAGTTCATGTAATTGATTAAGAGCTTTTCAACACAATTATATTGCAAAACCTCAATTTCAGTACTTTTTACTCAGTTAAAATTCCAACGGGTCCATTGAAAGGCCCATTTCGACCCGCTCGTCCGAAACCTCTACAAAAAGGACTGCAAAACAAGTTTTAATCAAATTTTAGGAGTTCATGTAATTGATTAGGAGCTTTTCAACACAATTATATTGCAAAACCTCAATTTCTGTACTTTTTACTCAGATAAAATTCCAACGGGTCCATTGAAAGGCCCATTTACACCTGCTCATCCGAAACCTCTACAAAAAGGATCGCAAAAATCTTCTATTCAATTATTAGGAGTTCAAATAATTGATTAGGAGCTTTTCAACACAATTATATTGCAAAACCTCAATTTCTGTACTTTTTACTCAGTTAAAATTCCAACGGGTCCATTGAAAGGCCCATTTAGACCTGCTCGTCCGAAACCTCTTCAAAAAGGACCGCAAAAATGTTTTATTTAAATATTAGGAGTTCAAATAATTGATTAGGAGCTTTTCAACACAATTATATTGCAAAATCTCAATTTCTGTACTTTTTACTCATTTAAAATTCCAACGGGTCCATTGAAAGGCCCATCTAGACCTGCTCGTCCGAAACCTCTACAAAAAGGACCGCAAAACAAGTTTTAATCAAATATTAGGAGTTCAAATAATTGATTAGAAGCTTTTCAACACAATCACATTGCAAAACCTCAATTTCTGTACTTTTTACTTAGTTAAAATTCCAACGGGTCCATTGAAAGGCCCATTTAGACCTGCTCGTCCGAAACCTCTACAAAAAGGATTGCAAAACAAGTTTTAATCAAATTTAAGGAGTTCATGTAATTGATTAGGAGCTTTTAAACATAATTATATTGCAAAACCTCAATTTCTGTACTTTTTACTCATTTAAAATTCCAATGGGTCCATTGAAAGGCCCATTTCGACCCGCTCGTCCGAAACCTCTACAAAAAGGACTGCAAAACAAGATTTAATCAAATTTTAGGAGTTCATGTAATTGATTAGGACCTTTTCAACACAATTATATTGCAAAACTGCAATTTCTGTACTTTTTACTCAGTTAAAATTCCAACGGGTCCATTGAAAGGCTCATTTAGACCTGCTCGTCCGAAACCTCTACAAAAAGGACCGCAAAAATCTTTTATTCAATTATTAGGAGTTCAAATAATTGATTAGGAGCTTTTCAACACAATTATATTGCAAAACCTCAATTTCTGTACTTTTTACTCAGTTAAAATTCCAACGGGTCAATTGAAAGGCCCATTTAGACCCGCTCGTCCGAAACCTCTACAAAAAGGGCTGCAAAAAGGTTTTAATCAAATTTTAGGAATTCATGTAATTGATTATGAGCTTTGCAACACAATTATATTGCAAAACCACAATTTCTGTACTTTTTACTCAGTTAAAATTCCAACGAGTCCATTGAAAGGCCCATTTAGACCTGCTCGTCTGAAACCTATACAAAAAGGACCGCAAAACAAGTTTTAATAAAATATTAGGAGTTCAAATAATTGATTAGGAGCTTTTCAACACAATTATATTGCAAAACCGCAATTTCTGTACTTTTTACTCAGTTAAAATTCCAACGGGTCTATTGAAAGGCCCAATTCGACCCGCTCGTCCGAAACCTCTACAAAAAGGACTGCAAAACAAGTTTTAATCAAAATTTAGGAGTTCATGTAATTGATTAGGAGCTTTTCAACACAATTATATTGCAAAACCGCAATTTCTATACTTTTTACTCAGTTAAAATTCCAACGGGTCCATTGAGAGGCTCATTTAGACTTGCTCATCCGAAACCTCTACAAAAAGGACCGCAAAACAAGTTTTAATAAAATATTAGGAGTTTAAATAATTGATTAGGAGCTTTTCAACACAATTATATTGCGAAACCGCAATTTCTGTACTTTTTACTCAGTTAAAATTCCAACGGGTCCATTGAAAGGCCCATTTCGACCCGCTCGTCCGAAACCTCTACAAAAAGGACTGGAAAACAAGTTTTAATCAAATTTTAGGAGTTCATGTAATTGATTAGGAGCTTTTAAACACAATTATATTGCAAAACCGCAATTTCTGTACTTTTTACTCAGTTAAAATTCTAACGGGTCCATTGAAAGGCCCATTTCGACCCGCTCGTCCGAAACCTCTACAAAAAGGACTGCAAAAAACAAGTTTTAATCAAATTTTAGGAGTTCATGTAATTGATTAGGAGCTTTTCAACACAATTATATTGCAAAACTATAATTTCTGTACTTTTTACTCAGTTAAAATTCCAACGGGTCCATTGAAAGGCCCATTTAGACCTGCTCGTCCGAAACCTCTACAAAAAGGACTGCAAAAATCTTTTATTCAATTATTAGGAGTTCAAATAATTGATTAGGAGCTTTTCAACACAATTATATTGCAAAACCTCAATTTTTGTACTTTTTACTCTGTTAAAATTCCAACGGGTCCTTTGAAAGGCCCATTTAGACCTGCTCGTCCGAAACCTCTACAAAAAGGACCGCAAAAATGTTTTATTGAAATATTAGGAGTTCAAATAATTGATTAGGTCCTTTTCAACACAATTATATTGCAAAACCTCAATTTATGTACTTTTTACTTAGTTAAAATTCCAACGGGTCCATTGAAAGGCCCATTTCGACCTGCTCGTCCGAAACCTCTACAAAAAGGGCTGCAAAAAAGGTTTTAATCAAATTTTAGGAATTCATGTAATTGATTAGGAGCTTTTCAACACAATTATATTGCAAAACCGCAATTTCTGTACTTTTTACTGAGTTAAAATTCCAACGGGTCTATTGAAAGGCCCAATTCGACCCGCTCGTCCGAAACCTCTACAAAAAGGACTGCAAAACAAGTTTTAATCAAATCTTAGGAGTTCATGTAATTGATTAGGAGCTTTTCAACACAATTATATTGCAAAACCGCAATTTCTGTACTTTTTACTCAGTTAAAATTCCAACGGGTCCATTGAGAGGCCCATTTAGACCTGCTCGTCCGAAACCTCTACAAAAAGGACCGCAAAACAAGTTTTAATAAAATATTAGGAGTTCAAATAATTGATTAGGAGCTTTTCAACACAATTATATTGCAAAACCGCAATTTCTGTACTTTTTACTCAGTTAAAATTCCAACGGGTCCATTGAAAGGCCCATTTCGACCCGCTCGTCCGAAACCTCTACAAAAAGGACTGGAAAACAAGTTTTAATCAAATTTTTGGAGTTCATGTAATTGATTAGGACCTTTTCAACACAATTATATTGCAAAACCTCAATTTCTGTACTTTTTACTCAGTTAAAATTCCAACAGGTCCATTGAAAGGCCCATTTAGACCCGCTCGTCCGAAACCTCTACAAAAAGGACTGCAAAACAATTTTTAATCAAATTTTAGGAGTTCATGAAATTGATTAGGAGCTTTTCAACACAATTATATTGCAAAACTGCAATTTCTGTACTTTTTACTCAGTTAAAATTCTAACGGGTCCATTGAAAGGCTCATTTAGACCTGCTCGTCTGAAACCTGTACAAAAAGGACCGCAAAAATCTTTTATTCAATTATTAGGAGTTCAAATAATTGATTAGGAGCTTTTCAACACAATTATATTGCAAAACCTCAATTTATGTACTTTTTACTCAGTTAAAAATCCAACGGGTCAATGGAAAGGCCCATTTAGACCCGCTCGTCCGAAACATCTACAAAAAGGGCTGCAAAAAAGGTTTTAATCAAATTTTAGGAATTCATGTAATTGATTATGAGCTTTGCAACAATTTTTAATAAAATATTAGGAGTTTAAATTCCAACGGGTCCATAGAGAGGCTCATTTAGACTTGCTCATCCGAAACCTCTACAAAAAGGACCGCAAAACAATTTTTAATAAAATATTAGGAGTTTAAATAATTGATTAGGAGCTTTTCAACACAATTATATTGCGAAACCGCAATTTCTGTACATTTTACTCAGTTAAAACTCCAACGGGTCCATTGAAAGGCCCATTTCGACCCGCTCGTCCGAAACCTCTACAAAAAGGACTGGAAAACAAGTTTTAATCAAATTTTAGGAGTTCATGTAATTGATTAGGAGCTTTTCAACACAATTATATTGCAAAACCGCAATTTCTGTACTTTTTACTCAGTTAAAATTCTAACGGGTCCATTGAAAGGCCCATTTCGACCCGCTCGTCCGAAACCTCTACAAAAAGGACTACAAAACAAGTTTTAATCAAATTTTAGGAGTTCATGTAATTGATTAGGAGCTTTTCAACACAATTATATTGCAAAACTATAATTTCTGTACTTTTTACTCAGTTAAAATTCCAACGGGTCCATTGAAAGACCCATTTAGACCTGCTCGTCCGAAACCTCTATAAAAAGGACTGCAAAAATCTTTTATTCAATTATTAGGAGTTCAAATAATTGATTAGGAGCTTTTCAACACAATTATATTGCAAAACCTCAATTTTTGTACTTTTTACTCTGTTAAAATTCCAACGGGTCCTTTGAAAGGCCCATTTAGACCTGCTCGTCCGAAACCTCTACAAAAAGGACCGCAAAAATGTTTTATTGAAATATTAGGAGTTCAAATAATTGATTAGGTCCTTTTCAACACAATTATATTGTAAAACCTCAATTTATGTACTTTTTACTTAGTTAAAATTCCAACGGGTCCATTGAAAGGCCCATTTCGACCTGCTCGTCCGAAACCTCTACAAAAAGGGCTGCAAAAAAGGTTTTAATCAAATTTTAGGAATTCATGTAATTGATTAGGAGCTTTTCAACACAATTATATTGCAAAACCGCAATTTTTGTACTTTTTACTCATTTAAAATTCCAACGGGTCTATTGAAAGGCCCAATTCGACCCGCTCGTCCGAAACCTCTACAAAAAGGACTGCAAAACAAGTTTTAATCAAATTTTAGGAGTTCATGTAATTGATTAGGAGCTTTTAAACACAATTATATTGCAAAACCGCAATTTCTGTACTTTTTACTCAGTTAAAATTCCAACGGGTCCATTGAGAGGCCCATTTAGACCTGCTCGTCCGAAACCTCTACAAAAAGGACCGCAAAACAAGTTTTAATAAAATATTAGGAGTTCAAATAATTGATTAGGAGCTTTTCAACACAATTATATTGCAAAACCGCAATTTCTGTACTTTTTACTCAGTTAAAATTCCAACGGGTCCATTGAAAGGCCCATTTCGACCCGCTCGTCTGAAACCTCTACAAAAAGGACTGGAAAACAAGTTTTAATCAAATTTTAGGAGTTCATGTAATTGATTAGGAGCTTTTCAACTCAATTATATTACAAAACCGCAATTTCTGTACTTTTTACTCAGTTAAAATTCCAACGGGTCCATTGAAAGGCCCATTTCGACCCGCTCGTCCGAAACCTCTACAAAAAGGACTGCAAATCAAGTTTTAATCAAATTTTAGGAGTTCATGTAATTGATTAGGAGCTTTTCAACACAATTATATTGCAAAACCTCAATTTCTGTACTTTTTACTCCGGTAAAATTCCAACGGGTCCATTGAAAGGCCCATTTAGACCTGCTCGTCTGAAACCTCTACAAAAAGGACCGCAAAAATCTTTTTGTAACGCCCCGGTTTTGGGCTTAGAAGTCTTGGGCGTTGACCGGTTTGGTCAAAGTGCTGTTCGAATCTAAAAGGGTGAATTTAGGAAAGCCTAGTTCGGGTTGCATTAAAAATATGGAAAAATGTTCTAAAATCATCTTTTAATATAATTAAGTGAACTGTGAAATCAATTTTGGAAAATGAGTTTTGGAAGGGTGACATTTTGGCTAGTGACCAAAATGTAATTTTTGAAAGTTTGGTGACTGTTTTATAAAGGGTTGAAACTTTGAATCTTTAAGGAGCTATTATTCCAAAAGTAGTTTCTCCAGATTTTTCCAAGATATTTTAAGGATTTATTCTGTTTTTAAAATATATCAAAAGTGGGGGGAAAGCCATTTTGGCCATTTTGGTAACTAAGTTCCTATTTTCCTTTCTCACATTTTCTCTCAACCCAAACACTTTCTTTCCAGAGAATTGTTTCTGATTTTCTCACCTAAATCCCTCCTTTCAACTCTCTTTTGATTCCTAATCAACATATCTACAAAACTTCATCATTTGCTACTTGATTCATCAAGGTTTTTGATTCCAAAAAGAGGAGAAACTCAAGTTTGGAGGTAAGAACGTCCTTCTCCTCTAAACTATCAGTTCTTTACTGAAATTCCTAAGTTTTCAATCCTTAATTGATGTTTTATTAAAGGCTTTTGAGTTGTGAATTGGATCTTGGCTTATAATGCAAGATTTGGTGATTTTTGATGATTTTCGTTTGATCTGTTAAATCTGTGATTTGAGATGTGTTTTGGATGTTATTTGGACTCTAATTTGATAAGGAATTGAGTTTTGATTAATGCAATCCCGGATAGGTTGAGTTTCCTAAGTTTAGCTTTTGATTTTTGATTGTTTTTGAGGTGATCTTGTGGATCCGATGTTGCTGGAGGTATAAGGATGTTAATAGGTTCTTTTTAGATGTTAAATGATGTTAAAAGATGTTTGGTGTTGATGGTTTATGGCTGGGCTTTGTTGAGAAGTGGTTTGGATGCATTTTCGGTTGTGTTTGGTGGCCGAAAATGGAGTGTGGATGAGAGCAGTTGAAGGTGCATGAGCGCAATTATCCTACGCATGATATTGAGCTGGCTACAGTGGTTTTTGCTCTGAAGATCTGGAGACATTATCTGTACGGTGAGAAGTGTACTGTGTACACGGATCACAAGAGCTTGAGGTATTTGATGTCTCAGAAGGAGTTGAATCTTAGGCAGCGTCGTTGGCTGGAGTTGCTCAAGGATTATGATCTGACGATTGAGTACCATCCTGGAAAGGCTAATGTTGTTGCGGATGCCTTGAGTAGGAAGGTGGCTGTTGAGCTGAGGGCTATGTTTGCTAGCTTGAGTATATCGCGAGATGGTGGCCTTGTGGCTGAGTTACAAGTGAAGCCATCTTTGGTTCAGATGATCAAGGAAAAGCAGCTGCTGGATGATTCCTTGGTGTCTCATGTTCAGGATATCGCGGAGGGTAGACCTTCGGATTTCTGTTTTAATGATGATGGAGTGTTGTGTTTTGGGAGTCGAATAGTAGTGCCTGCTGATGCTGAGTTGAGGCGTGCTATTCTGACAGAAGGTCATAGTAGTCCTTTTGCTATGCACCCTGGTAGTACTAAGATGTACCGTGATCTTCGTGGTGAGTACTATTGGGTGGGTTTGAAGAAAGATGTTGCGGAGTTTGTGAGCAAGTGTTTGGTGTGTCAGCGAGTTAAGGCTGAGCATCAGGTTCCTTCGGGGTTGTTGCAACCGTTGAAAATCCCTGAATGGAAGTGGGAAAGGGTTACCATGGATTTTGTATCTGGTTTACCTTTGTCTCCATCAAAGAAGAATTCTGTTTGGATGATTGTGGATCGCCTGACGAAGTGTGCGCATTTCTTGCCTGTGCATACTACGTTCTCTTTGGATAAGCTGGCAGAGCTGTACATTGCTGAGATTGTGCGGCTGCATGGTGTGCCTAAGTCGATTGTGTCGGATAGGGATCCGAGGTTCACATCGCGGTTTTGGCAGTGTTTGCATCAAGCTTTGGGCACAAGGTTGAATTTCAGTACGTCCTATCATCCTCAGTCGGATGGACAATCTAAGCGTGTTATCCAGATCTTGGAGGATATGTTGAGGTGCTGCGTGATTGAGTTCCAAGGTTCTTGGGAGAAGCATATGCCTTTGGTTGAGTTCGCTTATAACAATAGTTATCAGGCGAGTATACAGATGGCACCTTATGAGGCTTTGTACGGGAGGAAGTGTAGGACCCCTCTTTGTTGGGCTGAAACTGGCCAAAAGTTGGTTTCGATGCCGGCTTTGTTGAAAGGGGACCACCGAGAAGGTGAAGCTCATTTGTGAGCGGTTGAAGGCTGCCTCTGATCGGCAAAAGTCTTACGCGGATTTTGAAGCGTAAGGAGATAGAGTATGCGGTGGGTGACCGTGTGTTCTTGAAGGTTTCGCCTTGGAAGAAGGTGATGAGGTTTGGCCGGAAGGGTAAGTTGAGCCCTAGGTACATTGGACCATACGAGGTGGTTGAACGTGTGGGTCCTGTTGCGTACAAGTTGAGGCTACCTCAAGAGTTGGAGAAGATTCATGATGTGTTCCATGTTTCTATGCTCCGGAGGTATAGATCTGATCCTTCGCATGTGATGCATGTGGAGGAAGTGGAATTGAATCCGGATTTGACCTATGATGAGGAACCGGTGAAGGTTCTAGATTCGGATAGCAAGGTTCTTCGTGGCAAGACCATTGAGTTGGTGAAGGTGCTGTGGAAGCATCGAGGTGTTGAAGAAGCCACGTGGGAGCGGAAGGAAGACATGCTGAAGCAGTTTCCTTATCTCTTTCCTTCAGGTAAATTTCGAGGACGAAATTTCTTAAGGGGGGGAGAGTTGTAACGCCCCGGTTTTGGGCTTAGAAGTCTTGGGCGTTTACCGGTTTGGTCAAAGTGCTGTTCGAATCTAAAAGGGTGAATTTAGGAAAGCCTAGTTCGGGTTGCATTAAAAATATGGAAAAATGTTCTAAAATCATCTTTTAATATAATTAAGTGAACTGTGAAATCAATTTTGGAAAATGAGTTTTGGAAGGGTGACATTTTGGCTAGTGACCAAAATGTAATTTTTGAAAGTTTGGTGACTGTTTTATAAAGGGTTGAAACTTTGAATCTTTAAGGAGCTATTATTCCAAAAGTAGTTTCTCCAGATTTTTCCAAGATATTTTAAGGATTTATTCTGTTTTTAAAATATATCAAAAGTGGGGGGAAAGCCATTTTGGCCATTTTGGTAACTAAGTTCCTATTTTCCTTTCTCACATTTTCTCTCAACCCAAACACTTTCTTTCCAGAGAATTGTTTCTGATTTTCTCACCTAAATCCCTCCTTTCAACTCTCTTTTGATTCCTAATCAACATATCTACAAAACTTCATCATTTGCTACTTGATTCATCAAGGTTTTTGATTCCAAAAAGAGGAGAAACTCAAGTTTGGAGGTAAGAACGTCCTTCTCCTCTAAACTATCAGTTCTTTACTGAAATTCCTAAGTTTTCAATCCTTAATTGATGTTTTATTAAAGGCTTTTGAGTTGTGAATTGGATCTTGGCTTATAATGCAAGATTTGGTGATTTTTGATGATTTTCGTTTGATCTGTTAAATCTGTGATTTGAGATGTGTCTTTGATGTTATTTGGACTCTAATTTGATAAGGAATTGAGTTTTGATTAATGCAATCCCGGATAGGTTGAGTTTCCTAAGTTTAGCTTGTGATTCTTGATTGTTTTTGAGGTGATCTTGTGGATCTGATGTTGCTGGAGGTATAAGGATGTTAATAGGTTCTTTTTAGATGTTAAATGATGTTAAAAGATGTTTGGTGTTGATGGTTTATGGCTGGGCTTTGTTGAGAAGTGGTTTGGATGCATTTTCGGTTGTGTTTGGTGGCCGAAAATGGAGTGTGGATGAGAGCAGGGAGTTTAGGTGTTTTCATTGAAGCAATTAATGCATGATGATGCATTAATCCTCTGCTTTGATGTGTTAAAACAGGGGAGGCATCTTTGGATCCAAGAGTTGTTGATCCGGAAGCTTGATTTGGTGCTTCGGCAAGTGGCGAAGTGGAATCGGTGAGTGAAATTGGGTTTTCGGCTTTGAAACCAATGTCTTGGGAGCTTAGTTTAAGTCTAAACAACTTTGCTAAGCTCAAGTGTAAGTTTTCGGAAATACTCTCTAGTGGTGGCCATGGTTTTGTTGTGATGCAATGTGGTTTATTGCATGTTTTAAATTCTGTTTTGAAAGCATGATTTAGCATGGTTAATGCTGTTTTTGTAAGCCATGTGTTGAAGGAAGCTCAAGGCAAGAGTTCCTTGTTTTGAACATTGATTAAATGTGGTTTGATGCTTTTAAATGCATGATGAATATGGCTTGGTTTAATGCTTTAAAACAGTGGACAAATTGTTGATAATGATGTATATTGGCAAGTGATGTTTTGAAAAGGTTAAGGTCACTAAGGTGGTTAAAAGTCCTTGAGTGAGCCTTGTTTACTTAAGAACATCAATGTGGTTAAAAGTCCTTGGATGATTCTTGCTACGGACACAAAGGTGGTTAAAATTCCTTGTGTGATCCTTTCCATGGTGTTTAAAAGTCCATGGGGCCAAGGTGTTTAAAAGTCCTTGGGGCCAAGGTGTTTAAAAGTCCTTGGGGTGAAACTTGACACGGACACAAAGGTGGTTAAAAGTCCTTGTGTGGTCCATTCCATGGTGGTTAAAAGTCCATGGGGCCAAGGTGTTTAAAAGTCCTTGGGGCCAAGGTGTTTAAAAGTCCTTGGGGTGAAAGTTGATAATCTTGTTTTCAAAGAAATGGAACTTATCACTTGTGGCCAATATGACATGTTATGATATGAAGCATGAGATGCTTGTTTAAGTATGCATTTTGGGGCAATCTGTGCAGGGCGTTTCAGAACAGTGCCTGCCGTTTCGGAACGGGTGCCTTAAACAAGCCCAGTCGTCCGAAACGGGAGAGACCGTTCCGAAACGTTTTGGCTACTGCCAGCCCGTGTTCCGGTACGCGTTGCGGAACGACCCGTGTTTCGAAACGGGTTCTGTCTGTTCCGGAACGGGTGACCGTTGGGGGCTGACATTGGCAGTTAAATGTTTTGAATTGTTTACATTTTGGTCCTGAAACTTGTTTGTCAAATTGTATGAGTTCGGGAAGTCCTTTTGAGCTGAAATTTCACAGAGAAGCATGAAATCTGACTAATTTCAAGTTGGTAACTTAAATTTGGGTTAAGTCCTCCTATTTATCAGAAATTACAATTTGGTCCCTAAAGTTGTAATTTGTTCAATTGGGTCCCTGTTCGATCTCTGATGCTTGTGATCTTTGAATATGTTGTTGAGTGATCACAGTTAGGGTTAATGCGCATCTAGACAAGATTTAAAAGAAAAAAAGGGTCGTTAATCAAGGTTGACTTTCGGGTTGACTTTGGTTTTCCCCGTGTGACTTTCTTAATCCGGGTCAACCGTCTAGGCCGGGTTAAGGGGGTTACACTTTTATTCATTTATTAGGAGTTCAAATAATTGATTAGGAGCTTTTCAACACAATTATATTGCAAAACCTCAATTTCTGTACTTTTTACTCTGTTAAAATTCCAACGGGTCCTTTGAAAGGCCCATTTAGACCTGCTCGTCCGAAACCTCTACAAAAAGGACTGCAAAAATGTTTTATTGAAATATTAGGAGTTCAAATAATTGATTAGGAGCTTTTCAACACAATTATATTGCAAAACCTCAATTTTTGTACTTTTTACTCATTTAAAATTCCAACGGGTCCTTTGAAAGGCCCATTTCGACCCGCTTGTGCGAAACCACTACAAAAAGGACCGCAAAACAAATTTTAATCAAATATTAGGAGTTCAAATAATTGATTAGAAACTTTTCAACACAATTATATTGCAAAACCGCAATTTCTGTACTCTTTACTCAGTTAAAATTCCAACGGGTCCATTGAAAGGCCCATTTAGACCTGCTCGTCCGAAACCTCTACAAAAAGGACCGCAAAAATGTTTTATTGAAATAGTAGGAGTTCAAATAATTGATTAGGAGCTTTTCAACACAATTATATTGCAAAACCGCAATTTCTGTACTTTTTACTTAGTTAAAATTCCAACGGGTCCATTGAAAGGCCCATTTAGACCTGCTCGTCCGAAACCTCTACAAAAAGGACCGCAAAACAAGTTTTAATCAAATATTAGGAGTTCAAATAATTGATTAGGAGCTTTTCAACACAATTACATTGCAAAACCTCAATTTCTGTACTTTTTACTTAGTTAAAAGTCCAACGGGTCCATTGAAAGGCCCATTTAGACCCGTTCGTCCGAAACCTCTACAAAAAGGACTGCAAAACAAGTTTTAATCAAATTTTAGGAGTTCATGTAATTGATTAGGAGCTTTTCAACACAATTATATTGGAAAACTGCAATTTTTGTACTTTTTACTCAGTTAAAATTCCAACGGGTCCATTGAAAGGTTCATTTAGACCTGCTCGTCCGAAACCTCTACAAAAAGGACCGCAAAAATCTTTTATTCAATTGTTAGGAGTTCAAATAATTGATTAGGAGCTTTTCAACACAATTATATTGCAAAACCTCAATTTCTGTACTTTTTACTCAGTTAAAATTCCAACGGGTCAATTGAAAGGCCCATTTAGACCCGCTCGTCCGAAACCTCTACAAAAATGGCTGCAAAAAAGGTTTTAATCAAATTTTAGGAATTCATGTAATTGATTATGAGCTTTTCAACGTAATTATATTGCAAAACCGCAATTTCTGTACTTTTTACTCAGTTAAAATTCCAACGGGTCTATTGAAAGGCCCGTTTAGACCTGCTCGTCTGAAACCTATACAAAAAGGACCGCAAAACAAGTTTTAATAAAATATTAGGAATTCAAATAATTGATTAGGAGCTTTTCAACACAATTATATTGCAAAACCGCAATTTCTGTACTTTTTACTCAGTTAAAATTCCAACGGGTCTATTGAAAGGCCCAATTCGACCCGCTCGTCCGAAACCTCTACAAAAAGGACTGCAAAAAAGGTTTTAATCAAATTTTAGGAGTTCATGTAAATGATTAGGAGCTTTTCAACACAATTATATTGCAAAACCGCAATTTCTGTACTTTTTACTTAGTTAAAATTAAAACGGGTCCATTGAGAGGCCCATTTAGACCTGCTCGTCCGAAACCTCTACAAAAAGGACCGCAAAACAAGTTTTAATAAAATATTAGTAGTTCAAATAATTGATTAGGAGCTTTTCAACACAATTATATTGCAAAACCGCAATTTCTGTACTTTTTACTTAGTTAAAATTCCAACGGGTCCATTGAAAGGCCCATTTCGACCCGCTCGTCCGAAACCTCTACAAAA
This sequence comes from Hibiscus tridactylites, assembly GCA_958450335.1. Lineage (NCBI taxonomy): Eukaryota > Viridiplantae > Streptophyta > Magnoliopsida > Malvales > Malvaceae > Hibiscus > Hibiscus tridactylites. The sequence continues at coordinate 107,452 of CAUDLX010000050.1, read as the reverse complement.
AGGACTGGAAAACAAGTTTTAATCAAATTTTAGGAGTTCATGTAATTGATTAGGAGCTTTTCAACACAATTATATTGCAAAACCGCAATTTCTGTAGTTTTTACACAGTTAAAATTCCAACGGGTCCATTGAAAGGCCCATTTCGACCCGCTCGTCCGAAACCTCTACAAAAAGGACTGCGAAACAAGTTTTAATCAAATTTTAGGAGTTCATGTAATTGATTAGGAGCTTTTCAACACAATTATATTGTAAAAATGCAATTTCTGTACTTTTTACTCAGTTAAAATTCCAACGGGTCCATTGAAAGGCCCATTTAGACCTGCTCGTCCGAAACCTCTACAAAAAGGACCGCAAAAATCTTTTATTCAATTATTAGGAGTTCAAATAATTGATTAGGAGCTTTTCAACACAATTATATTGCAAAACCTCAATTTCTGTACTTTTTACTCTGTTAAAATTCCAACGGGTCCTTTGAAAGGCCCATTTAGACCTGCTCGTCCGAAACCTCTACAAAAAGGACCGCAAAATTGTTTTATTGAATTATTAGGAGTTCAAATAATTGATTAGGAGCTTTTCAACACAATTATATTGCAAAACCTCAATTTTTGTACTTTTTACTTGTTTAAAATTCCAACGGGTCCTTTGAAAGGCCCATTTCGACCCGCTTGTCCGAAACCTCTACAAAAAGGACCGCAAAACAAGTTTTAATCAAATATTAGGAGTTCAAATAATTGATTAGAAGCTTTTCAACACAATTATATTGCAAAACCGCAATTTCTGTACTCTTTACTCAGTTAAAATTCCAACGGGTCCATTGAAAGGCCCATTTAGACCTGCTCGTCCGAAACCTCTACAAAAAGGACCGCAAAAATGTTTTATTGAAATAGTAGGAGTTCAAATAATTGATTAGGAGCTTTTCAACACAATTATATTGCAAAACCGCAATTTCTGTACTTTTTACTTAGTTAAAATTCTAACGGGTCCATTGAAAGGCCCATTTAGACCTGCTCGTCCGAAACCTCTACAAAAAGGACCGCAAAACAAGTTTTAATCAAATATTAGGAGTTCAAATAATTGATTAGGAGCGTTTCAACACAATTACATTGCAAAACCTCAATTTCTGTACTTTTTACTTAGTTAAAATTCCAACGGGTCCATTGAAAGGCCCATTTAGACCCGCTCGTCCGAAACCTCTACAAAAAGGACTGCAAAACAAGTTTTAATCAAATTTTAGGAGTTCATGTAATTGATTAAAAGCTTTTCAACACAATTATATTGCAAAACCTCAATTTCTGTACTTTTTACTCAGTTAAAATTCCAACGGGTCCATTGAAAGGCCCATTTAGACCTGCTCGTCCGAAACCTCTACAAAAAGGACCACAGAAATATTTTATTTAAATATTAGGAGTTCAAATAATTGATTAGGAGCTTTTCAAACAATTATATTGCAAAACCTCAAATTATGTACTTTTTACTCAGTAAAAATTCCAACGGTCCATTGAAAGGCCCATTTAGACCTGCTCGGCCGAAACCTCTACAAAAAGGACCGCAAAAATGTTTTATTCAAATATTAGGAGTTCAAATTATTGATTAGAAGCTTTTAAACACAATTATATTGCAAAACCTCAATTTCTGTACTTTTTACTCATTTAAAATTCCAACGGGTCCATTGAAAGGCCCATTTCGACCCGCTCGTCCGAAACCTCTACAAAAAGGACCGCAAAACAAGTTTTAATCAAATATTAGGAGTTCAAATAATTGATTAGGAGCTTTTCAACACAATTATATTGCAAAACCGCAATTTTTGTACTTTTTACTCAGTTAAAATTCCAACGGGTCCATTGAGAGGCCCATTTCGACCCGCTCGTCCGAAACCTCTACAAAAGGACCGCAAAACAAGTTTTAATCAAATATTTGGAGTTCAAATAATTCATTAGAAGCTTTTCAACACATTTACATTGCAAAACCTCAATTTCTGTACTTTTTACTTAGTTAAAATTCCAATGGGTCCATTGAAAGGCCCATTTAGACCTGCTCGTCCGAAACCTCTACAAAAAGGACCGCAAAAATGTTTTATTCAAATATTAGGAGTTCAAATAATTGATTAGGAGCTTTTGAACACAATTATATTGCAAAACCTCAATTTCTGTACTTTTTACTCAGTTAAAATTCCAACAGGTCCATTGAAAGGCCAATTCGACCCGCTCGTCTGAAACCTCTACAAAAAGGACCGCAAAACAAGTTTTAATCAAATATTAGGAGTTCAAATAATTGATTAGGAGCTTTTCAACACAATTATATTGCAAAACCTTAATTTCTGTACTTTTTACTCTGTTAAAATTCCAACGGGTCCATTGAAAGGCCCATTTAGACCTGCTCGTCCCAAATCTCTACAAAAAGGACCGCAAAAATCTTTTATTCAATTATTAGGAGTTCAAATAATTGATTAGGAGCTTTTTAACACAATTATATAGCAAAACCTCAATTTCTGTACTTTTTACTCTGTTAAAATTCCAACGAGTCCTTTGAAAGGCCCATTTAGACCTGCTCGTCCGAAACCTCAACAAAAAGGACCGCAAAATTGTTTTATTGAAATATTAGGAGTTCAAATAATTGATTAGGAGCTTTTCAACACAATTATATTGCAAAACCTCAATTTCTGTACTTTTTACTCATTTAAAATTCCAACGGGTCCATTGAAAGGCCCATTTCGATCCGCTCGTCCGAAACCTCTACAAAAAGGACCGCAAAACAAGTTTTAATGAAATATTAGGAGTTCAAATAATTGATTAGAAGCGTTTCAACACAATTACATTGCAAAACCTCAATTTCTATACTTTTTACTTAGTTAAAATTCCAACGGGTCCATTGAAAGGCCCATTTACACCTGCTCGTCCGAAACCTCTACAAAAAGGACCGCAAATTTTTTTTATTGAAATATTAGGAGTTCAAATAATTGATTAGGAGCTTTTCAACACAATTATATTGTAAAACCTCAATTTATGTACTTTTTACTCATTTAAAATTCCAACGGGTCCATTGAAAGGCCCATTTCGACCCGCTCATCCGAAACCTCTACAAAAAGGACCGCAAAACAAGTTTTAATCAAATATTAGGAGTTCAAATAATTGATTAGAAGCTTTTCAACACAATTACATTGCAAAACCTCAATTTCTGTACTTTTTACTTAGTTAAAATTCCGACGGGTCCATTGAAAGGCCCATTTAGACCTGCTCGTCTGAAACCTCTACAAAAAGGACCGCAAAAATGTTTTATAGAAATATTAGGAGTTCAAATAATTGATTAGGAGCTTTTCAACACAATTATATTGCAAAACCGCAATTTCTGTACTTTTTACTCAGTTAAAATTCCAACGGGTCCATTGAAAGGCCCATTTTGACCCGCTCGTCCGAAACCTCTACAAAAAGGACTGCAAAACAAGTTTTAATCAAATTTTAGGAGTTCATGTAATTGATTAAGAGCTTTTCAGCACAATTATATTGCAAAACCGCAATTTCTGTACTTTTTACTCAGTTAAAATTCCAACGGGTCCATTGAAAGGCCCATTTCGACCCGCTCGTCCGAAACCTCTACAAAAAGGACTGCAAAACAAGTTTTAATCAAATTTTAGGAGTTCATGTAATTGATTAAGAGCTTTTCAACACAATTATATTGCAAAACCTCAATTTCTGTACTTTTTACTTAGTTAAAATTCCAACGGGTCCATTGAAAGGCCCATTAGACCTGCTCGTCCGAAACCTCTACAAAAAGGACTGCAAAACAAGTTTTAATCAAATTTTAGGAGTTCATGTAATTGATTAGGAGCTTTTCAACACAATTATATTGCAAAACCGCAATTTTTGTACATTTTACTCAGTTAAAATTCCAACGGGTCCATTGAGAGGCCCATTTAGACCTGCTCGTCCGAAACCTCTACAAAAAGGACCGCAAAACAAGTTTTAATAAAATATTAGGAGTTCAAATAATTGATTAGGAGCTTTTCAACACAATTTTATTGCAAAACCGCAATTTATGTACTTTTTACTCAGTTAAAATTCCAATGGGTCCATTGAAAGGCCCATTTCGACCCGCTCGTCCGAAACCTCTACAAAAAGGACTGGAAAACAAGTTTTAATCAAATTTTAGGAGTTCATGTAAATGATTAGGAGGTTTTCAACACAATTATATTGCAAAACCGCAATTTCTGTACTTTTTACCCAGTTAAAATTCCAACGGGTCCATTGAAAGGCCCATTTCGACCCGCTCGTCCGAAACCTCTACAAAAAGGACTGCAAAACAAGTTTTAATCAAATTTTAGGAGTTCATGCAATTGATTAGGAGCTTTTCAACACAATTATATTGCAAAATTGCAATTTCTGTACTTTTTACTCAGTGAAAATTCCAACGGGTCCATTGAAAGGCCCATTTAGACCTGCTCGTCCGAAACCTCTACAAAAAGGACCGCAAAAATCTTTTATTCAATTATTAGGAGTTCAAATAATTGATTAGGAGCTTTTCAACACAATTATATTGCAAAACCTCAATTTATGTACTTTTTACTCTGTTAAAATTCCAACGGGTCCTTTGAAAGGCCCATTTAGACCTGCTCGTCCGAAACCTATACAAAAAGGACCGCAAAAATGTTTTATTGAAATATTAGGAGTTCAATTAATTGATTAGGAGCTTTTCAACACAATTATATTGCAAAACCTCAATTTCTGTACTTTTTACTCATTTAAAATTCCAACGGGTCCTTTGAAAGCCCATTTCGACCCGCTTGTCCGAAACCTCTACAAAAAGGACCGCAAAACAAGTTTTAATCAAATATTAGGAGTTCAAATAATTGATTAGAAGCTTTTCAACACAATTATATTGCAAAATCGCAATTTCTGTACTTTTTACTCAGTTAAAATTCTAACGGGTCCATTGAAAGGCCCATTTAGACCTGCGTGTCCGAAACCTCTACAAAAAGGAACGCAAAAATGTTTTATTGAAATATTAGGAGTTCAAATAATTGATTAGGAGCTTTTCAACACAATTATATTGCAAAACCGCAATTTCTTTACTTTTTACTCAGTTAAAATTCCAACGGGTCCATTGAAAGGCCCATTTAGACCTGCTCGTCCGAAACCTCTACAAAAAGGACCGCAAAACAAGTTTTAATCAAATATTAGGAGTTCAAATAATTGATTAGGAGCTTTTCAACACAATTACATTGCAAAACCTCAATTTCTGTACTTTTTACTTAGTTAAAATTCCAACGGGTCCATTGAAAGTCCCATTTCGACCCGCTCGTCCGAAACCTCTACAAAAAGGACTGCAAAACAAGTTTTAATAAAATATTAGGAGTTCAAATAATTGATTAGAAGCTTTTCAACACAATTACATTGCAAAACCTCAATTTCTGTACTTTTTACTTAGTTAAAATTCCAACGGGTCCATTGAAAGGCCCATTAGACCTGCTCGTCAGAAACCTCTACAAAAAGGACCGCAAAAATGTTTTATTGAAATATTAGGAGTTCAAATAATTGATTAGGAGCTTTCCAACCCAATTATATTGCAAAACCTCAATTTCTGTACTTTTTACTCATTTAAAATTCCAACGGGTCCATTGAAAGGCCCATTTCGACCCGCTCGTCCGAAACCTCTACAAAAAGGACTGCAAAACAAGTTTTAATCAAATATTCGGAGTTCAAATAATTGATTAGAAGTTTTTCAACACAATTACATTGCAAAACCTCAATTTCTGTACTTTTTACTTAGTTAAAATTCCAACGGGTCCATTGAAAGGCCCATTTAGACCCGCTCGTCCGAAACCTCTACAAAAAGGACTGCAAAACAAGTTTTAATCAAATTTTAGGAGTTCATGTAATTGATTAAGAGCTTTTCAACACAATTATATTGCAAAACCTCAATTTCTGTACTTTTTACTCAGTTAAAATTCCAACGGGTCCTTTGAAAAGCCCATTTAGACCTGCTCGTCCGAAACCTCTACAAAAAGGACCGCAAAAATGTTTTATTGAAATATTAGGAGTTCAAATAATTGATTGGAAGCTTTTCAACACAATTATATTGCAAAACCTCAATTTCTGTACTTTTTACTAATTTAAAATTCCAACGGGTCCTTTGAAAGGCCCATTTCGACCCGCTTGTCCGAAACCTCTACAAAAAGGACCGCAAAACAAGTTTTAATAAAATATTAGGAGTTCAAATAATTGATTAGGAGCTTTTCAACACAATTATATTGCAAAACCGCAATTTCTGTACTTTTTACACAGTTAAACTTCCAACGGTTCCATAGAAAGGCCCATTTCGACCCGCTCGTCCGAAACCTCAACAAAAAGGACTGCAAAACAAGTTTTAATCAAATTTTAGGAGTTCATGTAATTGATTAGGAGCTTTTCAACACAATTATATTGCAAACCTGCAATTTCTGTACTTTTTACTCAGTTAAAATTCCAACGGGTCCATTGAAAGGCCCATTTAGACCTGCTCATCCGAAACCTCTACAAAAAGGACCGCAAAAATCTTTTATTCAATTATTAGGAGTTCAAATAATTGATTATGAGCTTTTCAACACAATAATATTGCAAAACCTCAATTTTTGTACTTTTCCTCTGTTAAAATTCCAACGGGTCCTTTGAAAGGCCCATTTAGACCTGCTCGTCCGAAACCTCTACAAAAAGGACTGCAAAACAAGTTTTAATCAAATTTTAGGAGTTCATGTAATTGATTAGGAGCTTTTGAACACAATTATATTGCAAAACCGCAATTTCTATACTTTTTACTCAGTTAAAATTCCAACGGGTCCATTGAGAGGCTCATTTAGACTTGCTCGTCCGAAACCTCTACAAAAAGGACCGCAAAACAAGTTTTAATAAAATTTTTGGAATTCATGTAATTGATTAGGAACTTTTCAACACAATTATATTGCAAAACAGCAATTTCTATACTTTTTACTCATTTAAAATTCCAACGGGTCCATTGAAAGGCCCATTTAGACCTGCTCGTCCGAAACCTCTACAAAAATGATCGCAAAACAAGTTTTATTGAAATATTAGGACTTCAAATAATTGATTAGGAGCTTTTCAACACAATTATATTGCAAAACCGCAATTTCTGTATTTTTTACTCAGTTAAAATTCCAACGGGTCCATTGAAAGGCCCATTTCGACCCGCTCGTCCGAAACCTCTACAAAAAGGACTGCAAAACAAGTTTTAATCAAATTTTAGGAGTTCATGTAATTGATTAGGAGCTTTTCATTACAATTATATTGCAAAACCTCAATTTCTGTACTTTTTACTCAGTTAAAATTCCAACGGGTCCATTGAAAGGCCCATTTCGATCTGCTCGGCCGAAACCTCTACAAAAAGGACTACAAAACAAGTTTTAATAAAATTTTAGGAATTCATGTAATTGATTAGGAGCTTTCCAACACAATTATATTGCAAAACCACAATTTCTATACTTTTTACTCATTTAAAATTCCAACGGGTCCATTGAAAGGCCCATTTAGACCTGCTCGTCCGAAACGTCTACAAAAATGACCGCAAAATAAGTTTTAATCAAATATTAGGACTTCAAATAATTGATTAGGAGCTTTTCAGCACAATTATATTGCAAAACCGCAATTTCTGTATTTTTTACTCAGTTAAAATTCCAACGGGTCCATTGAAATTCCCATTTAGACCTGCTCGTCCGAAACCTCTACAAAAGGACCTCAAAACAAGTTTTAATAAAATATTAGGAGTTCAAATAATTTATTAGGAGCTTTTCAACACAATTATATTGCAAAACCGCAATTTCTGTACTTTTTACTCAGTTAAAATTCCAACGGGTCCATTGAAAGGCCCATTTCGACCCGCTCGTCCGAAACCTCTACAAAAAGGACTGCAAAACAAGTTTTAATCAAATTTTAGGAGTTCATGTAATTGATTAGGAGCTTTTCAACACAATTATATTGTAAAACCTCAATTTATGTACTTTTTACTCAGTTAAAATTCCAACGGGTCCATTGAATGGCCCATTTCGACCCGCTCGTCCGAAACCTCTACAAAAAGGACTGCAAAACAAGTTTTAATAAAATCTTAGGAATTCATGTAATTGATTAGGAACTTTTCAACACAATTATATTGCAAAACCGCAATTTCTGTACTTTTTACTCAGTTAAAATTCCAACGGTTCCATTGAAAGGCCCATTTAGACCTGCTCGTCCGAAACCACTACAAAAAGGACCGCAAAACAAGTTTTAATCAAATATTAGGAGTTCAAATAATTGATTAGGAGCTTTTCAACACAATTATATTGCAAAACCGCAATTTCTGTACTTTTTACTCAGTTAAAATTCCAACGGGTCCATTGAAAGGCCCATTTCTACCCGCTCGTCCGAAACCTCTACAAAAAGGACCGCAAAAATGTTTTATTCAAATATTAGGAGTTCAAATAATTGATTAGGAGCTTTTCAAATCAATTATATTGAAAAACCTCAATTTCTGTACTTTTTACTCAGTTAAAATTCCAACGGGTCCATTAAAACCCCCATTTAGACCCGCTCGTCCGAAACCTCTACAAAAAGGAATGCAAAAATCTTTTATTCAAATATTAGGAGTTCAAATAGTTTATTAGGAGCTTTTCAACACAATTATATTGCAAAACCTCAATTTCTGTATTTTTTACTCAGTTAAAATTCCAACGGGTCCATTGAAAGGCCGATTTAGACCTGGTCATCCGAAACCTCTACAAAAAGGACCGCAAAAAAATTTTATTCAAATATTAGGAGTTCAAATAATTTATTAGGAGCTTTTCAACACAATTATAGTGCAAAGCCTCAATTTCTGTACTTTTTACTCTTTTAAAATTCCAACGGGTCCATTGAAAGGCCCATTTCGACCCGCTCGTCCGAAACCTCTACAAAAACGAATGTAAAACAAGTTTTAATCAAATTTTAGGAGTTCATGTAATTGATTAAGAGATTTTCAACACAATTATATTGCAAAACCTCAATTTCTGTACTTTTCACTCAGTTAAAATTCCAACGGGTCCATTGAAAGGCCCATTTCGACCCGCTCGTCCGAAACCTCTACAAAAAGGACTGCAAAACAAGTTTTAATCAAATTTTAGGAGTTAATGTAATTGATTAGGAGGTTTTCAACACAGTTATATTGCAAAATCTCAATTTCTGTACTTTTTACTCAGGTAAAATTTCAACGGGTCCATTGAAAGGACCATTTACACCTGCTCGTCCGAAACCTTTACAAAAAGGACCGCAAAAATCTTTATTCAATTATTAGGAGTTCGAATAATTGATTAGGAGCTTTTCAACACAATTATATTGCAAAACCTCAATTTCTGTACTTTTTACTCTGTTAAAATTTCAACGGGTCCATTGAAAGTCCCATTTAGACCTGCTCGTCCGAAACCTCTACAAAAAGGACCTCAGAACAAGTTTTAATGAAATATTAGGAGTTCAAATAATTTATTAGGAGCTTTTCAACACAATTATATTGCAAAACCTCAATTTCTGTACTTTTTACTCAGTTAAAATTCCAACGGGTCCATTGAAAGGCCCATTTCGACCCGCTCGTCCGAAACCTCTACGAAAAGGAACGCAAAACAAGTTTTAATCAAATTTTAGGAGTTCATGTAATTGATTAGGAGCTTTTCAACACAATTATATTGCAAAACCTCAATTTCTGTACTTTTTACTCAGTTAAAATTCCAACGGGTCCATTGAAAGGCCTATTTAGACCTGCTCGACCGAAACCTCTACAAAAAGGACCGCAAAAATGTTTTATTCAAATATTAGGAGTTAAAATAATTTATTAGGTGCTTTTCAACACAATTATATTGCAAAACCTCAATTTCTGTACTTTTTACTCAGTTAAAATTCAACGGGTCCATTGAAATGCCCATTTAGACATGCTCGTCCGAAACCTCTACAAAAAGAACTGCAAAAATGTTCTATTAAAATATTAGGAGTTCAAATAATTGATTAGGAGCTTTTCAACCCAATTATATTGCAAAACTTCAATTTCTGTACTTTTTACTCAGTTAAAATTCCAACGGGTCCATTGAAAGTCCCATTTCGACCCGCTCGTCCGAAAACTCTACAAAAAGGACTGCAAAACAAGTTTTAATCAAATTTTAGAAATTCATGTAATTGATTAGGAGCTTTTCAACACAATTATAGTGCAAAATAGCAATTTTTGTACTTTATACTCAGTTAAAATTCCAACGGGTCCATTGAAAGTCCCATTTAGACATGCTCGTCCGAATCCTCTACAAAAAGGACCGCAAAACAAGTTTTAATCAAATATTAGGAGTTCAAATAATTGATTAGGAGCTTTCCAACACAATTATATTGCAAAACCGCAATTTCTATACTTTTTACTCATTTAAAATTCCAACGGGTCCATTGAAAGGCCCATTTAGACCTGCTCGTCTGAAACCTCTACAAAAATGAACGCAAAACAAGTTTTATTGAAATATTAGGACTTCAAATAATTGATTAGGAGCTTTTCAACACAATTATATTGCAAAACCGCAATTTCTGTATTTTTTACTCAGTTAAAATTCCAACGGGTCCATTGAAAGGCCCATTTCGACCCGCTCGTCCGAAACCTCTACAAAAAGGACTACAAAACAAGTTTTAATCAAAATTTAGGAGTTCAAGTAATTGATTAGGAGCTTTTCATTACAATTATATTGCAAAACCTCAATTTCTTTACTTTTTACTCAGTTAAAATTCCAACGGGTCCATTGAAATGCCCATTTAGACCTGGTCGTCCGAAACCTCTACAAAAAGGACTGCAAAAATGTTTTATTCATATATTAGGAGTTCAAATAATTGATTAGGAGATTTTCAACACAATTATATTGCAAAACCTCAATTTCTGTACTTTTTACTCATTTAAAATTCCAACGGGTCCATTGAAAGGCCTATTTCGACCCTCTCGTCCGAAACCTCTACAAAAAGGACTGCAAAACAAGTTTTAATCAAATTTTAGGAGTTCATGTAATTGATTAGGAGCTTTTCAACACAATTATATTGCAAAACCTCAATTTCTGTACTTTTTACTCAGTTAAAATTCCAACGGGTCCATTGAAAGGCCCATTTAGAGCTGCTCGTCCGAAACCTCTACAAAAAGGACCGCAAAAATCTTTTATTTAATTATTAGGAGTTCAAATAATTGATTAGGAGCTTTTTCAACACAATTTTATTGCAAAACCTCAATTTCTGTACTTTTTACTCTGTTAAAATTTCAACGGGTCCATTGAAAGGCCCATTTAGACCTGCTCGTCCGAAACCTCTACAAAAAGGACCGCAAAAATGTTTTATTGAAATATTAGGAGTTCAAATAATTGATTAGGAGCTTTTCAACACAATTATATTGCAAAACCTCAATTTCTATACTTTTTACTCAGTTAAAATTCCAACGGGTCCATTGAAAGGCCCATTTCGTCCCGCTCGTCCGAAACCTCTACAAAAAGGACTACAAAACAAGTTTTAATCAAATTTTAGGAATTCATGTAATTGATTAGGAGCTTTCCAACACAATTATATTGCAAAACCGCAATTTCTGTACTTTTTACTCAGTTAAAATTCCAACGGGTCCATTGAAAGGCCCATTTCGACCCGCTCGTCTGAAACCTCTACAAAAAGGACTGCAAAACAAGTTTTAATCGAATGTTAGGAATTCATGTAATTGATTAGGAGCATTTCAACACAATTATATTGCAAAACCGCAATTACTGTACTTTTTACTCAGTTAAAATTCCAACGGGTCCATTGAAAGGCCCATTTAGACCTGCTGTCTGAAACCTCTGCAAAAAGGACTGCAAAACAAGTTTTAATCAAATTTTAGGAGTTCATGTAATTGATTAGGAGCTTTTCAACCCAATTATATTGCAAAACCTCAATTTATGTACTTTTTACTCAGTTAAAATTCCAACGGGTCCATTGAAAGGCCCATTTCGACCTCCTCGTCCGAAACCTCTACAAAAAGGACTACAAAACAAGTTTTAATCAAATTTTAGGAGTTCATGTAATTGATTAAGAGCTTTTCAACACAATTATATATTAAAACCTCAATTTATGTACTTTTAACTCAGTTAAAATTCCAACGGGTCCATTGAATGGCCCATTTCGACCCGCTCGTCCGAAACCTCTACAAAAAGGACTGCAAAACAAGTTTTAATAAAATCTTAGGAATTCATGTAATTGATTAGGAACTTTTCAACACAATTATATTGCAAAACCGCAATTTCTGTACTTTTTACTCAGTTAAAATTCCAACGGGTCCATTGAAAGTCCCATTTAGACCTTCTCGTCCGAAACCACTACAAAAAGGACCGCAAAACAAGTTTTAATCAAATATTAGGAGTTCAAATAATTGATTAGGAGCTTTTCAACACAATTATATTGCAAAACCGCAATTTCTGTACTTTTTACTCAGTTAAAATTCCAACGGGTCCATTGAAAGGCCCATTTCGACCCGCTCGTCCGAAACCTCTACAAAAAGAACCGCAAAAATGTTTTATTCAAATATTAGGAGTTTAAATAATTGATTAGGAGCCTTTCAAATCAATTATATTGCAAAACCTCAATTTCTGTACTTTTTACTAAGTTAAAATTCCAAGGGGTCCATTAAAAGGCCCATTTAGACCTGCTCGTCCGAAACCTCTACAAAAAGGACCGGAAAAATCTTTTATTCAAATATTAGGAGTTCAAATAGTTGATTAGGATCTTTTCAACACAATTATATTGCAAAACCTCAATTTCTGTACTTTTTACTCAGTTAAAATTCCAACGGGTCCATTGAAAGTCCCATTTCGACCCGTTCGTCCGAAAACTCTACAAAAAGGACTGCAAAACAAGTTTTAATCAAATTTTAGAAATTCATGTAATTGATTAGGAGCTTTTCAACACAATTATAGTGCAAAATAGCAATTTTTGTACTTTATACTCAGTTAAAATTCCAACGGGTCCATTGAAAGTCCCATTTAGACATGCTCGTCCGAATCCTCTACAAAAAGGACCGCAAAACAAGTTTTAATCAAATATTAGGAGTTCAAATAATTGATTAGGAGCTTTCCAACACAATTATATTGCAAAACCGCAATTTCTATACTTTTTACTCATTTAAAATTCCAACGGGTCCATTGAAAGGCCCATTTAGACCTGCTCGTCTGAAACCTCTACAAAAATGAACGCAAAACAAGTTTTATTGAAATATTAGGACTTCAAATAATTGATTAGGAGCTTTTCAACACAATTATATTGCAAAACCACAATTTCTGTACTTTTTACTCAGTTAAAATTCCAACGGGTCCATTGAAAGGCCCGTTTAGACCTGCTCGTCCGAAACCACTACAAAAAGGAGCGCAAGACAAGTTTTAATCAAATATTAGGAGTTCAAATAATTGATTCGGAGCTTTTCAACACAATTATATTGCAAAACCGCAATTTCTGTACTTTTTACTCAGTTAAAATTCAAACGGGTCCATTGAAAGGCCCATTTCGACCCGCTCGTCCGAAACCTCTACAAAAAGAACCGCAAAAATGTTTTATTCAAATATTAGGAGTTTAAATAATTGATTAGGAGCCTTTCAAATCAATTATATTGCAAAACCTCAATTTCTGTACTTTTTACTCAGTTAAAATTCCAACGGGTCCATTGAAAGGCCCATTTCGACCCGCTCGTCCGAAACTTCTACAAAAAGGACTTTAAAACAAGTTTTAATCAAATTTTAGGACTTCATGTAATTGATTAAGAGATTTTCAACACAATTATATTGCAAAACCTCAATTTCTGTACTTTTTACTCAGTTAAAATTCCAACGGGTCCATTAAAAGGCCCATTTAGACCTGCTCGTCCGAAACCTCTACAAAAAGGACCGTAAAAATCTTTTATTAAAATATTAGGAGTTCAAATAGTTGATTAGGATCTTTTCAACACAATTATATTGCAAAACCTCAATTTTTGTACTTTTTACTCAGTTAAAATTCCAACGGGTCCATTGAAAGGCCCATTTAGACCTGGTCGTCCGAAACCTCTACAAAAAGGACCGCACAAATGTTTTATTCATATATTAGGAATTCAAATAATTTATTAGGAGCTTTTCAACACAATTATAGTGCAAGGCCTCAATTTCTGTACTTTTTACTCATTTAAAATTCCAACGGGTCCATTGAAAGGCCCATTTCGACCCGCTCGTCCGAAACCTCTACAAAAAAGACTTTAAAACAAGTTTTAATCAAATTTTAGGACTTCATGTAATTGATTAAGAGATTTTCAACACAATTATATTGCAAAACAGCAATTTCTGTACTATTTACTCAGTTAAAATTCCAACGGGTCCTTTGAAAGGCCCATTAAGACCTGCTCGTCCGAAACCTCTACAAAAAGGACCGTAAAAATCTTTTATTAAAATATTAGGAGTTCAAATAGTTGATTAGGATCTTTTCAACACAATTATATTGCAAAACCACAATTTTTGTACTTTTTACTCAGTTAAAATTCCAACGGGTCCATTGAAAGGCCCATTTAGACCTGGTCGTCCGAAACCTCTACAAAAAGGACCGCACAAATGTTTTATTCATATATTAGGAATTCAAATAATTTATTAGGAGCTTTTCAACACAATTATAGTGCAAGGCCTCAATTTCTGTACTTTTTACTCATTTAAAATTCCAACGGGTCCATTGAAAGGCCCATTTCGACCCGCTCGTCCGAAACCTCTACAAAAAGGACTTTAAAACAAGTTTTAATCAAATTTTAGGACTTCATGTAATTGATTAAGAGATTTTCAACACAATTATATTGCAAAACAGCAATTTCTGTACTATTTACTCAGTTAAAATTCCAACGGGTCCTTTGAAAGGCCCATTAAGACCCGCTCGTCCGAAACCTCTACAAAAAGGACTGCAAAACAAGTTTTAATCACATTTTAGGAGTTCATGTAATTAACTAGGAGCTTTTGCACACAATTATATTGCAAAACCTCAATTTCTGTACTTTTTACTCAGCTAAAATTCCAACGGGTCCATTGAAAGGCCCATTTAGACCTGCTCGTCCGAAACCTCTACAAAAATGACCGCAAAACAAATTTTAATCAAATATAAGGAGTTCAAATAATTGATTAGGAGCTTTTCAACACAGTTATATTGCAAAACCGCAATTTCTGCACTTTTTACTCGGTTAAAATTCCAACGAGTCCATTGAAAGGCACATTTCGACCAGCTCGTCCGAAACCTCTACAAAAAGGACTGCAAAACAAGTTTTAATCAAATATAAGGAGTTCAAATAATTGATTAGGAGCTTTTCAACACAATTATATTGCAAAACCGCAATTTCTGTTCTTTTTTTGTCAAAAAAAAAATCCAACGGGTGCATTGAAAGGCCCATTTCGACCCGCGCGTCCGAAACCTCTACAAAAAGGACTGCAAAACAAGTTTTAATCCAATTTTAGGAGTTCATGTAATTGATTAGGATCTTTTCAACCCAATTATATTGCAAAACCTCAATTTCTGTACTTTTTACTCAGTTAAAATTCCAACGAGTCCATTGAAAGACCCATTTAGACCTGCTCGTCCGAAACCTCTACAAAAAGGACAGCAAGAATGTTTTATTCAAATATTAGGAGTTCAAATAATTGATTAGGAGCTTTTCAACACAATTATATTGCAAAACCTCAATTTCTGTACTTTTTACTCATTTAAAATTCCAACAGGTCCATTGAAAGGCCCATTTCGACCCGCTCGTCCGAAACCTATACAAAAAGGACTGCAAAACAAGTTTTTATCAAATTTTATGAGTTCATGTAATTGATTAGGAGCTTTTCAACACAATTATATTGCAAAACCTCAATTTCTGTACTTTTTACGCAGTTAAAATTCCAATGGGTCCATTGAAAGGCCCATTTCGACCCGCTCGTCCGAAACCTCTACAAAAAGAACCGCAAAAATGTTTTATTCAAATATCAGGAGTTTAAATAATTGATTAGGAGCCTTTCAAATCAATTATATTGCAAAACCTCAATTTTTGTACTTTTTACTCAGTTAAAATTCCAAGGGGTCCATTAAAAGGCCCATTTAGACCTGCTCGTCCGAAACCTCTACAAAAAGGACCGGAAAAATCTTTTATTCAAATATTAGGAGTTCAAATAGTTGATTAGGATCTTTTCAACACAATTATATTGCAAAACCTCAATTTCTGTACTTTTTACTCAGTTAAAAATTCCAACGGGTCCATTGAAAGGCCCATTTAGACCTGGTCGTCCGAAACCTCTACAAAAAGGACCGCAAAAATGTTTTATTCATATATTAGGAGTTCAAATAATTTATTAGGAGCTTTTCAACACAATTAGTGCAAAACCGCAATTTCTGTACTTTTTACTCAGTTAAAATTCCAACGGGTCCATTGAAAGGCCCATTTCGACCCGCTCGTCCGAAACCTCTACAAAAAGGACTATAAAACAAGTTTTAATCAAATTTTAGGACTTCATGTAATTGATTAAGAGATTTTCAACACAATTATATTGCAAAACCTTAATTTCTGTACTTTTTACTCAGTTAAAATTCCAACGGGTCCATTAAAAGGCCCATTTAGACCTGCTCGTCCGAAACCTCTACAAAAAGGACCGTAAAAATCTTTTATTCAAATATTAGGAGTTCAAATAGTTGATTAGGATCTTTTCAACACAATTATATTGCAAAACCTCAATTTCTGTACTTTTTACTCAGTTAAAATTCCAACGGGTCCATTGAAAGGCCCATTTAGACCTGGTCGTCCGAAACCTCTACAAAAAGGACCGCAAAAATGTTTTATTCATATATTAGGAATTCAAATAATTTATTAGGAGCTTTTCAACACAATTATAGTGCAAGGCCTCAATTTCTGTACTTTTTACTCATTTAAAATTCCAACGGGTCCATTGAAAGGCCCATTTCGACCCGCTCGTCCGAAACCTCTACAAAAAGGACTTTAAAACAAGTTTTAATCAAATCTTAGGACTTCATGTAATTGATTAAGAGATTTTCAACACAATTATATTGCAAAACAGCAATTTCTGTACTATTTACTCAGTTAAAATTCCAACGGGTCCTTTGAAAGGCCCATTAAGACCCGCTCGTCCGAAACCTCTACAAAAAGGACTGCAAAACAAGTTTTAATCACATTTTAGGAGTTCATGTAATTAACTAGGAGCTTTTGCACACAATTATATTGCAAAACCTCAATTTCTGTACTTTTTACTCAGTTAAAATTGCAATGGGTCCATTGAAAGGCCCATTTAGACCTGCTCGTCCGAAACCTCTACAAAAATGACCGCAAAACAAATTTTAATCAAATATTAGGAGTTCAAATAATTGATTAGGAGCTTTTCAACACAGTTATATTCAAAACCGCAATTTCTGCACTTTTTACTCGGTTAAAATTCCAACGAGTCCATTGAAAGGCACATTTCGACCAGCTCGTCCGAAACCTCTACAAGAAGGACTGCAAAACAAGTTTTAATCAAATATAAGGAGTTCAAATAATTGATTAGGAGCTTTTCAACACAATTATATTGCAAAACCGCAATTTCTGTTCTTTTTTTGTCAAAAAAAAATCCAACGGGTGCATTGAAAGGCCCATTTCGACCCGCGCGTCCGAAACCTCTACAAAAAGGACTACAAAACAAGTTTTAATCAAACTTTAGGAGTTCATGTAATTGATTAGGATCTTTTCAACCCAATTATATTGCAAAACCTCAATTTCTATACTTTTTACTCAGTTAAAATTCCAACGAGTCCATTGAAAGACCCATTTAGACCTGCTCGTCCGAAACCTCTACAAAAAGGACAGCAAGAATGTTTTATTCAAATATTAGGAGTTCAAATAATTGATTAGGAGCTTTTCAACACAATTATATTGCAAAACCTCAATTTCTGTACTTTTTACTCATTTAAAATTCCAACGGGTCCATTGAAAGGCCCATTTCGACCCGCTCGTCCGAAACCTCTGCAAAAAGGACTGTAAAACAAGTTTTAATCAAATTTTAGGAGTTCATGTAATTGATTAAGATATTTTCAACACAATTATATTGCAAAACCTCAATTTCTGTACTTTTTACTCATGTAAAATTCCCACGGGTCCATTGAAAGGCCCATTTCGACCCTCTCGTCCGAAACCTCTACAAAAAGGACTGCAAAACAAGTTTTAATCAAATTTTAGGAGTTAATGTAATTGATTAGGATCTTTTCAACACAATTATATTGCAAAATCTCAATTTCTGTACTTTTTACTCAGGTAAAATTCCAACGGGTCCATTGAAATGCCCATTTACACCTGCTCGTCCGAAACCTCTACAAAAAGGACCGCAAAAATCTTTATTCAATTATTAGGAGTTCAAATAATTGATTAGGAGCTTTTCAACACAATTATATTGTAAAACCTCAATTTCTGTACTTTTTACTCTGTTAAAATTCCAACGGGTCCATTGAAAGGCCCATTTAGACCTGCTCGTCCGGAACCTCTACAAAAAGGACCGCAAAAATGTTTTATTGAAATATTAGGAGTTCAAATAATTGATTAGGAGCTTTTCAACACAATTATATTGCAAAACCTCAATTTCTGTACTTTTTACTCATTTAAAATTCCAACGGGTCTATTAAAAGGCCCATTTCGACCCGCTCGTCCGAAACCTCTGCAAAAAGGACTGTAAAACAAGTTTTAATCAAATTTTAGGAGTTCATGTAATTGATTAAGAGATTTTCAACACAATTATATTGCAAAACCTCAATTTCTGTACTTTTTACTCAGTTAAAATTCCCACGGGTCCATTGAAAGGCCCATTTCGACCCGCTCGTCCGAAACTTCTACAAAAAGGTCTGCAAAACAAGTTTTAATCAAATTTTAGGAGTTCATGTAATTGATTAGGAGCTTTTCATTACAATTATATTGCAAAACCTCAATTTCTGTACTTTTTACTCAGTTAAAATTCCAAAGGGTCCATTGAAGGGCCCATTTAGACCTTGTCGTCCGAAACCTCTACAAAAAGGACCGCAAAAATGTTTTATTCATATATTAGGAGTTCAAATAATTGATTAGGAGATTTTCAACCCAATTATATTGCAAAACTGCAATTTCTGTACTTTTTACTCAGTTAAAATTCCAACAGGTCCATTGAAAGGCCCATTTAGGCCTGCTCGTCCGAAACCTCTACAAAAATGACCGCAAAACAAGTTTTAATCAAATATTAGGAGTTCAAATAATTTATTAGGAGCTTTTCAACACAATTATATTGCAAAACATCAATTTCTGTACTTTTTACTCAGTTAAAATTCCAACGGGTCCTTTGAAAGGCCCATTAAGACCCGCTCGTCCGAAACCTCTACAAAAAGGACTGCAAAACAAGTTTTAATCACATTTTAGGAGTTCATGTAATTAATTAGGCGCTTTTCAACACAATTATATTGCAAAACCTCAATTTCTATACTTTTTACTCTGTTAAAATTCCAACGGGTCCATTGAAAGGCCCATTTAGACCTGCTCGTCCGAAACCTCTACAAAAAGGACCACAAAAATGTTTTATTCAAATATTAGGAGTTCAAATAATTGATTAGGAGCTTTTCAACACAATTATATTGCAAAACCTCAATTTCTGTACTTTTTACTCATTTAAAATTCCAACGGGTCCATTGAAAGGCCCATTTCGACCCGCTCGTCCGAAACCTCTACAAAAAGGACTGCAAAACAAGTTTTTATCGAATTTTATGAGTTCATGTAATTGATTAGGAGCTTTTCAACACAATTATATTGCAAAACCTCAATTTTTGTACTTTTTACTCAGTTAAAATTCCAACGGGTCCATTGAAAGGCCCATTTAGACCTGCTCGTCCGAAACCTCTACAAAAAGGACTGCAAAACAAGTTTTAATCAAATTTTAGGAATTCAAGTAATTGATTAGGAGATTTTAAACACAATTATATTACAAGACTGCAATTTCTGTACTTTTTACTCAGTTAAAATTCCAACGGGTCCATTGAAAGGCCCATTTAGACCTGCTCGTCCGAAACCTCTACAAAAATGACCGCAAAACAAATTTTAATCAAATATTAGGAGTTCAAATAATTGATTAGGAGCTTTTCAACATAGTTATATTGTAAAACCGCAATTTCTGTACTTTTTACTCGGTTAAAATTCGAACGAGTCCATTGAAAGGCACATTTCGACCCGCTCGTACGAATCCTCTACAAAAAGGACTGCAAAACAAGTTTTAATCAAATATAAGGAGTTCAAATAATTGATTAGGAGCTTTTAAACACAATTATATTGCAAAACCACAATTTCTGTTCTTTTTTTTTGTCAAAAAAAAATTCCAACGGGTGCATTGAAAGGCCCATTTCGACCCGCGCGTCCTAAACCTCTACAAAAAGGACTGCAAAACAAGTTTTAATCAAATTTTAGGAGTTCATGTAATTGATTAGGATCTTTTCAACCCAATTATATTGCAAAACCTCAATTTCTGTACTTTTTACTCAGTTAAAATTCCAACGGGTCCATTGAAAGGCCCATTTAGACCTGCTCGTCCGAAACCTCTACAAAAAGGACCGCAAGAAAGTTTTATTCAAATATTAGGAGTTCAAATAATTTATTAGGAGCATTTCAACACAATTATATTGCAAAACCTCAATTTCTGTACTTTTTACTCATTTAAAATTCCAACGGGTCCATTGAAAGGCCCATTTCGACCCGCTTGTCCGAAACCTCTACAAAAAGGACAGCAAAACAAGTTTTAATCAAATTTTAGGAGTTCATGTAATTGATTAGGAGCTTTTCAACACAGTTATATTGCAAAACCTAAATTTATGTTCTTTTTACTCAGTTAAAATTCCAACGGGTCCATTGAAAGGCCCATTTCGACCCGCTCGTCTGAAACCTCTACAAAAAGGACTGCAAAACAAGTTTTAATCAAATTTTAGGAATTCATGTAATTGATTAGGAGCTTTTCAACACAATTATATTGCAAAACCGCAATTTTTGTACTTTTTACTCAATTAAAATTCCAACGGGTCCATTGAAAGGCCCATTTAGACCTGCTCGTCCGAAACCTCTACAAAAAGGACTACAAAACAAGTGTTAATCAAATTTTAGGAGTTCAAGTAATTGATTACGAGCTTTTCAACACAATTATATTGCAAAACCTCAATTTCTGTACTTTTTACTCAGTTAAAATTCCAACGGGTCCATTGAAAGGCCCATTTCGACCCGCTCGTCCGAAACCTCTACAAAAAGGATTGCAAAACAAGTTTTAATCAAATTTTAGGAGTTCATGTAATTGATTAGGAGCTTTTCATAACAATTATATTGTAAAACCTGAATTTCTGTACTTTTTACTTAGTTAAAATTCCAACGGGTCCATTGAAAGGCCCATTTAGACCTGGTCGTCTGAAACCTCTAGAAAAAGGACCGCAAAAATGTTTTATTCATATATTAGGAGTTCAAATAATTGATTAGGAGATTTTCAACACAATTATATTGCAAAACCTCAATTTCTATACTTTTTACTCATTTAAAATTCCAACGGGTCCATTGAAAGGCCCATTTCGACCCGCTTGTCCGAAACCTCTACAAAAAGGACAGCAAAACAAGTTTTAATCAAATTTTAGGAGTTCATGTAATTGATTAGGAGCTTTTCAACACAGTTATATTGCAAAACCTAAATTTATGTACTTTTTACTCAGTTAAAATTCCAACGGGTCCATTGAAAGGCCCATTTCGACCCGCTCGTCTGAAACCTCTACAAAAAGGACTGCAAAACAAGTTTTAATCAAATTTTAGGAATTCATGTAATTGATTAGGAGCTTTTCAACACAATTATATTGCAAAACCGCAATTTTTGTACTTTTTACTCAATTAAAATTCCAACGGGTCTATTGAAAGGCCCATTTAGACCTGCTCGTCCGAAACCTCTACAAAAAGGACTACAAAACAGGTTTTAATAAAATTTTAGGAGTTCAAGTAATTGATTACGAGCTTTTCAACACAATTATATTGCAAAACCTCAATTTCTTTACTTTTTACTCAGTTAAAATTCCAACGGGTCCATTGAAAGGCCCATTTCGACCCGCTCGTCCGAAACCTCTACAAAAAGGACTGCAAAACAAGTTTTAATCAAATTTTAGGAGTTCATGTAATTGATTAGGAGCTTTTCATTACAATTATATTGCAAAACCTCAATTTCTGTACTTTTTACTTAGATAAAATTCCAACGGGTCCATTGAAAGGCCCATTTAGACCTGGTCATCCGAAACCTCTACAAAAAGGACCGCAAAAATGTTTTATTCATATATTAGGAGTTCAAATAATTGATTAGGAGATTTTCAACACAATTATATTGCAAAACCTCAATTTCTATACTTTTTACTCATTTAAAATTCCAACGGGTCCATTGAATGGCCCATTTCGACCCGCTTGTCCGAAACCTCTACAAAAAGGACAGCAAAACAAGCTTTAATCAAATTTTAGGAGTTCATGTAATTGATTAGGAGCTTTTCAACACAATTATATTGCAAAACCTAAATTTATGTACTTTTTACTCAGTTAAAATTCCAACGGGTCCATTGAAAGGCTCATTTCGACCCGCTCGTCTGAAACCTCTACAAAAAGGACTGCAAAACAAGTTTTAATCAAATTTTAGGAATTCATGTAATTTATTAGGAGCTTTTCAACATAATTATATTGCAAAACCGCAATTTCTGTACTTTTTACTCAGTTAAAATTCCAACGGGTCCATTGAAAGGCCCATTTAGACCTGCTCGTCCGAAACCTCTACAAAAAGGACTGCAAAACAAGTTTTAATCAAATTTTAGGAGTTCAAGTAATTGACTACGAGCTTTTCAACACAATTATATTACAAAACCTCAATTTCTGTACTTTTTACTCAGTTAAAATTCCAACGGGTCCATTGAAAGGCCCATTTCGACCCGCTCGTCCGAAACCTCTACAAAAAGGACTGCAAAATAAGTTTTAATCAAATTTTAGGAGTTTATGTAATTGATTAAGAGCTTTTCATTACAATTATATTGCAAAACCTCAATTTCTGTACTTTTTACTCAGTTAAAATTCCAACGGGTCCATTGAAAGGCCCATTTAGACCTGGTCGTCCGAAACCTCTACAAAAAGGACTGCAAAAATGTTTTATTAATATATTAGGAGTTCAAATAATTGATTAGGAGATTTTCAACACAATTATTATGCAAAACCTCAATTTCTGTACTTTTTACTCAGTTAAAATTCCAACGGGTCCGTTGAAAGGCCCATTTAGACCTGCTAGTCCGAAACCTCTACAAAAGGACCGCAAGAATGTTTTATTCAAATATTAGGAGTTCAAATAATTGATTAGGAGCTTTTCAACACAATTATATTGCAAAACCTCAATTTCTGTACTTTTTACTCATTTAAAATTCCAACGGGTCCATTGAAAGGCCCATTTCGACCCGCTTGTCCGAAACCTCTACAAAAAGGATAGCAAAACAAGTTTTAATCAAATTTTAGGAGTTCATGTAATTGATTAGGAGCTTTTCAACACAATTATATTACAAAACCTAAATTTATGTACTTTTTACTCAGTTAAAATTCCAACGGGTCCATTGAAAGGCCCATTTCGACCCACTCGTCTGAAACCTCTACAAAAAGGACTACAAAACAAGTTTTAATCAAATTTTAGGAATTCATGTAATTGATTAGAAGCTTTTCAACACAATTATATTGCAAAACCGCAATTTCTGTACTTTTTACTCAATTAAAATTCCAACGGGTCATATTCAAAAAAAAATTCCAACTGGTCCATTGAAAGGCCCATTTTGACCTGCTCGTCCGAAACCTTTACAAAAAGGACTGCAAAACATGTTTTAATCAAATATTAGAAGTTCAAATAATTGATTAGGAGCTTTTCAACACAATTATATTGCAAAACCGCAATTTCTGTACTTTTTACTCAGTTAAAATTCCAACGGGTCCATTGAAAGGCCCATTTCGACCCGCTCGTCCGAAACCTCTACAAAAAGGACTGCAAAACAAGTTTTAATCAAATTTTAGGAATTCATGTAATTGATTAGGAGCTTTTCAACATAATTATATTGCAAAACTGCAATTTCTGTACTTTTTACTTAGTTAAAATTCCAAAGGGTCCATTGAAAGGCCCATTTAGACCTGCTCGTCCGAAACCTCTACAAAAAGGAACGCAAAAAAAGTTTTAATCAAATATTAGGAGTTCAAATAATTGATTAGGAGCTTTTCAACACAATTATATTGCAAAACCGCAATTTTTGTACTTTTTACTCAGTTAAAATTCCAACGGGTCCATTGAATGGCCCATTTCGACCCGCTCGTCCGAAACCGCTACAAAAAGGACTGCAAAACAAGTTTTAATCAAATTTTAGGAGTTCATGTAATTGATTAGGAGCTTTTCATTACAATTATATTGCAAAACCTCAATTTCTGTACTTTTTACTCAGTTAAAATTCCAACGGGTCCATTGAAAGGCCCATTTAGACCTGGTTGTCCGAAAACACTACAAAAAGGACCGCAAAAATGTTTTATTCATATATTAGGAGTTCAAATAATTGATTAGGAGATTTTCAACACAATTATATTGCAAAACCTCAATTTCTGTACTTTTTACTCATTTAAAATTCCAACGGGTCCATTGAAAGGCCCATTTCGACCCGCTCGTCCGAAACCTCTACAAAAAGGACTGCAAAACAAGTTTTAATCAAATTTTAGGAGTTCATGTAATTGATTAGGAGCTTTTCAACACAATTATATTGCAAAACCTCAATTTATGTACTTTTTACTTAGTTAAAAATTCCAACGGGTCCATTGAAAGGCCCATTTCGACCCGCTCGTCCGAAACCTCTACAAAAAGGACTGCAAAATAAGTTTTAATCAAATTTTAGGAATTCATGTAATTGATTAGGAGCTTTTCAACACAATTATATTGCAAAACCGCAATTTCTATACTTTTTACTCAGTTAAAATTCCAACGGGTCCATTGAAAGGCCCATTTAGACCTGCTCGTCCGAAACCTCTACAAAAATGACCTCAAAACAAGTTTTAATCAAATATTAGGAGTTCAAATAATTTATTAGGAGCTTTTCAACACAATTATATTGCAAAACCGCAATTTCTGTACTTTTTGCTCAGTTAAAATTCCAACGGGTGTTTCTCTCTCTCTCTTCCGGAGATTCTCTGATGTGGTCTTTGGTCTTTTCGGTTTCCACCTCCCTTGTTTCACGGCGTCTCTTCCCCTTCCCCTCACGACACTCTCCTCTTAGTCGAATCATTTCCAAGACTTTTTTTCATTTGATCAAGGGATTATGGGTAAGAGAATACTAAGGACCTTCCCACCGCTTCATTTCTTTCCCCTATTTTCTATTATATCATTTTTTTACTCTCTTGGTTTTCCATTTTCTTTGGATTTTTTCGCTGTTCTGATTTGGGTATTCCCCTATTTTCATTTTTTTCTGGGTTACTGCTCCATGGTTGGGTCTGAGGCACCGGCTTGGCCGATTCACTCTCACCAGGAATCTTACATGGCGTTACAGATAAGTATCAATAAAATGTTTTTCCACCATTTTATGTTTATGGTTCTATATCACTCTATACAAATATATTTTTTAATCTCCCTTTCTCTTTTTTGCAGATCTATAAAATCTTTGCAATCGCTTCAGATCTGTCTTCTAGCCTTCAGATCCGGGCCAATCGAGGGTTTTCCCTCCCTCGGTGTTTGGTTTCATTTCAATATGCCCCTTTCCTTTCGTTTGATTATTATTTTTATTTGTCCCTTTTCTTTTTTTCATTCTATGTTTCTTGTTAATTCTCTTATTATTTGTCTTTCTTTCCGATTCCTTTTCAGATCAATAGCGGAGAGGACAAGAAATCCCCGGTGGAGGACTACGGTGACTGTTTTACCTCCTCCTCCACACCGGGCTCTTTTTCCCCATCTGGGATTTTCCAAACAGCCGAATCGGCTAGGGTTTCCCTCCCTTTTAAAAATAATTCCCTTTATTTTCTTACAGATTTGTTTTTTTAATCTTTTATTGTTCTGGTTGCAGATCTGATAAATCGATTCAATCATTTCCATTTTCCAGATCTGGGATATTTGTGTGCCTCCCCTTTCTGAAGATTGGCCTTTTTCAGCCCTGTTTATTTTCTTCAATTCGCATGCCCCATTTCTATGTTCTTTTCTTTTCGATTCGGTCTATTTTCCACCTTACGGGTTCCCTTTTTCTTTTCCGTTTCAGACCAATACCGGCGATGAAAATCAATCCCATTCTCTGTGGGGTTTGGTGGAGGATTCCAACGTCGGCCTTACTCTCTCTTCTAGGTTTTCTATGTTTTCCTAATCCATCGGAACGGCTAGGGTTTCTTTCTCCCCTCTTTTTTATTTTAATTATTTTTCATATAATATTTTGTTTCTTAACTTTGTTTTATTTTCTCTTTTTCCAGATTCAGTCTTCTTTATGTCACAATAGGTATGGACGATCTGTCCATTCTTTGACTCGAAGGCGTAAACCTATTAAATTCTTGTACGTTTCCTTACCTTTTTCTTTCTTTATGCTCTGTTTTATTCTCATTATACTCTCTGTTTCTTTATGTTTTTCCCCCTTCATTAGACTTCTAATTAAGAATAATCTGGTTGTATCGCTTTTTGTCATATGCTGGGTTTCACCTTCAGAACCCTCTGTGCATTTTTAAAACCTCTATTTTTTACTCCTCTGCATTCATTTACATATTCTATCTTTCAACTTCAAAACTATATTGTTTGTTCCCTATGTCCTAATTGTGTTACATGCTCACATATCTACTGCGGAATATAGTATTATCCCTTACTCAATTCTATATCCAGCCCTTTTAGGGAATTATCTACAAGCCCATCTTCTGGGATTTTCAAATAATTCTTACAATCGTCACAATATTTCCGTTTATTTTTTTCATCTTTTTGGTTCTCTTTTCACAAGCACACCCCAGGACATGCTCATTCACATGGATGCCACAATGGTACAATGCTATCTCTATGTATACTATTTATGACAAGATATCTATCCAATTTAAATGCTTTACTCTTGGTTCTTACAATTACTCCCTTAATGCAACTCATCCACACTTTGTTGCTCTGAATTTCTCCTTACACTTCACCTGTGGATTGTTTCCTTTTCATTGGTGTATCATTAATACATCATGTTTAGCTAATTCCTGTAATTTCATAAACTTGTACTCTTCTTATCCGTTTAATGATTCCAAGCTTTCCTGCTTTAAAATTAACCTACACAAACTATTTGGAATGTATATCTTGTCTACTACCCCTATTTTTTTATTATAGGTTTTATAGCTATGGCCTTATATACCTATTTGGTTACAACAATAATAATAGACATTGATATGAGACCCTTAGTCAATTTGTTTACTTCTATAAATTATAGGTTTTGCTGCTGGACATCCTCTAATTATCAATATAAATTTATCACTTTTATCCTTTGGACTACTTTGTGTAATGATTTCTTGTACATGCCCTATCTCTTTGTCATTCAATTTAATTGCTGCTCTACTACATTTGCTTATTTATTATTAATAATTACATTGTCCATGGTCTTTTCTATGCCTATTTATCATATGGTTTTCATAAAAATTTCATATGTCCATGTGACCTTTCTATGTTGTATCCTAACTTGCTGTCTTTCTGTTCCTTACAATTGTACTCACTTTGGTCCTATTCGACATTCTACAACAATGGACTCTTTGATCCACATCACCATGCAATGCCTCAAGAAACTATGCATTCTCTATTTTCCATCTCCTCTTCGGTTCTGTTTTAAATTAATTATAGTTGTTATTAATTGCATTCCCCCTATATCTTTTTGCTCATTTGGTCTGTAATATTTTTCTTCTCCCCGCTTCCTCCTTCCCCTGGGTTTGTAATTTTTTATGGCTCTCTTTTTTTTCCTTTTTTTCATTTATTTTTTTATATGCTTTTATTTGCTTTCATTCTTACCATAATATTGCTATGTATGCTCTCTACTTTTTCTTTGATGTATGGTTGTATGTTTATATGCGTTACGCTCTGATATACACGAAGGAAGCCTATTCCTACTACGCCTTTTTAGGTGAATTTTTACAAGACCACACTTGGGATCTTTTTAAAATCCTACTAAGTAGGACCTTTCTTCTGATAAACCCTATTCATATTTCCAACTTCTTAAAAAGTTTTATACCAACTTTACCTATTGTCCCAAATGGATGGTCAAACTTATCTCCCAATTTACTATTTCCGTTTCCTTCAACAATTAATCCTAGCCTTTTAATGAATTTCAATATTCAATTTTTTTTTAATTTATTACCTATTTAAAATTCTCCTTATCTGTTGCCTTGATACTTTTATTATCAATATGCCAGCCTTACATTCTTTTATGATGGAAAATAAAAATCAATTCCAGCTATTTATGATCAAAACTTCCACCTTCCTTTTTTACATACTTTTAAATTTATTCACCATAAATTTCCTATCAATTTACTCCTTTATTAAAATATCATCCAATATTGCCAAAAAAATTTTAACCTTTCCTTACATATACTCAAAATTCTGCACATACTCCTACAAAAACTTACTACATTTACTTTTAAATTTTCAATTACAGTTATGTATCTATATAAGGAATACCTCCATAAATTTTCTCCCCGATTTACCCCTATTTAACATCCATAAATTTTCAACTAGATCTCTTAAGGAAATTTCTTTTCCCATACTCCCTTTTGTTTTCAAAATATCTCACCTTTTACGATCCCTAATTTTCTTTCCAATCTTTTTTCCCACTTACCATAATACAGCTTACCCAACTGCATCCTTTAAATACGAACAAAACTCTTACACCAAACCACAAAACCTCCCCTATCTCTCTACTTCCCTCAATTCTCAATCTTCCTCAATGGCATCCTCTTATATTCCCCAACTTAGCGCTATCGACCTCACTAATGAGGAAGCAGAGCTCCTGTACACCCTTGACTTTGGTTGGGATTTCATTAAGGAGGACCCAAAACTCTTTCTATTCGGATGCTTTATCTCGTCCAAGGTGATTGATATTTATGCTGTCATCAATGCCTTCGAAGGAATATGGAAGCTCAATGAAGTAGTATCTATATCTGTTATCCAAGACAATTTCCTCAAGATAAAGTTCAAAGAGCCCAAGAACTGTTATGAAGTCCTTAACCGTGGTCCTTGGCTGTACAAGGACGAGTGGCTAGCTGTTACTTAGTATGACCCTGCCAAATCAGTTGGAGAATACAACTTCAATATTATGCGGATCTGGATTCGCATCTTCTCTCTCCCTACCTCACTCTATGAGGACATCGATCGATCACATCTGGTAGGACATGCCCTTGGGTCAATGGTAGGCAACGTTCTTCGAACCGATACCTGCGAGTTTGAAGGGAACATGAAAGACTTCCTTCGGGTAGAAATCTTACTGGATATCACCAAACCTGTCACCCGCTTCGTCTTCATCGGATCTGGGACCAACAAAATTATGTGCTGAATTCAGTACGAACGTCTTCCTACTCTCTGTCCCGGCTGTGGTATTATCAGCCACACAATCGAAAATTGCCCTATCCGATCTTCCCTTGATCTCAACAAACTGCAGTACGGGGAGTGGCTCCGCTACCTTCTCCCAAGACGTCGCCCTGTTGGTACTCGTGGGCGTATCCGTAATGTTGAGCCAAATCTCAACCAAAATATCCCTCCAATTAATGGTAATCTTTATTCTCTTTTTTCCATCCTCTTATCTTTTTCTCGGTTTAATTCTACAATTATTGTTTTAACATACTTACCATCTTATTTCCTTATAGTGCCCCCCACTAATGCTCCAGTAGTTCCGGCCAACACTAATGCTTCCCCCACTGATCAGAATAATATGGGTACTTTGCTCTTCCCCTTCCTTATCAATTATCCTAAATTTAACAAACAATCAATAAATAAACTTGCCTCTACATACATCCTATTAATAGGTTCTCTAATCGAAGGCGACACTGCCTCATTTACAGAACAAGCCACCGAGGAAGCTCCGAATGCGGATATTGATATGGATGAAGTTCCCAACTCTGCCAAAGAACCTGCTGCATCTGACTCGAAACAAAAAGCACCCCTCGAGCCCCAGCCTCTGAATACCATCTATCCCATACCTGAAGATGGATCTGATGATGACTGGGACACCACGAATGATGGTGTTCCTAGTCCAACTGCCCAGCAAATAAAAAAGATTGAAGCTGAATTGCGTAAGCCCCCTACTCCCACCGATACAATTTTCAATAATTTTAACCAATGGTTATTAAAAACTTACCCAAATGATGCAGCCCCTGCACCTGCTCCAGCCCCACCAAACCGAGGAACAAAGCGTCGGTCTCCTATCCAAGTGTCGCTCCCGCCAAAAAAATCCAAACCATCCAGATCCACTCCTAAAGCTGGGATGAGCAGCTCAAAAAACTCTCCGGCGGCGGCTGATTCCCAGCCCCGCCGAGCAAAATGAGGATCTTAAGCTGGAACTGTCAGGGCCTTGTTCAAGCCCCGACGGTTCAACATTTTCGGACCTATGTCCAACATACCAATCCGGATGTTATTTTCTTATGTGAAACCAAACTTTATAATACGACATGTAGCCATCTTTGTTTATCTTTAGGTATGTTTGAACTTATTTCAATTCCCCCAACAGAAGGGTGTTCCGGTATCGCTATGTTTGCTTCGCACAATATTAATATAAATTTTTTTTCGTACTCTGCGCGTTATATACATACTCAAATTACCTTGAACAATTATACTATGTTTTTTACTGGAATGCATGGCCACTTCGAAACTAGTCAAAAACATAAAACATGGGAAATCATAGATTCATTACATATAAATAATAACAATACCCCCTGGCTCCTAGGAGGGGACTTTAATGAAATTTTAGCCGATTCTGAAAAACAAGGTGGTAGTCGAAGGGCAAGATCACAAATAAATAATTTCCGTCACTGTTTATCACGCAACAATCTCTTTGACTGTAAACCAACCTCAGGGTGGTTTACCTGGACAAAAGTAGGGCCTGCAACCCCAATTATACACGAAAGATTAGATAGATTCATAGCTAATTCGGCTTGGCAAAATCTCTTCCCTTCCTATCGGATAACTACTGACTATGTGGCCAAATCCGACCATTGTTTCCTACTGCTCGATTTATTCCCTGCGGCTGTCACCCCCCATCAGCGGCCATCCAACACATTTCGTTTTGAAAATTGTTGGGCGCATAACGAGGATAATATACATACTATTAAAAGTACTTGGGCCAATACCCCTGGAACAGCAATTGAAAAAATTGAAGCTATTGGCACATGTCTGGAGGAATGGCAAAATCACCAAAGATTTAAATCCACTGGACGGATCAATTTCCTTACCAAAAAAATAAACAAATTCCTCTGTCGCCCCTTAAATGCCACGAATGAAGAAATCTATATAAAATATAGAACTGAACTCAATAAACTTCTTACGGAACAAGAAATCTATTGGGCTCAAAGATCCCGTACACTCTGGCTATCTCAAGGGGATAAAAATACAAGGTTCTTCCACGCCCGGGCAACTAATAGGAAAAAGAAAAACTCGATTACTGGTCTTTTTGACTCCAATTCGAATTGGTGTACTGCTGACTCAGATCTAATGACTATTGCTTCTACATATTTTCAAAATCTCTTTACATCATCCAATCCCCAAATTTCAGATAATATCCTTGGTAAAATTCAGCCGTCTATCACTCAATCAATGAACGATAACCTATTAAGGTCTTTCACAAAAGAAGAAATTCTCCTTGCCTTTAGGGACATTGATCCTAGAAAAGCACCTGGTATAGACGGACTACCAAGTAGCTTTTTTCGACAACACTGGGACACGGTTGGTGAAGATGTCATTAATCTTTGTCTGAATCTACTAACCGGCACCACGTATATGTCCCTAGTCAACAAAACTATTCTAGTTCTAATCCCCAAAATCCAGGATCCAACTTCCATGAAACAACTAAGACCTATCAGTCTATGTACTGTCATTTATAAAATAGTTGCTAAAACCATCGTCAATAGGATGAAACAAACAATTCCTTTCTGCATCAGTCCTAATCAAGCAGCTTTTGTCCAGGGACGCAACATCTCGGATAACATCCTTGTTGCCCATGAAATTATCCACAACATCAACTCAGGAGCAACTAAATCTTCACAAGGTGCTGCCCTTAAATTAGATATGGAAAAAGCCTTTGATAGAGTTGAATGGTCCTTTCTAGCAAATGTTATGGAACGTATGGGCTTTGCCCCAGATTGGATCTCACTCATAATGTGTTGCATTACCACAGTCTCATTTTCAGTTAAAATTAACAATTCTTTCTCCCCTTTTTTTCAACCTCAACGGGGCTTACGTCAAGGAGACCCCCTATCTCCTTTTTTATTCCTCTTTTGCACACAAGGGCTTTCTGCTTACCTATCTGCTGCACAACAAACTAACATTCTACCAGAACTTGGTGCCTGTAAATATGGGCCCAAAGTCAACCATATGCTTTTTGCTGATGACTGTATGGTCTTCATTAATAATAATCCAACCAAAGCTTCTCATCTCAAAAGAGCTTTGCAAACTTATGCTGCTGCTTCCGGACAAGCGGTTAACTTTGAGAAATCAACAATTTTTTATAATCCGCGTACCCCATCCTCAACAAGAATCGCGATCAATAACCTTTTGCAAGTACATGAGGTATCTAACCCTGGCGTCTATCTAGGAATCCCACTTCTTATCGGGAAGAACAAAACTGAGTCACTAGGATTTGTGCGAGATAAAGTCCATGATCGTCTCTCTAGCTGGGATAAACATCTTCTCTCTTTTAGCGGTCGGGAGATTTTTATCAAGGCAGTCCTACAATCCCTACCTCACTACGTTATGTCTTGTTATCTCCTCCCACAAAATATTATCGATGACATGACTTCATCAATTAGACAATATTGGTGGACTGGAAAATCCAACAAAAAAGGTTGGCATATGCTTCCATGGAACCACGTTTGTTTACCTAAGGCTGCCGGAGGTATGGGATTTAAGGATTTGCATGATTTCAATATTGCTCTCCTAGGTAAGCAACTATGGAGACTCATTTGTGAATCGGACTCGTTATTAGGACAAATATATCGTTCCAAATACTTTCCTTCCGGCAATATCCTAGATGCCTCCAAGCCCAATCGTGGCTCCTTTGCATGGCAAGGTATGTATAACGCTCTACAGCGCCTCTTCCCAAGCTTTCTTTACCATCCAGGTATTAATAGTAATATCAGAGTACACAAAGATATATGGGGTGGTTCTTCCCCGGTTAATCTCACGGGGAATTACGAAATCTCGGATGAATTCCATATTCGTTGCCGTGACTTTATGATTCGTAATCAAACTGCCTAGGATACGGATAAGGTCAGGCATTACTTTAACCACGCTGATGCCATGACTATTCTGAGTATTCCTATTATAAATGATCACCGTGACTCTATACTCTGGTCTCCTAATGATTCAGGTATTTATTCAGTCCGCTCTGGTTATATTTTCCTACAACGGTCTTTATACCAGCATACGTCACCAACACGGTTTTGGAAATTTCTATCAAAAATCAAGGCCTTGCCCAAAGTCAAAATTTTTGGTTGGCGTATGGCATCTGAAGCTCTACCCGTTGGGGTCAAAATGCAAGTTTTTTCACCAAACTCGGGGCCTTGTCCCATCTGTGGTAGCCACTCGGAATCCATTCTCCACGCTCTTCGTGATTGCTCTGGGGCTTTTGAAGCCCTTCAACTTTCTGGTATTCCCATTACTCTTTCTAGGAGCGTGGCTACCACTCCTCTACAATGGTTATAGGAAGTAGCTCAAACCCTATCCCCTGATATTTTTGGCCTTTTTCTCACTACTATCTGGAATGTTTGGAATAGACGTAACGAATGGGTTCATAACCACCATCTACAACCACCCTGCTTAGTTGCAGTTAACTCCATTAGTTTACATGATGACTTTTGTAAAGCCGTTTCTGCTTCTACCCCCTCTACCCTTTCTACTCCATGTTGGAATCCCCCCGCCCACTTCACCATATCAAAATCAACGTGGATGGAGCTTTTAACCCGTCAACTTGGGCAGCTACTGTTGGCGTCGTTGCTCGTGATTCTACAGGTGCAGTCGTGGGCGGCCTTGCGTTTCCGCTAGGTAGCTGTTTGGACGCAGTTACCAGTGAAGGCGAAAGCCTTCTTGCTGGACTCACCTTCGCCCGATCTCAAGGTTGGAATCGGATCTTGCTTGAAACTGATTGCGCTTCTCTCGCGAATAGGATCAACAATCCAGCACAGGACCTTTCTACCATGGGACCTCTTATTCATCGAATTCAAACGTCTCTTCATGATTTTAATTTTGCTTATGTTTTCTTTGTACGTCGTGAGGCAAATCAATTGGCCCATACCTTGGCAACTTTCTCTTTAAGTACTATGACTTCCATGTCATTTAATTCGATGTTCCATCTTGTATCCAACAGATTGTAACAAATTACTTATGATTAATAAAATTAGGCACTCTTTTCCCCTTTTTAAGGTCCTCTAGCTCTGCTTGAAGGACAGTAGCAGGGGTTTTTAATGAGGCCTTTTACTTCAAAAAAAATTCCAACGGGTCCATTGAAAGGCCCATTCGACCCGCTCGTCCGAAACTTCAACAAAAAGGACTGCAAAACAAGTTCTAATCAAATTTTTGGAGTTCATGTAATTGATTAGGAGCTTTTCAACACAATTATATTGCAAAACCTCAATTTTTGTACTTTTTACTCAGTTAAAATTCCAACGGGTCCATTGAAAGGCCCAATTAGACCCGCTCGTCCGAAACCCCTACAAAAAGGACCGCAAAAATGTTTTATTCAAATATTAGGAGTTCAAATAATTGATTAGAAGCTTTTCAACACAATTATATTGCAAAATCTCAATTTCTGTACTTTTTACTCATTTAAAATTCCAACGGGTCCATTGAAAGGCCCATTTTGACCCGCTCGTCCGAAACCTCTACAAAAAGGACTGCAAAACAAGTTTTAATCAAATTTTAGGAGTTCATGTAATTGATTAGGAGCTTTTCAACACAATTAATTTGCAAAACCTCAATTTCTGTACTTTTTACTCAGTTAAAATTCCAATGGGTCCATTGAAAGGCCCATTTAGACCTGCTCGTCCGAAACCTCTACAAAAAGGACCGCAAAAATGTTTTATTCAAATATTAGGAGTTCAAATAATTGATTAGGAGCTTTTCAACACAATTATATTGCAAAACCTCAATTTCTGTACTTTTTACTCATTTAAAATTCCAACAGGTCCATTGAAAGGCCCATTTCGACCCGCTCGTCCGAAACCTCTACAAAAAGGACTGCAAAACAAGTTTTAATCAAATTTTAGGAGTTCATGTAATTGATTAGGAGCTTTTCAACACAATTATATTGCAAAACCTCAACTTATGTACTTTTTACTCATTTAAAATTCCAACGGGTCCATTGAGAGGCCCATTTCGACCCGCTCGTCTGAAACCTCTACAAAAAGGACCGCAAAACAAGTTTTAATCAAATATTAGGAGTTCAAATAATTGATTAGGAGCTTTTCAACACAATTATATTGCAAAACCGCAATTTCTGTACTTTTTACTCAGTTAAAATTCCAACGGGTCCATTGAAAGGCCCATTTCGACCCGCTCGTCCGAAACCTCTACAAAAAGGACTGCAAAACAAGTTTTAATCAAATTTTAGGAGTTCATGTAATTGATTAGGAGCTTTTCAACACAATTATATTGCAAAACCTCAATTTCTTTACTTTTTACTCAGTTAAAATTCCAACGGGTCCATTGAAAGGCCCATTTCGACCCGCTCGTCCGAAACCTCTACAAAAAGGACCGCAAAACAAGTTTTAATACATGATATCTATCCAATTTAAATGCTTTACTCTTGGTTCTTACAATTACTCCCTTAATGCAACTCATCCACACTTTGTTGCTCTGAATTTCTCCTTACACTTCACCTGTGGATTGTTTCTTTTTCATTGGTGTATCATTAATACATCATGTTTAGCTAATTCCTGTAATTTCATAAACTTGTACTCTTCTAATCCGTTAAATGATTCCAAGCTTTCCTGCTGTAAAATTAAACTACACAAACTATTTGGAATGTATATCTTGTCTACTACCCCTATGTTTTTTATTATAGGTTTTATAGCTATGGCCTTATGTACCTATTTGGTTACAGCAATAATAATAGACATTGATATGAGACCCTTAGTCAATTTGTTTACTTCTATAAATTATAGGTTTTGCTGCTGGCCATCCTCTGATTATCAATATAAATTTATCACTTTTATCCTTTGGACTACTTTGTGTAATGATTTCTTGTACATGCCCTATCTCTTTGTCATTCAATTTAATTGCTGCTCCACTACATCTGCTTATTTATTATTAATAATTACATTGTCCATGGTCTTTTCTATGCCTATTTATCATATGGTTTTTATAAAAATTTCATATGTCCGTGTGACCTTTCTATGTTGTATCCTAACTTGCTGTCTTTCTGTTCCTTACAATTGTACTCACTTTGGTCCTATTCGACATTCTACAACAATGGACTCTTTGATCCACATCACCATGCAATGCCTCAAGAAACTATGCATTCTCTATTTTCCATCTCCTCCTTGGTTCTGTTTTAATTTAATTATAGTTGTTATTAATTGTATTCCCCCTATATCTTTTTGCTCATTTGGTCTGTAATATTTTTCTTCTCCCCGCTTCCTCCTTCCCCTGGGTTTGTAATTTTTTATGGCTCTCTTTTTTTCCTGGTTTTCATTTATTTTTTATATGCTTTTTTTTCTTTCATTCTTACCATAATATTGCTATGTATGCTGTCTACTTTTTCTTTGATGTATGGTTGTATGTTTATATGCGTTACGCTCTGATATACACAAAGGAAGCCTATTCCTACTATGCCTTTTTTAGGTGAATTTTTACAAGCCCACACTTGGGATCTTTTTAAAATCCTACAAAGTAGGACCTTTCTTCTGATAAACCCTATTCATATTTCCAACTTCTTAAAAAGTTTTATACCAACTTTACCTATTGTCCCAAATGGATGGTCAAACTTATCTCCCAATTTACTATTTTCGTTTCCTTCAACAATTAATCCTAGCCTTTTAATGAATTTCATTATTCAAAGTTTTTTAATTTATTACCTATTTAATATTCTCCTTATCTGTTGCCTTGATACTTTTATTATCAATATGCCAGCCTTACATTCTTTTATGATGGAAAATAAAAATCAATTCCCGCTATTTATGATCAAAACTTCCACCTTCCATTTTTACATACTTTTAAATTTATTCGCCATAAATTTCCTATCAATTTACTCCTTTATTAAAATATCATCCAATATTGCCAAAAAGTTTTTAACCTTTCCTTACATATACTCAAAATTCCGCACATACACCTGCAAAAACTTACTACATTTACTTTTCAATTTTCATTTACAATTATGTATCTATATAAGGAATACCTCCGTAAATTTTCTCCCCGATTTACCCCTATTTAACATACATTACGTAATTTCTTTATTCACTGACTCAACTAGATCTCTTAAGGAAATTTCTTTTCCCATACTTCCTTTTGTTTTCAAAATATCCCACCTTTTACGATCCCTAATTTTCTTTCCAATCTTTTTCCCACTTACCATAATACAGCTTACCCAACTGCATCCTTTAAATACAAACAAAACTCTTACACCAAACCACAAAACCTCCCATATCTCTCTACTTCCCTCAATTCTCAATCTTCCTCAATGGAATCCTCTCCTATTCCCCAACTTAGCGCTATCGACCTCACTAATGAGGAAGAAGAGCTCCTATACACCCCTGACTTTGGTTGGGATTTCATTAAGGAGGACCCAAAACTCTTTCTATTCAGATGCTTTATCTCGTCCAAGGTGATTGATATTTATGCTGTCATCAATGCCTTCGAAGGAATATGGAAGCCCAATGAAGTAGTATCTATATCTGTTATCCAAGAGAATTTCCTCAAGATAAAGTTCAAAGAGCCCAAGAACTGTTATGAAGTCATTAACCGTGGTCCTTGGCTGTACAAGGACGAGTGGCTAGCTGTTACTGAGTATGACCCTGTCAAATCAGTTGGAGAATACAACTTCAATATTATGCGGATCTAGATTCGCATCTTCTCTCTCCCTACCTCACTCTATGAGGACATCGATCGATCACATCTGGTGGGACATCCCCTTGGGTCAATGGTAGGCAACGTTCTTCGAACCGATACCCGCGAGTTTGAAGGGAACATGAAAGACTTCCTTCGGGTAGAAATCTTACTAGATATCACCAGACCTGTCACCCGCTTCGTCTTCATCGGATCTGGGACCAACAAAATTATGTGTCGAATTCAGTACGAACGCCTTCCTACCATTGAAAGGCCCATTTAGACCTGCTCGTCCGAAACCTCTACAAAAAGGACCGCAAAAATATTTTATTCAAATATTAGGAGTTCAAATAAATGATTAGGAGTTTTTCAACACAATTATATTGCAAAACCTCAATTTCTGTCCTTTTTACTCAGTTAAAATTCCAACGGGTCCATTGAAAGGCCCATTTAGACCTGCTCGTCCGAAACCTCTACAAAAAGGACCGCAAAAATGTTTTATTCAGATATTAGGAGTTCAAATAATTGATTAGGATATTTTCAACACAAATATATTGCAAAACCTCAATTTCTATACTTTTTACTTATTTAAAATTCCAACGGGTCCATTGAAAGGCCCATTTCGACCCGCTCGTCCGAAACCTCTACAAAAAGTACTACAAAACAAATTTTAATCAAATTTTAGGAATTCATGTAATTGATTAGGATCTTTTCAACACAATTTTATTGCAAAACCGCAATTTTTGTACTTTTTACTCAGTTAAAATTCCAACGGGTCCATTGAAAGGCCCATTTAGACCTGCTCGTCCGAAACCTCTACAAAAAGGACCGCAAAACAAGTTTTAATCAAATATTAGGAGTTCAAATAATTGATTAGGAGCTTTTCAACACAATTATATTGCAAAACCGCAATTTCTGTACTTTTTACTCAGTTAAAATTCCAACGGGTCCATTGAAAGGCCCATTTCGACCCGCTCGTCCGAAACCTCTACAAAAAGGACTGCAAAACAAGTTTTAATCAAATTTTAGGAGTTCATGTAATTGATTAGGAGCTTTTCAACACAATTATATTGCAAAACCTCAATTTCTTTACTTTTTTACTCAGTTAAAATTCCAACGGGTCCATTGAAAGGCCCATTTCGACCCGCTCGTCCTAAACCTCTACAAAAAGGACCGCAAAACAAGTTTTAATACAGGATATCTATCCAATTTAAATGCTTTACTCTTTGTTCTTACAATTACTCCCTTAATGCAACTCATCCACACTTTGTTGCTCTGAATTTCTCCTTACGCTTCAACTGTGGATTGTTTCTTTTTCATTGGTGTATCATTAATACATCCTGTTTAGCTAATTCCTGTAATTTCATAAACTTGTACTCTTCGTATCCGTTTAATGATTCAAAGCTTTCCTGCTTTAAAATTAACCTACACAAACTATTTGGAATGTATATCTTGTCTACTACCCCTATGTTTTTTATTATATGTTTTTATAGCTATGGCCTTATATACCTATTTGGTTACAGCAATAATAATAGACATTGATATGAGACCCTTAGTCAATTTGTTTACTTCTATAAATTATAGGTTTTGCTGCTGGCCATCCTCTGATTATCAATATAAATTTATCACTTTTATCCTTTGGACTACTTTGTGTAATGATTTCTTGTACATGCCCTATCTCTTTGTCATTCAATTTAATTGCTGCTCCACTACATCTACTTATTTATTATTAATAATTACATTGTCCATGGTCTTTTCTATGCCTATTTATCATATGTTTTTTATAAAAATTTCATATGTCCATGTGACCTTTCTATGTTGTATCCTAACTTGCTGTCTTTCTGTTCCTTACAATTGTACTCACTTTGGTCCTATTCGACATTCTACAACAATGGACTCTTTGATCCACATCACCATGCAATGCCTCAAGAAACTATTCATTCTCTATTTTCCATCTCCTCCTCGGTTCTGTTTTAATTTAATTATAGTTGTTATTAATTGCATTCCCCCCTATATCTTTTTGCTCATTTGGTCTGTAAAATTTTTCTTCTCCCCGCTTCCTCCTTCCCCTGGGTTTGTAATTTTTTATGGCTCTCTTTTTTTCCTGCTTTTCATTTATTTTTTATATGATTTTATTTGCTTTCATTCTTACCATAATATTGCTATGTATGCTCTCTACTTTTTCTTTGATGTATGGTGTTATGTTTATATGCGTTAGCTCTGATATACACGAAGGAAGCCTATTCCTACTACGCCTTTTTAGGTGAATTTTTACAAGCCCACACTTGGGATCTTTTTAAAATCCTACAAAGTAGGACCTTTCTTCTGATAAACCCTATTCATATTTCCAACTTCTTAAAAAGTTTTATACCAACTTTACCTATTGTCCCAAATGGATGGTCAAACTTATCTCCCAATTTACTATTTTCGTTTCCTTCAACAATTAATCCTAGCCTTTTAATGAATTTCATTATTCAAAGTTTTTTAATTTATTACCTATTTAATATTCTCCTTATATGTTGCCTTGATACTTTTATTATCAATATTCCAGCCTTACATTCTTTTATGATGGAAAATAAAAATCAATTCCCGCTATTTATGATCAAAACTTCCACCTTCCTTTTTTACATACTTTTAAATTTATTCGCCATAAATTTCCTATCAATTTACTCCTTTATTAAAATATCATCCAATATTGCCAAAAAATTTTAACGTTTCCTTACATATACTCAAAATTCCGCACATACACCTGCAAAAACTGACTACATTTACTTTTAAATTTTTATTTACAATTATGTATCTATATAAGGAATACCTCCGTAAATTTTCTCCCCGATTTACCCCTATTTAACATACATTACGTAATTTCTTTATTCACTGACTCAACTAGATCTCTTAAGGAAATTTCTTTTCCCATACTTCCTTTTGTTTTCAAAATATCCTACCTTTTACGATCCCTAATTTTCTTTCCAATCTTTTTTCCCACTTACCATAATACAGCTTACCTAATTGCATCCTTTAAATACGAACAAAACTCTTACACCAAACCACAAAACCTCCCCTATCTCTCTACTTCCCTAAATTCTCAATCTTCCTCAATGGAATCCTCTTCTATTCCCCAACTTAGCGCTATCGACCTCACTAATGAGGAAGCAGAGCTCCTATACACCCCTGACTTTGGTTGGGATTTCATTAAGGAGGACCCAAAACTCTTTCTATTCGGATGCTTTATCTCGTCCAAGGTGATTGATATTTATGCTGTCATCAATGCCTTCGAAGGAATATGGAAGCCCAATGAAGTAGTATCTATATCTGTTATCCAAGACAATTTCCTCAAGATAAAGTTCAAAGAGCCCAAGAACTGTTATGAAGTCCTTAACCGTGGTCCTTGGCTGTACAAGGACGAGTGGCTAGCTGTTACTGAGTATGACCCTGCCAAATCAGTTGGAGAATACAACTTCAATATTATGCGGATCTGGATTCGCATCTTCTCTCTCCCTACCTCACTCTATGAGGACATCGATCGATCACATCTGGTGGGACATGCCCTTGGGTCAATGGTAGGCAGCGTTCTTCGAACCGATACCCGCGAGTTTGAAGGGAACATGAAAGACTTCCTACGAGTAGAAATCTTACTGGATATCACCAGACCTGTCACCCGCTTCCTCTTCATCGGATCTCGGACCAACAAAATTATGTGCCGAATTCAGTACGAACGCCTTCCTACCATTGAAAGGCCCATTTAGACCTGCTCGTCCGAAACCTCTACAAAAAGGACCGCAAAAATGTTTTATTCAAATATTAGGAGTTCAAATAATTGATTAGGAGCTTTTCAACACAATTATATTGCAAAACCTCAATTTTCTGTCCTTTTTACTCAGTTAAAATTCCAACGGGGCCATTGAAAGGCCCATTTAGACCTGCTCGTCCGAAACCTCTACAAAAAGGACCGCAAAAATGTTTTATTCAAATATTAGGAGTTCAAATAATTGATTAGGATATTTTCAACACAATTATATTGCAAAACCTCAATTTCTGTACTTTTTAGTTATTTAAAATTCCAACGGGTCCATTGAAAGGCCTATTTCGACCCGCTCGTCCGAAACCTCTACAAAAAGGACTGCAAAACAAATTTTAATCAAATTTTAGGAATTCATGTAATTGATTAGGAGCTTTTCAACACAATTATATTGCAAAACCGCAATTTCTGTACTTTTTACTCAGTTAAAATTCCAAAGGGTCCATTGAAAGGCCCATTTAGACCTGCTCGTCCGAAACCTCTACAAAAAGGACCGCAAAACAAGTTTTAATCAAATATTAGGAGTTCAAATAATTGATTAGGAGCTTTTAAACACAATTATATTGCAAAACCGCAATTTCTGTACTTTTTACTCAGTTAAAATTCCAACGGGTCCATTGAAAGGCCCATTTCTACCCGCTCGTCGGAAACCTCTACAAAAAGGACTGCAAAACAAGTTTTAATCAAATTTTAGGAGTTCATGTAATTGATTAGAAGCTTTTCAACACAATTGCATTGCAAAAACTCAATTTCTGTACTTTTTACTCAGTTAAAATTCCAACGGATCCATTGAAAGACCCATTTAGACCTGCTCGTCCGAAACCTCTACAAAAAGGACCGCAAAAATGTTTTATTCAAATATTAGGAGTTCAAATAATTGATTAGGATATTTTCAACACAATTATATTGCAAAACCTCAATTTCTGTACTTTTTACTTATTTAAAATTCCAACGGGTCCATTGAAAGGCCCATTTCGACCCGCTCGTCCGAAACCTCTACAAAAAGGACTGCAAAACAAATTTTAATCAAATTTTAGGAATTCATGTAATTGATTAGGAGCTTTTCAACACAATTATATTACAAAACCGCAATTTATGCACTTTTTACTCAGTTAAAATTCCAAAGGGTCCATTGAAAGGCCCATTTAGACCTGCTCGTCCGAAACCTCTACAAAAAGGACCGCAAAACAAGTTTTAATCAAATATTAGGAGTTCAAATAATTGATTAGGAGCTTTTCAACACAATTATATTGCAAAACCGCAATTTCTGTACTTTTTACTCAGTTAAAATTCCAACGGGTCCATTGAAACGCCCATTTCTACCCGCTCGTCCGAAACCTCTACAAAAAGGACTGCAAAACAAGTTTTAATCAAATTTTAGGAGTTCATGTAATTGATTAGAAGCTTTTCAACACAATTACATTGCAAAAACTCAATATCTGTACTTTTTACTCAGTTAAAATTCCAACGGGTCCATTGAAAGACCCATTTAGACCTGCTCGTCCGAAACCTCTACAAAAAGGACCGCAAAAATGTTTTATTCAAATATTAGGAGTTCAAATAATTGATTAGGAGCTTTTAAACACAATTAAATTGAAAAACCTCAATTTTATACTTTTTACTCAGATAAAATTCAAACGGGTCCATTGAAAGGCCCATTTAGACCTGCTCATCCGAAACCTCTACAAAAAGGACCGCAAAAAGGTTTTATTTAAATATTAGGAGTTCAAATAATTGATTAGAAGCTTTTCAACACAATTATATTGCAAAACCTCAATTTCTGTACTTTTTACTCATTTAAAATTCCAACGGGTCCATTGAGAGGCCCATTTCGACCCGCTCGACTGAAACCTCTACAAAAAGGACTGCAAAA
This sequence comes from Hibiscus tridactylites, assembly GCA_958450335.1. Taxonomy (NCBI): domain Eukaryota; kingdom Viridiplantae; phylum Streptophyta; class Magnoliopsida; order Malvales; family Malvaceae; genus Hibiscus; species Hibiscus tridactylites. Next base: position 63,511 of record CAUDLX010000050.1, on the reverse strand, counting down.
CAGGTTTTAATCAAATATTAGGAGTTCAAATAATTGATTAGGAGCTTTTGAACACAATTATATTGCAAAACCTCAATTTCTGTACTTTTTACTCAGTTAAAATTCCAACGGGTCCATTGAAAGGCCCATTTCGACCCGCTTGTCCGAAACCTCTACAAAAATGACCGCAAAACGTGTTTTAATCAAATTTTAGGAGTTCATGTAATTGATTAGAAGCTTTTCAACACAATTACATTGCAAAACCTCAATTTCTGTACTTTTTACTCAGTTAAAATTCCAACGGGTCCATTGAAAGGCCCATTTAGACCTGCTCGTCGGAAACCTCTACAAAAAGGACCGCAAAAATGTTTTATTCAAATATTAGGAGTTCAAATAATTGATTAGGAGCTTTTCAACACAATTATATTGCAAAACCGCAATTTTTGTACTTTTTACTCAGTTAAAATTCCAACGGGTCCATTGAAAGGCCCATTTAGACCTGCTCGTCCGAAACCTCTACAAAAAGGACCGCAAACATGTTTTATTCAAATATTAGGAGTTCAAATAATTGATTAGGATATTTTCAACACAATTATATTGCAAAACCTCAATTTCTGTACTTTTTACTTATTTAAAATTCCAACGGGTCCATTGAAAGGACCATTTCGACCCGCTCGTCCGAAACCTCTACAAAAAGGACTGCAAAACAAGTTTTAATCAAATTTTAGGAATTCATGTAATTGATTAGGAGCTTTTCAACACAATTATATTGCAAAACCGCAATTTCTGTACTTTTTACTCAGTTAAAATTCCAACGGGTCCTTTGAAAGGCCCATTTAGACCTTCTCGTCCGAAACCTCTACAAAAAGGACAACAAAAATGTTTTATTCAAATATTAGGAGTTCAAATAATTGATTAGGAGCTTTTGAACACAATTATATTGCAAAACCTCAATTTCTGTACTTTTTACTCATTTAAAATTCCAACGGGTCCATTGAAAGGCCCATTTCGACCCGCTCGTTTGAAACCTCCACAAAAACGACCGTAAAACAAGTTTTAATCAAATTTTAGGAGTTCATGTATTTGATTAGGAGATTTTCAACACAATTATATTGCAAAACCGCAATTTCTGTACTTTTTACTCAGTTAAAATTCCAACGGGTCCAATGAAAGGCCCATTTCGACCCGCTCGTCCGAAACCTCTACAAAAAGGACTGAAAAACAAGTTTTAATCAAATTTTAGGAGTTCATGTATTTGATTAGGAGCTTTTCAACACAATTATATTGCAAAACCTCAATTTCTATACTTTTTACTCAGTTAAAATTCCAACGGGTCCATTAAAAGGCCCATTTACACATGCTCGTCCGAAACCTCTACAAAAAGGAGCGCAAAAATGTTTTATTCAAATATTAGGAGGTCAAATAATTGATTAAGAGCTTTTCAACACAATTATATTGCAAAACCTCAATTTATGTACTTTTTACTCAGTTAAAATTCAAACGGGTCCATTGAAAGACCCATTTAGACTTGCTCGTCCGAAACCTCTACAAAAACGACCGCAAAAAGGTTTTATTCAAATATTAGGAGTTCAAATAATTGATTAGGAGCTTTTCAACACAATTATATTGCAAAACCTCAATTTCTGTACTTTTTACTCATTTAAAATTCCAACGGGTCCATTGAGAGGCCCATTTCGACCCGCTCGTCCGAAACCTCTACAAAAAGGACTGCAAAACAAGTTTTAATCAAATATTAGGAGTTCAACTAATTGATTAGGAGCTTTTGAACACAGTTATATTGCAAAACCTCAATTTCTGTACTTTTTACTCAGTTAAAATTCCAACGGGTCCATTGAAAGGCCCATTTCGACCCGCTCGTCCGAAGCCTCTACAAAAAGGACCGCATAACGAGTTTTAATCAAATTTTAGGAGTTCATGTAATTGATTATAAGCTTTTCAACACAATTACATTGCAAAACCTAAATTTCTGTACTTTTTACTCAGTTAAAATTCCAACTGGTCCATTGAAAGGCCCATTTAGACCTTCTCGTCCGAAACCTCTACAAAAAGGACCACAAAAATGTTTTATTCAAATATTAGGAGTTCAAATAATTGATTAGGAGCTTTTCAACACAATTATATTGAAAAACCTCAATTTTTGTACTTTTTACTCAGTTAAAACTCCAACGGGTCCATTGAAAGGCCCATTTAGACCTGCTCGTCCGAAACCTCTACAAAAAGGACCGCAAAAATGTTTTATTCAAATATTAGGAGTTCAAATAATTGATTAGGAGCTTTTCAACAAAATTATATTGCAAAACCTCAATTTCTGTACTTTTTACTCATTTAAAATTCCAACGGGTCCATTGAAAGGCTCATTTCGACCCGCTTGTCCGAAACCTCTACAAAAAGGACTGCAAAACAAGTTTTAATCAAATTTTAGGAATTCATGTAATTGATTAGGAGCTTTTCAACACAATTACATAGCAAAACCGCAATTTCGGTACTTTTTACTCAGTTAAAATTCCAACGGGTCCATTGAAAGGCCCATTTAGACCTGCTCGTCCAAAACCTCTAAAAAAGGACTGCAAAACAAGTTTTAATTAAATATTAGGAGTTTAAATAATTGATTAGGAGCTTTTCAACACAATTATATTGCAAAACCGCAATTTTGTACAATTTACTCAGTTAAAATTCCAACGGGTCCATTGAAAGGCCCATTTAGACCTGCTCGTTCGAAACCTCTACAAAAAGGACCGCAAAACAAGTTTTAATCAAATATTAGGAGTTCAAATAATTGATTAGGAGCTTTTCAACACAATTATATTGCAAAACCGCAATTTCTGTACTTTTTACTCAGTTAAAATTCCAACGGGTCCATTGAAAGGGCCATTTCGACCCGCTCGTCCAAAACCTCTACAAAAAGGACTGCAAAATAAGTTTTAATCAAATTTTAAGAGTTCATGTAATTGATTAGAAGCTTTTCAACACAATTGCATTGCAAAATCTCAATTTCTGTACTTTTTACTCAGTTAAAATTCCAATGGGTCCATTGAAAGACCCATTTAGACCTGCTCGTCCGAAACCTCTACAAAAAGGACCGCAAAAATGTTTTATTCAAATATTAGGAGTTCAAATAATTGATTAGGAGCTTTTGAACACAATTATATTGCAAAACCTCAATTTCTGTACTTTTTACTCATTTAAAATTCCAACGGGTCCATTGAAAGGCCCATTTCGACCCGCTCGTTTGAAACCTCCACAAAAAGGACCTCAAAACAAGTTTTAATCAAATTTTAGGAGTTCATGTATTTGATTAGGAGATTTTCAACACAATTATATTGCAAAACCGCAATTTCTGTACTTTTTACTCAGTTAAAATTCCAACGGGTCCAGTGAAAGGCCCATTTCGACCCGCTCGTCCGAAACCTCTACAAAAAGGATTGAAAAACAAGTTTTAATCAAATTTTAGGAGTTCATGTATTTGATTGGGAGCTTTTCAATACAATTATATTGCAAAACCTCAATTTCTGTACTTTTTACTCAGTTAAATTTCCAACGGGTCCATTGAAAGGCCCATTTCGACCCGCTCGTCCGAAACCTCTACAAAAAGGACTGCAAAACAAGTTTTAATCAATTTTTTGGAATTAATGTAATTGATTAGGAGCTTTTCAATACAATTATATTGCAAAACCTCAATTTCTGTACTTTTTAATCAGTTAAAATTCCAACGGGTCAATTAAAAGGCCCATTTAGACCTGCTCGTCCGAAACCTCTACAAAAAGGACCGCAAAAATGTTTTATTCAAATATTATGAGTTCAAATAATTGATTAGGAGCTTTTCAACACAATTATATTGCAAAACCTCAATTTCTGTACTTTTTACTCAGTTAAAATTCTAACGGGTCCATTGAAAGGCCCATTTAGACCTGCTCGTCTGAAACTTTACAAAAAGGACCGCAAAAATGTTTTATTCAAATATTAGGACTTCAAATAATTGATTGGGAGCTTTTTAACACAATTATATTGCAAAACCTCAATTTCTGTACTTTTTACTCAGTTAAAATTCCAACGGGTCCATTGAAAGGCCCATTTCGACCCGCTCGTCCGAAACCTCTACAAAAAGGACTGCAAAACAAGTTTTATTCAAATATTAGGAGTTCGAATAATTGATTAGGAGCTTTTCAACGCAATTATATTGCAAAACCGCAATTTATGTACTTTTTACTCAGTTAAAATTCCAACGGGTCCATTGAAAGGCCCATTTCGACCCGCTCGTCAGAAACCTCTACAAAAAGGACTGCAAAACAAGTTTTAATCAAATTTTAGGAGTTAATGTAATTGATTAGGAGCTTTTCAATACAATTATATTGCAAAACTTCAATTTCTGTACTTTTTAATCAGTTAAAATTCCAACTGGTCCATTAAAAGGCCCATTTAGACCTGCTCGTCCGAAACCTCTACAAAAAGGACCACAAAAATGTTTTATTCAAATATTAGGAGTTCAAATAATTGATTAGGAGCTTTTCAACACAATTATATTGCAAAACCTCAATTTCTGTGCTTTTTACTCAGTTAAAATTCCAACGGGTCCATTGAAAGGCCCATTTAGACCTGCTCGTCCAAAACCTCTACAAAAAGGACCGCAAAAAAGTTTTATTCAAATATTAGGAGTTCAAATAATTTATTAGGAGCTTTTCAACACAATTATATTGCAAAACAGCAATTTCTGTACTTTTTACTCAGTTAAAATTCCAACGGGTCCTTTGAAAGGCCCATTAAGACCCGCTCGTCTGAAACCTCTACAAAAAGGACTGCAAAACAAGTTTTAATCACATTTTAGGAGTTCATGTAATTAATTAGGAGCTTTTCAACACAATTATATTGCAAAACCTCAATTTTTGTACTTTTTACTCAGTTAAAATTCCAACGGGTCCATTGAAAGGCCCATTTAGACCTGCTCGTCCGAAACCTCTACAAAAAGGACCGCAAAAATGTTTCATTCAAATATTAGGAGTTCAAATAATTGATTAGGAGCTTTTCAACACAATTATATTGCAAAACCTCAATTTCTGTACTTTTTACTCAGTTAATATTCCAACAAGTCCATTGAAAGGCCCATTTAGACCTGCTCGTCCGAAACCTCTACAAAAAGGACCGCAAAAATGTTTTAATCAAATTTTAGGAATTCATGTAATTGATTAGAAGCTTTTCAACACAATTACATTGCAAAACCTCAATTTCTATACTTTTTACTCAGTTAAAATTCCAACGGGTCCATTGAAAGGCCCAATTAGACCTGCTCATCCGAAACTCTACAAAAAGGACCGCAAAAATGTTTTATTCAAATATTAGGAGTTCAAATAATTGATTAGGAGCTTTTTAACACAATTATATTGCAAAACCTCAATTTCTGTACTTTTTACTCTGTTAAAATTCCAACGGGTCCATTGAAAGGCCCATTTAGACCTGCTCGTCCGAAACCTCTACAAAAAGGACCGCAAAAATGTTTTAATCAAATTTTAGGAATTCATGTAATTGATTAGGAGCTTTTCAACACAATTATATTGCTAAACCGCAATTTCTGTACTTTTTGCTCAGATAAAATTCCAACGGGTCCATTTAAAGGCCCATTTAGACCCGCTCGTCCGAAACTTCTACAAAAAGGACTGCAAAACAAGTTTTAATCAAATATTAGGAGTTCAAATAATTGATTAGGAGCTTTTCAACACAATTATATTGCAAAACCTCAATTTCTGTACTTTTTACTCAGTTAAAATTCCAACGGGTCCATTGAAAGGCCCATTTCGACCCGCTCGTCCGAAACCTCTACCAAAAGGACTGCAAAAAGGTTTTCTTCAAATATTAGTAGTTCAAATAATTGATTAGGAGCTTTTCAACACAATTATATTGCAAAACCTCAATTTCTGTACTTTTTACTCAGTTAAAATTCCAACGGGTTCATTGAAAGGCCCATTTAGACCTGCTCGTCCGAAACCTCTAAAAATAGGACCGCAAAAATGTTTTATTCAAATATTAGGATTTTAAATAATTGATTAGGAGCTTTTCAACACAATTATATTGCAAAACCTCAATTTCTGTACTTTTTACTCATTTAAAATTCCACCGGGTCCATTGAAAGGCCCATTTAGACCTGCTCGTCCGAAACCTCTACGAAAAGGACCGCAAAAATGTTTTATTAAAATATAAGGAGTTCAAATAATTGATTAGGATATTTTCAACACAATTATATTGCAAAACCTCAATTTCTGTACTTTTTACTTAGTTAAAATTCCAACGGGTCCATTGAAAGGCCCATTTCGACCCGCTCGTCCGAAACCTCAACAAAAAGGACTGCAAAACAAGTTTTAATCAAATTTTTTGAGTTCATGTAATTTATTAGGAGCTTTTCAACACAATTATATTTCCAAACCTCAATTTTTGTACTTTTTACTCAATTAAAATTCTAACGGGTCCATTGAAAGGCCCATTTCGACCCGCTCGTCCGAAACCTCAACAAAAAGGACTGCAAAACAACTTTTAATCAAATTTTTTGAGTTCATGTAATTGATTAAGAGCTTTTCAACACAATTGTATTGCAAAACCTCAAAGTCTGTACTTTTTACTCATTTAAAATTCCAACGGGTCCATTGAGAGGCCCATTTCGACCCGCTCGTCCGAAACCTCTACAAAAAGGACCGCAAAACGAGTTTTAATCAAATTTTAGGAGTTCATGTAATTGATTATAAGCTTTTCAACACAATTACATTGCAAAACCTCAATTTCTGTACTTTTTACTCAGTTAAAATTCCAACAGGTCCATTGAAAGGCCCATTTAGACCTGCTCGTCCGAAACCTCTACAAAAAGGACCGCAAAAATGTTTTATTCAAATATTTGGAGTTCAAATAATTGATTAGGAGCTTTTCAACACAATTATATTACAAAACCTCAATTTATGTACTTTTTAATTAGTTAAAATTCTAACGGGTCCATTGAAAGGCCCATTTCGACCCGCTCGTCCGAAACCTCAACAAAAAGGACTGCAAAACAAGTTTTAATCAAATTTTTTGAGTTCATGTAATTGATTAGGTGCTTTTCAACACAATTATATTGCAAAACCTCAATTTTGGTACTTTTTACCCAGTTAAAATTCCAACGGGTCTATTGAAAGACCCATTTAGACCTGCTCGTCCGAAACCTCTACAAAAAGGACCGCAAAAATGTTTTATTCAAATATTAGGAGTTCAAATAATTGATTAGGAGCTTTTAAAGACAATTAAATTGAAAAACCTCAATTTTATACTTTTTACTCAAATAAAATTCAAAGGGGTCCATTTAAAGGCCCATTTAGACCTGCTCGTCCGAAACCTTTACAAAAAGGACCGCAAAAAGGTTTTATTCAAATATTAGGAGTTGAAATAATTGATTAGGAGCTTTTGAACACAATTATATTGCAAAACCTCAATTTCTGTACTTTTTACTCAGTTAAAATTCCAACGGGTCCATTGAAAGGCCCATTTAGACCTGCTCCTCCGAAACCTCTACAAAAAGGACCGCAAAAAAGTTTTATTCAAATATTAGGAGTTCAAATAATTGATTAGGAGCTTTTCAACACAATTATATTGCAAAACCGCAATTTCTGTACTTTTTACTCAGTTAAAATTCCAACGGGTCCATTGAAAGGCCCATTTAGACTTGCTCGTCCGAAACCTCTACAAAAAGGACCGCAAAAATGTTTTATTCAAATATTAGGAGTTCAAATAATTGATTAGGAGCTTTTGAACACAATTATATTGCAAAACCTCAATTTCTGTACTTTTTACTCAGTTAAAATTCCAACGGGTCCATTGAAAGGCCCATTTACACCTGCTCGTCCGTAACCTCTACAAAAAGGACCGCAAAAATGTTTTATTCAAATATTAGGTGTTCAAATAATTTATTAGGAGCTTTTCAACACAATTATATTGCAAAACCGCAATTTCTGTACTTTTTACTCATTTAAAATTCCAACGGGTCCATTGAAAGGCCCATTTAGACCTGCTCGTCCGAAACCTCTACAAAAAGGACCGCAAAAATGTTTTATTCAAATTTTAGGAGTTCATGTAATTGATTAGGATCTTTTCAACACAATTATATTGCAAAACCTCAATTTCTGTACTTTTTACTCATTTAAAATTCCAACGGGTCCATTGAAAGGCCCATTTCGATCCGCTCGTCCGAAACCTCTACAAAAAGCACTGCAAAACAAGTTTTAATCTAATTTTAGGTGTTCATATAATTGATTAGAAGCTTTTCAACACAAATACATTGCAAAACCGCAATTTCTGTACGTTTTACTCAGTTAAAATTCCAACGGGTCCATTGAAAGGCCCATTTCGACCCGTTCGTCCAAAACCTCTACAAAAAGGACCGCAAAACAAGTTTTAATCAAATTTTAGGAGTTCATGTAATTGATTAGGAGCTTTTCAACACAATTATATTGCAAATCCTCAATTTCTGTAGTTTTTACTCAGTTAAAATTCCAACGGGTCCATTGAAAGGCCCATTTCGACCCGCTCGTCTGAAACCTCTACAAAAAGGACTGCAACACAAGTTTTAATCAAATTTTAGGAGTTCATGTAATTGAGTAAGAGCTTTTCAACACAATTATATTGCAAAACCTCAATTTATGTACTTTTTACTCAGTTAAAATTCCAACGGGTCCATTGAAAGGCCCATTTAGACCTGCTCGTCCGAAACCTCAACAAAAAGGACAACAAAACAAGTTTTAATCAAATATTAGGAGTTAAAATAATTGATTAGGAGCTTTTCAACACAATTATATTGCAAAACCTCAATTTCTGCACTTTTTACTCAGTTAAAATTCCAACGGGTCCATTGAAAGGCCCATTTAGACCTGCTCGTCCGAAACTTCTACAAAAAGGACCGCAAAACTAGTTTTCATCAAATATTAGGAGTTCAAATAATTGATTAGGAGCTTTTCAACACAATTATATTGCAAAACCGCAATTTCTGTACTTTTTACTCAGTTAAAATTCCAACGGGTCCATTGAAAGGCCCATTTCGACCCGCTCGTCTGAAACCTCTACAAAAAGGACCGCAAAACAAGTTTTAATCAAAATTTAGGAGTTCATGTAATTGATTAGGAGCTTTTCAACACAATTATATTGCAAAACCTCAATTTCTATACTTTTTACTCAATTAAAATTCCAACGGGTCCATTGAAAGGCTCATTTAGACATGCTAGTCCGAAACCTTTAAAAAAAGGACCGCAAAACAAGTTTTAATGAAATATTAGGAGTTCAAATAATTGATTAGGAGCTTTACAATACAATTATATTTCAAAACCTCAATTTCTGTACTTTTTACTCAGTTAAAATTCCAACGGGTCCATTGAAAGGCCCATTTCGACCCGCTCGTCTGAAACCACTACAAAAAGGACTGCAACACAAGTTTTAATCAAATTTTAGGAGTTCATGTAATTGAGTAAGAGCTTTTCAACACAATTATATTGCAAAACCTCAATTTATGTACTTTTTACTCAGTTAAAATTCCAACGGGTCCATTGAAAGGCCCATTTAGACCTGCTCGTCTGAAACCTCAACAAAAAGGACAGCAAAACAAGTTTTAATCAAATATTAGGAGTTCAAATAATTGATTAGGAGCTTTTCAACACAATTATATTGCAAAACCTCAATTTCTGCACTTTTTACTCAGTTAAAATTCCAACGGGTCCATTGAAAGGCCCATTTCGACCCGCTCGTCCGAAACTCTACAAAAAGGACTGCAAAACAAGTTTTAATCAAATTTTAGGAGTTCATGTAATTGATTAGGAGCTTTTCAACACAATTATATTGCAAAACCTCAATTTCTGAATTTTTTAGTTAGTTAAAATTCCAATGGGTCCATTGAAAGGCCCATTTAGACCTGCTCATCCGAAACCTCTACAAAAAGGACCGCAAAACAAGTTTTAATCAAATTTTAGGAGTTAATGTATTTTATTAGGATCTTTTCAACACAATTATATTGCAAAACCGCAATTTATGTACTTTTTACTCAGTTAAAATTTCAACGGGTCCATTGAAAGGCCCATTTCGACCCGCTCGTCCGAAACCTCTAAAAAAAGGACTGCAAAACAAGTTTTAATCAAATTTTAGGAGTTCACGTAATTGAGTAAGAGCTTTTCAACACAATTATATTGCAAAACCTCAATTTATGTACTTTTTACTCAGTTAAAATTCCAACGAGTCCATTGAAAGGCCCATTTAGACCTGCTCGTCCGAAACCTCAACAAAAAGGACAACAAAACAAGTTTTAATCAAATATTAGGAGTTCAAATAATTGATTAGGAGCTTTTCAACACAATTATATTGCAAAACCTCAATTTCTGCACTTTTTACTCAGTTAAAATTCCAACGGGTCCATTGAAAGGCCCACTTAGACCTGCTCGTCCGAAACTTCTACAAAAAGGACCGCAAAACAAGTTTTCATCAAATATTAGGAGTTCAAATAATTGATTAGGAGCTTTTCAACATAATTATATTGCAAATCCGCAATTTCTGTACTTTTTACTCAGTTAAAATTCCAACGGGTCCATTGAAAGGCCCATTTCGACCCGCTCGTCCGAAACCTCTACAAAAAGGACTGCAAAACAAGTTTTAATCAAATTTTAGTAGTTCATGTAATTGATTAGGAGATTTTCAACACAATTATATTGCAAAACCTCAATTTCTGTACTTTTTACTCAGTTAAAATTCCAACGGGTCCATTGAAAGGCCCATTTAGACCTGCTCGTCCGAAACCTCTACAAAAAGGACCGCAAAACAAGTTTTAATCAAATATTAGGAGTTCAAATAATTGATTAGGAGCTTTTCAACATAATTATATTGCAAAACCACAATTTCTGTAATTTTTACTGATTTAAAATTCCAACGAGTCCATTGAAAGTCCCATTTCGCCCCGCTCGTCCGAAACCTCTACAAAAATGACTGCAAAACAAGTTTTAATCAAATTTTAGAAGTTCATGTAATTGATTAGGAGCTTTTCAACACAATTATATTGCAAAACCTCAAGTTCTGTACTTTTTACTCAGTTAAAATTCCAACGAGTCCATTGAAAGGCCCATTTAGACCTGCTCGTCCAAAACCTCTACAAAAAGGACCGCAAAAATGTTTTATTCAAATATTAGGAGTTCAAATAATTTATTAGGAGATTTTCAACACAACTATATTGCAAAACCTCAATTTCTGTACTTTTTACTCATTTAAAATTCCAACGGGTCCATTGAAAGGCCCATTTCGACCCCCTCGTCCGAAACCTCTACCAAAAAGACTGCAAAATAAGTTTTAATCAAAATTTAGGAATTCATGTAATTGATTAGGAGCTTTTCAACACAATTATATTGCAAAACCTCAATTTCTGTACTTTTTACTCAGTTAAAATTCCAACGGGTCCATTGAAAGGCTCATTTAGACATGCTCGTCCGAAACCTCTACAAAAAGGACCGCAAAACAAGTTTTAATCAAATATTAGGAGTTCAAATAATTGATTAGGAGCTTTTCAACACAATTATATTTCAAAACCTCAATTTCTGTACTTTTTACTCAGTTAAAATTCCAACGGGTCCATTGAAAGGCCCATTTCGACCCGCTCGTCTGAAACCTCTACAAAAAGGACTGCAACACAAGTTTTAATCAAATTTTAGGAGTTCATGTAATTGAGTAAGAGCTTTTTAACACAATTATATTGCAAAACCTCAATTTATGTACTTTTTACTCAGTTAAAATTCCAACGGGTCCATTGAAAGGCCCATTTAGACCTGCTCGTCCGAAACCTCAACAAAAAGGACAGCAAAACAAGTTTTAATCAAATATTAGGAGTTCAAATAATTGATTAGGAGCTTTTCAACACAATTATATTGCAAAACCTCAATTTCTGCACTTTTTACTCAGTTAAAATTCCAATGGGTCCATTGAAAGGCCCATTTAGACCTGCTCGTCCGAAACATCTACAAAAAGGACCGCAAAACAAGTTTTCATCAAATATTAGGAGTTCAAATAATTGATTAGGAGCTTTTCAACACAATTATATTGTAAAACCGCAATTTCTATACTTTTTACTATGTTAAAATTCCAACGGGTCCATTGAAAGGCCCATTTCGACCCGCTCGTCCGAAACCCCTAAAAAAAGGACCGCAAAACACGTTTTAATCAAAATTTAGGAGTTCATGTAATTGATTAGGAGCTTTTCAACACAATTATATTGCAAAACCTCAATTTCGGTACTTTTTACTCAGTTAAAATTCCAACGGGTCCATTGAAAGGCTCATTTAGACATGCTCGTCCGAAACCTCTACAAAAAGGACCGCAAAACAAGTTTTAACCAAATATTAGGAGTTCAAATAATTGATTAGGAGCTTTTAAACCCAATTATATTTCAAAACCTCAATTTCTGTACTTTTTACTCAGTTAAAATTCCAACGGGTCCATTGAAAGGCCCATTTTGACCCGCTCGTCTGAAACCTCTACAAAAAGGACTGCAACACAAGTTTTAATCAAATTTTAGGAGTTCATGTAATTGAGTAAGAGCTTTTCAACACAATTATATTGCAAAACCTCAATTTATGTACTTTTTACTCAGTTAAAATTCCAACGGGTCCATTGAAAGGCCCATTTAGACCTGCTCGTCCGAAACCTCAACAAAAAGGACAGCAAAACAAGTTTTAATCAAATATTAGGAGTTCAAATAATTGATTAGGAGCTTTTCAACACAATTATATTGCAAAACCTCAATTTCTGCACTTTTTACTAAGTTAAAATTCCAACGGGTCCATTGAAAGGCCCATTTAGACCTGCTCGTCCGAAACTTCTACAAAAAGGACCGCAAAACAAGTTTTCATCAAATATTAGGAGTTCAAATAATTGATTAGGAGCTTTTCAACACAATTATATTGCAAAACCGCAATTTCTGTACTTTTTACTCAGTTAAAATTCCAACGGGTCCATTGAAAGGCCCATTTCGACCCGCTCGTCCGAAACCTCTACAAAAAGGACCGCAAAACAAGTTTTAATCAAAATTTAGGAGTTCATGTAATTGATTAGGAGCTTTTCAACACAATTATATTGCAAAACCTCAATTTCTGTACTTTTTACTCAGTTAAAATTCCAACGGGTCCATTGAAAGGCTCATTTAGACATGCTCGTCTGAAACCTCTACAAAAAGGACCGCAAAACAAGTTTTAATCAAATATTAGGAGTTCAAATAATTGATTAGGAGCTTTACAACACAATTATATTTCAAAACCTCAATTTCTGTACTTTTTACTCAGTTAAAATTCCAACGGGTCCATTGAAAGGCCCATTTCTACCCGCTCGTCTGAAAATTCTACAAAAAGGACTGCAACACAAGTTTTAATCAAATTTTAGGAGTTCATGTAATTGAGTAAGAGCTTTTCAACACAATTATATTGCAAAACCTCAATTTATGTACTTTTTACTCAGTTAAAATTCCAACGGGTCCATTGAAAGGCCCATTTCGACCCGCTCGTCCGAAACCTCTGCAAAAAGGACTGCAAAACAAGTTTTAATCAAATTTTAGGAGTTCATGTAATTGATTAGGAGCTTTTCAACACAATTATATTGCAAAACCTCAATTTCTGAACTTTTTACTTGGTTAAAATTCCAATGGGTCCATTGAAAGGCCCATTTAGACCTGCTCATCCGAAACCTCTACAAAAAGGACCGCAAAACAAGTTTTAATCAAATTTTAGGAGTTAATGTATTTGATTAGGATCTTTTCAACACAATTATATTGCAAAACCGCAATTTCTGTACTTTTTACTCAGTTAAAATTCCACGGGTCCATTGAAAGCTCCATTTCGACCCGCTCGTCCGAAACCTCTACAAAAAGGACTGCAAAACAAGTTTTAATCAAATTTTAGGAGTTCACGTAATTGAGTAGGAGCTTTTCAACACAATTATATTGCAAAAGCTCAATTTCTGTACTTTTTACTTAGTTAAAATTCCAATGGGTCCATTGAAAGGCCCATTTAGACCTGCTCATCCGAAACCTCTACAAAAATGACCGCAAAACAAGTTTTAATCAAATTTTAGGAGTTAATGTATTTGATTAGGATCTTTTCGACACAATTATATTGCAAAACCGCAATTTCTGTACTTTTTGCTCATTTAAAATTCCAACGGGTCCATTGAAAGGCCCATTTCGACCCGCTCGTCCGAAACCTCTACAAAAAGGACCGCAAACCGAGTTTTAATCAAATTTTAGGAGTTCATGTAATTGATTAGGAGCTTTTCAACACAATTATATTGCAAAACCTCAATTTCTGTACTTTTTACTCAGTTAAAATTCCAACGGGTCCATTGAAAGGCCCATTTAGACCTGCTCATCCGAAACCTCTACAAAAAGGACCGCAAAACAAGTTTTAGTCAAATATTAGGAGTTCAAATAAATTTTTAGGATCTTTTCAAATTAATTATATTTCAAAACCTCAATTTCTGTACTTTTTACTCAGTTAAAATTCTAACGGGTCCATTGAAAGGCCCATTTCGACCCGCTCGTCTGAAACCTCTACAAAAAGGATTGCAAAACAAGTTTTAATCAAATGTTAGGAGTTCATGTAATTGAGTAGGAGCTTATCAACACAATTATATTGCAAAACCTCAATTTCTGTAGTTTTTACTCAGTTAAAATTCCAACGGGTCCATTGAAAGGCCCATTTAGACCTGCTCGTCCGAAACCTCAACAAAAAGGACAACAAAACAAGTTTTAATCAAATATTAGGAGTTCAAATAATTTATTAGGAGCTTGTCAACACAATTATAATGCAAAACCTCAATTTCTGCACTTTTTACTCAGTTAAAATTCCAACGGGTCCATTGAAAGGCCCATTTAGCCCTTCTCGTCCGAAACTTCTACAAAAAGGACCGCAAAACAAGTTTTCATCAAATATTAGGAGTTCAAATAATTGATTAGGAGCTTTTCAACACAATTATATTGTAAAACCGCAATTTCTGTACTTTTTACTCAGTTAAAATTCCAACGGGTCCATTGAAAGGCCCATTTCGACCCGCTCGTCCGAAACCTCTACAAAAATGACTGCAAAACAAGTTTTAATCAAATTTTAGAAGTTCATGTAATTGATTAGGAGCTTTTCAACACAATTATATTGCAAAACCTCAATTTCTGCACTTTTTACTCAGTTAAAATTCCAACGGGTCCATTGAAAGGCCCACTTAGACCTGCTCGTCCGAAACTTCTACAAAAAGGACCGCAAAACAAGTTTTCATCAAATATTAGGAGTTCAAATAATTGATTAGGAGCTTTTCAACATAATTATATTGCAAATCCGCAATTTCTGTACTTTTTACTCAGTTAAAATTCCAACGGGTCCATTGAAAGGCCCATTTCGACCCGCTCGTCCGAAACCTCTACAAAAAGGACTGCAAAACAAGTTTTAATCAAATTTTAGTAGTTCATGTAATTGATTAGGAGATTTTCAACACAATTATATTGCAAAACCTCAATTTCTGTACTTTTTACTCAGTTAAAATTCCAACGGGTCCATTGAAAGGCCCATTTAGACCTGCTCGTCCGAAACCTCTACAAAAAGGACCGCAAAACAAGTTTTAATCAAATATTAGGAGTTCAAATAATTGATTAGGAGCTTTTCAACATAATTATATTGCAAAACCACAATTTCTGTAATTTTTACTGATTTAAAATTCCAACGAGTCCATTGAAAGTCCCATTTCGCCCCGCTCGTCCGAAACCTCTACAAAAATGACTGCAAAACAAGTTTTAATCAAATTTAGAAGTTCATGTAATTGATTAGGAGCTTTTCAACACAATTATATTGCAAAACCTCAAGTTCTGTACTTTTTACTCAGTTAAAATTCCAACGAGTCCATTGAAAGGCCCATTTAGACCTGCTCGTCCAAAACCTCTACAAAAAGGACCGCAAAAATGTTTTATTCAAATATTAGGAGTTCAAATAATTTATTAGGAGATTTTCAACACAACTATATTGCAAAACCTCAATTTCTGTACTTTTTACTCATTTAAAATTCCAACGGGTCCATTGAAAGGCCCATTTCGACCCCCTCGTCCGAAACCTCTACCAAAAAGACTGCAAAATAAGTTTTAATCAAAATTTAGGAATTCATGTAATTGATTAGGAGCTTTTCAACACAATTATATTGCAAAACCTCAATTTCTGTACTTTTTACTCAGTTAAAATTCCAACGGGTCCATTGAAAGGCTCATTTAGACATGCTCGTCCGAAACCTCTACAAAAAGGACCGCAAAACAAGTTTTAATCAAATATTAGGAGTTCAAATAATTGATTAGGAGCTTTTCAACACAATTATATTTCAAAACCTCAATTTCTGTACTTTTTACTCAGTTAAAATTCCAACGGGTCCATTGAAAGGCCCATTTCGACCCGCTCGTCTGAAACCTCTACAAAAAGGACTGCAACACAAGTTTTAATCAAATTTTAGGAGTTCATGTAATTGAGTAAGAGCTTTTCAACACAATTATATTGCAAAACCTCAATTTATGTACTTTTTACTCAGTTAAAATTCCAACGGGTCCATTGAAAGGCCCATTTAGACCTGCTCGTCCGAAACCTCAACAAAAAGGACAGCAAAACAAGTTTTAATCAAATATTAGGAGTTCAAATAATTGATTAGGAGCTTTTCAACACAATTATATTGCAAAACCTCAATTTCTGCACTTTTTACTCAGTTAAAATTCCAATGGGTCCATTGAAAGGCCCATTTAGACCTGCTCGTCCGAAACTTCTACAAAAAGGACCGCAAAACAAGTTTTCATCAAATATTAGGAGTTCAAATAATTGATTAGGAGCTTTTCAACACAATTATATTGTAAAACCGCAATTTCTATACTTTTTACTATGTTAAAATTCCAACGGGTCCATTGAAAGGCCCATTTCGACCCGCTCGTCCGAAACCCCTAAAAAAAGGACCGCAAAACACGTTTTAATCAAAATTTAGGAGTTCATGTAATTGATTAGGAGCTTTTCAACACAATTATATTGCAAAACCTCAATTTCGGTACTTTTTACTCAGTTAAAATTCCAACGGGTCCATTGAAAGGCTCATTTAGACATGCTCGTCCGAAACCTCTACAAAAAGGACCGCAAAACAAGTTTTAACCAAATATTAGGAGTTCAAATAATTGATTAGGAGCTTTTAAACCCAATTATATTTCAAAACCTCAATTTCTGTACTTTTTACTCAGTTAAAATTCCAACGGGTCCATTGAAAGGCCCATTTTGACCCGCTCGTCTGAAACCTCTACAAAAAGGACTGCAACACAAGTTTTAATCAAATTTTAGGAGTTCATGTAATTGAGTAAGAGCTTTTCAACACAATTATATTGCAAAACCTCAATTTATGTACTTTTTACTCAGTTAAAATTCCAACGGGTCCATTGAAAGGCCCATTTAGACCTGCTCGTCCGAAACCTCAACAAAAAGGACAGCAAAACAAGTTTTAATCAAATATTAGGAGTTCAAATAATTGATTAGGAGCTTTTCAACACAATTATATTGCAAAACCTCAATTTCTGCACTTTTTACTCAGTTAAAATTCCAACGGGTCCATTGAAAGGCCCATTTAGACCTGCTCGTCCGAAACTTCTACAAAAAGGACCGCAAAACAAGTTTTCATCAAATATTAGGAGTTCAAATAATTGATTAGGAGCTTTTCAACACAATTATATTGCAAAACCGCAATTTCTGTACTTTTTACTCAGTTAAAATTCCAACGGGTCCATTGAAAGGCCCATTTCGACCCGCTCGTCCGAAACCTCTACAAAAAGGACCGCAAAACAAGTTTTAATCAAAATTTAGGAGTTCATGTAATTGATTAGGAGCTTTTCAACACAATTATATTGCAAAACCTCAATTTCTGTACTTTTTACTCAGTTAAAATTCCAACGGGTCCATTGAAAGGCTCATTTAGACATGCTCGTCTGAAACCTCTACAAAAAGGACCGCAAAACAAGTTTTAATCAAATATTAGGAGTTCAAATAATTGATTAGGAGCTTTACAACACAATTATATTTCAAAACCTCAATTTCTGTACTTTTTACTCAGTTAAAATTCCAACGGGTCCATTGAAAGGCCCATTTCTACCCGCTCGTCTGAAAATTCTACAAAAAGGACTGCAACACAAGTTTTAATCAAATTTTAGGAGTTCATGTAATTGAGTAAGAGCTTTTCAACACAATTATATTGCAAAACCTCAATTTATGTACTTTTTACTCAGTTAAAATTCCAACGGGTCCATTGAAAGGCCCATTTCGACCCGCTCGTCCGAAACCTCTGCAAAAAGGACTGCAAAACAAGTTTTAATCAAATTTTAGGAGTTCATGTAATTGATTAGGAGCTTTTCAACACAATTATATTGCAAAACCTCAATTTCTGAACTTTTTACTTGGTTAAAATTCCAATGGGTCCATTGAAAGGCCCATTTAGACCTGCTCATCCGAAACCTCTACAAAAAGGACCGCAAAACAAGTTTTAATCAAATTTTAGGAGTTAATGTATTTGATTAGGATCTTTTCAACACAATTATATTGCAAAACCGCAATTTCTGTACTTTTTACTCAGTTAAAATTCCACGGGTCCATTGAAAGCTCCATTTCGACCCGCTCGTCCGAAACCTCTACAAAAAGGACTGCAAAACAAGTTTTAATCAAATTTTAGGAGTTCACGTAATTGAGTAGGAGCTTTTCAACACAATTATATTGCAAAAGCTCAATTTCTGTACTTTTTACTTAGTTAAAATTCCAATGGGTCCATTGAAAGGCCCATTTAGACCTGCTCATCCGAAACCTCTACAAAAATGACCGCAAAACAAGTTTTAATCAAATTTTAGGAGTTAATGTATTTGATTAGGATCTTTTCGACACAATTATATTGCAAAACCGCAATTTCTGTACTTTTTGCTCATTTAAAATTCCAACGGGTCCATTGAAAGGCCCATTTCGACCCGCTCGTCCGAAACCTCTACAAAAAGGACCGCAAACCGAGTTTTAATCAAATTTTAGGAGTTCATGTAATTGATTAGGAGCTTTTCAACACAATTATATTGCAAAACCTCAATTTCTGTACTTTTTACTCAGTTAAAATTCCAACGGGTCCATTGAAAGGCCCATTTAGACCTGCTCATCCGAAACCTCTACAAAAAGGACCGCAAAACAAGTTTTAGTCAAATATTAGGAGTTCAAATAAATTTTTAGGATCTTTTCAAATTAATTATATTTCAAAACCTCAATTTCTGTACTTTTTACTCAGTTAAAATTCTAACGGGTCCATTGAAAGGCCCATTTCGACCCGCTCGTCTGAAACCTCTACAAAAAGGATTGCAAAACAAGTTTTAATCAAATGTTAGGAGTTCATGTAATTGAGTAGGAGCTTATCAACACAATTATATTGCAAAACCTCAATTTCTGTAGTTTTTACTCAGTTAAAATTCCAACGGGTCCATTGAAAGGCCCATTTAGACCTGCTCGTCCGAAACCTCGACAAAAAGGACAACAAAACAAGTTTTAATCAAATATTAGGAGTTCAAATAATTTATTAGGAGCTTGTCAACACAATTATAATGCAAAACCTCAATTTCTGCACTTTTTACTCAGTTAAAATTCCAACGGGTCCATTGAAAGGCCCATTTAGCCCTTCTCGTCCGAAACTTCTACAAAAAGGACCGCAAAACAAGTTTTCATCAAATATTAGGAGTTCAAATAATTGATTAGGAGCTTTTCAACACAATTATATTGTAAAACCGCAATTTCTGTACTTTTTACTCAGTTAAAATTCCAACGGGTCCATTGAAAGGCCCATTTCGACCCGCTCGTCCGAAACCTCTACAAAAAGGACCGCAAAACACGTTTTAATCAAAATTTAGGAGTTCATGTAATTGATTAGGAGCTTTTCAACACAATTATATTGCAAAACCTCAATTTCTGTACTTTTTACTCAGTTAAAATTCCAACGGGTCCATTGAAAGGCTCATTTAGACATGCTCGTCCGAAACCTCTACAAAAAGGACCGCAAAACAAGTTTTAACCAAATATTAGGAGTTCAAATAATTGATTAGGAGCTTTTAAACCCAATTATATTTCAAAACCTAAATTTCTGTACTTTTTACTCAGTTAAAATTCCAACGGGTCCATTGAAAGGCCCATTTTGACCCGCTCGTCTGAAACCTCTACAAAAAGGACTACAACACAAGTTTTAATCAAATTTTAGGAGTTCATGTAATTGAGTAAGAGCTTTTCAACACAATTATATTGCAAAACCTCAATTTATGTACTTTTTACTCAGTTAAAATTCCAACGGGTCCATTGAAAGGCCCATTTAGACCTGCTCGTCCGAAACCTCAACAAAAAGGACAACAAAACAAGTTTTAATCAAATATTAGGAGTTCAAATAATTGATTAGGAGCTTTTCAACACAATTATATTGCAAAACCGCAATTTCTGTACTTTTTACACAGTTAAAATTCCAACGGGTCCATTGAAAGGCCCATTTCGACCCGCTCCTCCGAAACCACTACAAAAAGGACCGCAAAACAAGTTTTAATCAAATTTTAGGAGTTCATGTAATTGAGTAAGAGCTTTTCAACACAATTATATTGCAAAACCTCAATTTATGTACTTTTTACTCAGTTAAAATTCCAACGGGTCCATTGAAAGGCCCATTTAGACCTGCTCGTCCGAAACCTCAACAAAAAGGACAGCAAAACAAGTTTTAATCAAATATTAGGAGTTCAAATAATTGATTAGGAGCTTTTCAACACAATTATATTGCAAAACCTCAATTTCTGCACTTTTTACTCAGTTAAAATTCCAACGGGTCCATTGAAAGGCCCATTTAGACCTGCTCGTCCGAAACTTCTACAAAAAGGACCGCAAAACAAGTTTTCATCAAATATTAGGAGTTCAAATAATTGATTAGGAGCTTTTCAACACAATTATATTGTAAAACCGCAATTTCTGTACTTTTTACTCAGTTAAAATTCCAACGGGTCCATTGAAAGGCCCATTTCGACCCGCTCGTCCGAAACCTCTACAAAAAGGACCGCAAAACACGTTTTAATCAAAATTTAGGAGTTCATGTAATTGATTAGGAGCTTTTCAACACAATTATATTGCAAAACCTCAATTTCTGTACTTTTTACTCAGTTAAAATTCCAACGGGTCCATTGAAAGGCTCATTTAGACATGCTCGTCCGAAACCTCTACAAAAAGGACCGCAAAACAAGTTTTAACCAAATATTAGGAGTTCAAATAATTGATTAGGAGCTTTTAAACCCAATTATATTTCAAAACCTCAATTTCTGTACTTTTTACTCAGTTAAAATTCCAACGGGTCCATTGAAAGGCCCATTTTGACCCGCTCGTCTGAAACCTCTACAAAAAGGACTACAACACAAGTTTTAATCAAATTTTAGGAGTTCATGTAATTGAGTAAGAGCTTTTCAACACAATTATATTGCAAAACCTCAATTTATGTACTTTTTACTCAGTTAAAATTCCATCGGGTCCATTGAAAGGCCCATTTAGACCTGCTCGTCCGAAACCTCAACAAAAAGGACAGCAAAACAAGTTTTAATCAAATATTAGGAGTTCAAATAATTGATTAGGAGCTTTTCAACACAGTTATATTGCAAAACCTCAATTTCTGCACTTTTTACTCAGTTAAAATTCCAACGGGTCCATTGAAAGGCCCATTTAGACCTGCTCGTCCGAAACTTCTACAAAAAGGACCGCAAAACAAGTTTTCATCAAATATTAGGAGTTCAAATAATTGATTAGGAGCTTTTCAACACAATTATATTGCAAAACCGCAATTTCTGTACTTTTTACTCAGTTAAAATTCCAACGGGTCCATTGAAAGGCCCATTTCGACCCGCTCGTCCGAAACCTCTACAAAAAGGACCGCAAAACAAGTTTTAATCAAAATTTAGGAGTTCATGTAATTGATTAGGAGCTTTTCAACACAATTATATTGCAAAACCTCAATTTCTGTACTTTTTACTCAGTTAAAATTCCAACGGGTCCATTGAAAGGCTCATTTAGACATGCTCGTCCGAAACCTCTACAAAAAGGACCGCAAAACAAGTTTTAATCAAATATTAGGAGTTCAAATAATTGATTAGGAGCTTTACAACACAATTATATTTCAAAACCTCAATTTCTGTACTTTTTACTCAGTTAAAATTCCAACGGGTCCATTGAAAGGCCCATTTCTACCCGCTCGTCTGAAAATTCTACAAAAAGGACTGCAACACAAGTTTTAATCAAATTTTAGGAGTTCATGTAATTGAGTAAGAGCTTTTCAACACAATTATATTGCAAAACCTCAATTTATGTACTTTTTACTCAGTTAAAATTCCAACGGGTCCATTGAAAGGCCCATTTCGACCCGCTCGTCCGAAACCTCTGCAAAAAGGACTGCAAAACAAGTTTTAATCAAATTTTAGGAGTTCATGTAATTGATTAGGAGCTTTTCAACACAATTATATTGCAAAACCTCAATTTCTGAACTTTTTACTTGGTTAAAATTCCAATGGGTCCATTGAAAGGCCCATTTAGACCTGCTCATCCGAAACCTCTACAAAAAGGACCGCAAAACAAGTTTTAATCAAATTTTAGGAGTTAATGTATTTGATTAGGATCTTTTCAACACAATTATATTGCAAAACCGCAATTCTGTACTTTTTACTCAGTTAAAATTCCACGGGTCCATTGAAAGGTCCATTTCGACCCGCTCGTCCGAAACCTCTACAAAAAGGACTGCAAAACAAGTTTTAATCAAATTTTAGGAGTTCACGTAATTGAGTAGGAGCTTTTCAACAAAATTATATTGCAAAACCTCAATTTCTGTACTTTTTACTTAGTTAAAATTCCAATGGGTCCATTGAAAGGCCCATTTAGACCTGCTCATCCGAAACCTCTACAAAAAGGACCGCAAAACAAGTTTTAATCAAATTTTAGGAGTTAATGTATTTGATTAGGATCTTTTCAACACAATTATATTGCAAAACCGCAATTCTGTACTTTTTACTCAGTTAAAATTCCACGGGTCCATTGAAAGGTCCATTTCGACCCGCTCGTCCGAAACCTCTACAAAAAGGACCGCAAAACACGTTTTAATCAAAATTTAGGAGTTCATGTAATTGATTAGGAGCTTTTCAACACAATTATATTGCAAAACCTCAATTTCTGTACTTTTTACTCAGTTAAAATTCCAACGGGTCCATTGAAAGGCTCATTTAGACATGCTCGTCCGAAACCTCTACAAAAAGGACCGCAAAACAAGTTTTAACCAAATATTAGGAGTTCAAATAATTGATTAGGAGCTTTTAAACCCAATTATATTTCAAAACCTCAATTTCTGTACTTTTTACTCAGTTAAAATTCCAACGGGTCCATTGAAAGGCCCATTTTGACCCGCTCGTCTGAAACCTCTACAAAAAGGACTACAACACAAGTTTTAATCAAATTTTAGGAGTTCATGTAATTGAGTAAGAGCTTTTCAACACAATTATATTGCAAAACCTCAATTTATGTACTTTTTACTCAGTTAAAATTCCAACGGGTCCATTGAAAGGCCCATTTAGACCTGCTCGTCCGAAACCTCAACAAAAAGGACAGCAAAACAAGTTTTAATCAAATATTAGGAGTTCAAATAATTGATTAGGAGCTTTTCAACACAGTTATATTGCAAAACCTCAATTTCTGCACTTTTTACTCAGTTAAAATTCCAACGGGTCCATTGAAAGGCCCATTTAGACCTGCTCGTCCGAAACTTCTACAAAAAGGACCGCAAAACAAGTTTTCATCAAATATTAGGAGTTCAAATAATTGATTAGGAGCTTTTCAACACAATTATATTGCAAAACCGCAATTTCTGTACTTTTTACTCAGTTAAAATTCCAACGGGTCCATTGAAAGGCCCATTTCGACCCGCTCGTCCGAAACCTCTACAAAAAGGACCGCAAAACAAGTTTTAATCAAAATTTAGGAGTTCATGTAATTGATTAGGAGCTTTTCAACACAATTATATTGCAAAACCTCAATTTCTGTACTTTTTACTCAGTTAAAATTCCAACGGGTCCATTGAAAGGCTCATTTAGACATGCTCGTCCGAAACCTCTACAAAAAGGACCGCAAAACAAGTTTTAATCAAATATTAGGAGTTCAAATAATTGATTAGGAGCTTTACAACACAATTATATTTCAAAACCTCAATTTCTGTACTTTTTACTCAGTTAAAATTCCAACGGGTCCATTGAAAGGCCCATTTCTACCCGCTCGTCTGAAAATTCTACAAAAAGGACTGCAACACAAGTTTTAATCAAATTTTAGGAGTTCATGTAATTGAGTAAGAGCTTTTCAACACAATTATATTGCAAAACCTCAATTTATGTACTTTTTACTCAGTTAAAATTCCAACGGGTCCATTGAAAGGCCCATTTCGACCCGCTCGTCCGAAACCTCTGCAAAAAGGACTACAAAACAAGTTTTAATCAAATTTTAGGAGTTCATGTAATTGATTAGGAGCTTTTCAACACAATTATATTGCAAAACCTCAATTTCTGAACTTTTTACTTGGTTAAAATTCCAATGGGTCCATTGAAAGGCCCATTTAGACCTGCTCATCCGAAACCTCTACAAAAAGGACCGCAAAACAAGTTTTAATCAAATTTTAGGAGTTAATGTATTTGATTAGGATCTTTTCAACACAATTATATTGCAAAACCGCAATTCTGTACTTTTTACTCAGTTAAAATTCCACGGGTCCATTGAAAGGTCCATTTCGACCCGCTCGTCCGAAACCTCTACAAAAAGGACTGCAAAACAAGTTTTAATCAAATTTTAGGAGTTCACGTAATTGAGTAGGAGCTTTTCAACAAAATTATATTGCAAAACCTCAATTTCTGTACTTTTTACTTAGTTAAAATTCCAATGGGTCCATTGAAAGGCCCATTTAGACCTGCTCATCCGAAACCTCTACAAAAATGACCGCAAAACAAGTTTTAATCAAATTTTAGGAGTTAATGTATTTGATTAGGATCTTTTCGACACAATTATATTGCAAAACCGCAATTTCTGTACTTTTTGCTCATTTAAAATTCCAACGGGTCCATTGAAAGGCCCATTTCGACCCGCTCGTCCGAAACCTCTACAAAAAGGACCGCAAACCGAGTTTTAATCAAATTTTAGGAGTTCATGTAATTGATTAGGAGCTTTTCAACACAATTATATTGCAAAACCTCAATTTCTGTACTTTTTACTCAGTTAAAATTCCAACGGGTCCATTGAAAGGCCCATTTAGACCTGCTCATCCGAAACCTCTACAAAAAGGACCGCAAAACAAGTTTTAGTCAAATATTAGGAGTTCAAATAAATTATTAGGATCTTTTCAAATTAATTATATTTCAAAACCTCAATTTCTGTACTTTTTACTCAGTTAAAATTCTAACGGGTCTATTGAAAGGCCCATTTCGACCCGCTCGTCTGAAACCTCTACAAAAAGGACTGCAAAACAAGTTTTAATCAAATGTTAGGAGTTCATGTAATTGAGTAGGAGCTTATCAACACAATTATATTTCAAAACCTCAATTTCTGTAGTTTTTACTCAGTTAAAATTCCAACGGGTCCATTGAAAGGCCCATTTAGACCTGCTCGTCCGAAACCTCAACAAAAAGGACAACAAAACAAGTTTTAATCAAATATTAGGAGTTCAAATAATTGATTAGGAGCTTGTCAACACAATTATATTGCAAAACCTCAATTTCTGCACTTTTTACTCAGTTAAAATTCCAACGGGTCCATTGAAAGGCCCATTTAGACCTTCTCGTCCGAAACTTCTACAAAAAGGACCGCAAAACAAGTTTTCATCAAATATTAGGAGTTCAAATAATTGATTAGGAGCTTTTCAACACAATTATATTGCAAAACCGCAATTTCTGTACTTTTTACACAGTTAAAATTCCAACGAGTCCATTGAAAGGCCCATTTCGACCCGCTCCTCCCAAACCACTACAAAAAGGACCGCAAAACAAGTTTTAATCAAATTTTAGGAGTTCATGTAATTGAGTAGGAGCTTTTCAACACAATTATATTGCAAAACCTCAATTTCTGTACTTTTTACTCAGTTAAAATTCCAACGAGTCCATTGAAAGGCCCATTTAGACCTGCTCGTCCGAAACCTCAACAAAAAGGACAGCAAAACAAGTTTTAATCAAATATTAGGAGTTCAAATAATTGATTAGGAGCTTTTCAACACAATTCTATTGCAAAACCTCAATTTCTGCACTTTTTACTCAGTTAAAATTCCAACGGGTCCATTGAAAGGCCCATTTCGACCCACTCCTCCGAAACCTCTACAAAAAGGACTGCAAAACAAGTTTTAATCAAATTTTAGTAGTTCACGTAATTGAGTAGGAGCTTTTCAACACAATTGTATTGCAAAACCTCAATTTCTGCACTTTTTACTCAGTTAAAATTCCAACGGGTCCATTGAAAGGCCCATTCAGACCTTCTCGTCCGAAACTTCTACAAAAAGGACCGCAAAACAAGTTTTCATCAAATATAAGGAGTTCAAATAATTGATTAGGAGCTTTTCAACACAATTATATTGCTATACCGCAATTTCTGTACTTTTTTACTCAGTTAAAATTCCAACGGGTCCATTGAAAGGCCCATTTCGACCCGCTCCTCCGAAACCACTACAAAAAGGACCGCAAAACAAGTTTTAATCAAATTTTAGGAGTTCATGTAATTGAGTAGGAGCTTTTCAACACAATTATATTGCAAAACCTCAATTTCTGTACTTTTTACTCAGTTAAAATTCCAACGGGTCCATTGAAAGGCCCATTTAGACCTGCTCGT
This sequence comes from Hibiscus tridactylites, assembly GCA_958450335.1. NCBI lineage: Eukaryota > Viridiplantae > Streptophyta > Magnoliopsida > Malvales > Malvaceae > Hibiscus > Hibiscus tridactylites. Next base: position 36,578 of record CAUDLX010000050.1, on the reverse strand, counting down.
CCGAAACCTCAACAAAAAGGACAGCAAAACAAGTTTTAATCAAATATTAGGAGTTCAAATAATTGAGTAGGAGCTTTACAACACAATTATATTTCAAAACCTCAATTTCTGTACTTTTTACTCAGTTAAAATTCCAACGGGTCCATTGAAAGGCCCATTTCGACCCGCTCGTCTGAAACCTCTACAAAAAGGACTGCAACACAAGTTTTAATCAAATTTTAGGAGTTCATGTAATTGAGTAAGAGCTTTTCAACAGAATTATATTGCAAAACCGCAATTTCTGTACTTTTTGCTCATTTAAAATTCCAACGGGTCCATTGAAAGGCCCATTTCGACCCGCTCGTCCTAAACCTCTACAAAAAGGACCGCAAAACAAGTTTTAATCAAATTTTAGGAGTTCATGTAATTGATTAGGAGCTTTTCAACACAATTATATTGCAAAACCTCAATTTCTGTACTTTTTACTCAGTTAAAATTCCAACGGGTCCATTGAAAGGCCCATTTAGACCTGCTCATCCGAAACCTCTACAAAAAGGACCGCAAAACAAGTTTTAATCAAATTTTAGGAGTTAATGTATTTGATTAGGATCTTTTCAACACAATTATATTGCAAAACCGCAATTTCTGTACTTTTTACTCAGTTAAAATTCCACGGGTCCATTGAAAGGTCCATTTCGACCCGCTCGTCCGAAACCTCTACAAAAAGGACTGCAAAACAAGTTTTAATCAAATTTTAGGAGTTCACGTAATTGAGTAGGAGCTTTTCAACACAATTATATTGCAAAACCTCAATTTCTGTACTTTTTACTTAGTTAAAATTCCTATGGGTCCATTGAAAGGCTCATTTAGACCTGCTCATCCGAAACCTCTACAAAAAGGACCGCAAAACAAGTTTTAATCAAATTTTAGGAGCTAATGTATTTGATTAGGATCTTTTCAACAGAATTATATTGCAAAACCGCAATTTCTGTACTTTTTGCTCATTTAAAATTCCAACGGGTCCATTGAAAGGCCCATTTCGACCCGCTCGTCCTAAACCTCTACAAAAAGGACCGCAAAACAAGTTTTAATCAAATTTTAGGAGTTCATGTAATTGATTAGGAGCTTTTCAACACAATTATATTGCAAAACCTCAATTTCTGTACTTTTTACTCAGTTAAAATTCCAACGGGTCCATTGAAAGGCCCATTTAGACCTGCTCATCCGAAACCTCTACAAAAAGGACCGCAAAACAAGTTTTAGTCAAATATTAGGAGTTCAAATAATTGATTAGGATCTTTTCAAATCAATTATATTTCAAAACCTCAATTTCTATACTTTTTACTCAGTTAAAATTCCAAAGGGTCCATTGAAAGGCCCATTTCGACCCGCTCGTCTGAAACCTCTACAAAAGGACTGTAAGCAAGTTTTAATAGAATTTTAGGAGTTCATGTAATTGAGTAGGAGCTTTTCAACACAATTATATTGCAAAACCTCAATTTCTGTACTTTTCACTCAGTAAAAATTCCAACGGGTCCATTGAAAGGCCCATTTAGACCTGATCGTCCGAAACCTCAACAAAAAGGACAACAAAACAAGTTTTAATCAAATATTAGGAGTTCAAATAATTGATTAGGAGCTTGTCAACACAATTATATTGCAAAACCTTAATTTCTGCACTTCTTACTCAGTTAAAATTCCAACGGGTCCATTGAAAGGCCCATTTAGACCTTCTCGTCCAAAACTTCTACAAAAAGGACCGCAAAACAAGTTTTCATCAAATATTAGGAGTTCAAATAATTGATTAGGAGCTTTTCAACACAATTATATTGCAAAACCGCAATTTCTGTACTTTTTACTCAGTTAAAATTCCAACGGGTCCATTGAAAGGCCCATTTCGACCCGCTCCTCCGAAACCACTACAAAAAGGACCGCAAAACAAGTTTTAATCAAATTTTAGGAGTTCATGTAATTGAGTAGGAGCTTTTCAACACAATTATATTGCAAAACCTCAATTTCTGTACTTTTTACTCAGTTAAAATTCCAACGGGTCCATTGAAAGGCCCATTTAGACCTGCTCGTCTGAAACCTCTACAAAAGGACTGCAAAACAAGTTTTAATCAAATTTTAGGAGTTCATGTAATTTATTAGGAGCTTTTCAACACAATTATATTGCAAAACCAGAATTTTTGTACTTTTTACTCAGTTAAAATTCCAACGGGTCCATTGAAAGGCCCATTTAGACCAGCTCGTCCGAAACCTCTACAAAAAGGACCGCAAAACAAGTTTTAATCAAATATTAGGAGTTCAAATAATTGATTAGGAGCTTTTGAACACAATTATATTGCAAAACCTCAATTTCTGTACTTTTTACTCAGTTAAAATTCCAACGGGTTGGCAAAGCCATTAGCTTTACCCCTGGGAGACCCAGGTTCGAATCCACCCCAGCGTATGTGAGTAAAAATTAAAATTCTCCAATAAGGTCTTGACACGTGTTTCTTCTTCAAAATTCCAACGGGTCCATTGAAAGGCCCATTTCGACCCGCTCGTTCGAAACCTCTAAAAAAGGACTGCAAAACAAGTTTTAATCAAATCTTAGGAGTTCATGTAATTGATTAGGAGCTTTTCAACACAATTATATTTCAAAACCTCAATTTCTGTACTTTTTACTCAGTTAAAATTCCAACGGGTCCATTGAAAGGCCCATTTAGACCTGCTCATCCGAAACCTCTACAAAAAGGACCGCAAAACAAGTTTTAGTCAAATATTAGGAGTTCAAATAATTGATTAGGATCTTTTCAAATCAATTATATTTCAAAACCTCAATTTCTATACTTTTTACTCAGTTAAAATTCCAACGGGTCCATTGAAAGGCCCATTTCGACCCGCTCGTCTGAAACCTCTACAAAAGGACTGCAAAGCAAGTTTTAATCAAATTTTAGGAGTTCATGTAATTGAGTAGGAGCTTTTCAACACAATTATATTGCAAAACCTCAATTTCTGTACTTTTTACTCAGTAAAAATTCCAACGGGTCCATTGAAAGGCCCATTTAGACCTGCTCGTCCGAAACCTCAACAAAAAGGACAACAAAACAAGTTTTAATCAAATATTAGGAGTTCAAATAATTGATTAGGAGCTTGTCAACACAATTATATTGCAAAACCTCAATTTCTGCACTTTTTACTCAGTTAAAATTCCAACGGGTCCATTGAAAGGCCCATTTAGACCTTCTCGTCCAAAACTTCTACAAAAAGGACCGCAAAACAAGTTTTCATCAAATATTAGGAGTTCAAATAATTGATTAGGAGCTTTTCAACACAATTATATTGCAAAACCGCAATTTCTGTACTTTTTACTCAGTTAAAATTCCAACGGGTCCATTGAAAGGCCCATTTCGACCCGCTCCTCCGAAACCACTACAAAAAGGACCGCAAAACAAGTTTTAATCAAATTTTAGGAGTTCATGTAATTGAGTAGGAGCTTTTCAACACAATTATATTGCAAAACCTCAATTTCTGTACTTTTTACTCAGTTAAAATTCCAACGGGTCCATTGAAAGGCCCATTTAGACCTGCTCGTCTGAAACCTCTACAAAAGGACTGCAAAACAAGTTTTAATCAAATTTTAGGAGTTCATGTAATTTATTAGGAGCTTTTCAACACAATTATATTGCAAAACCAGAATATTTGTACTTTTTACTCAGTTAAAATTCCAACGGGTCCATTGAAAGGCCCATTTAGACCAGCTCGTCCGAAACCTCTACAAAAAGGACCGCAAAACAAGTTTTAATCAAACATTAGGAGTTCAAATAATTGATTAGGAGCTTTTCAACACAATTATATTGCAAAACCGCAATTTCTGTACTTTTTACTCAGTTAAAATTCCAACGGGTCCATTGAAAGGCCCATTTCGACCCACTCCTCCGAAACCTCTACAAAAAGGACTGCAAAACAAGTTTTAATCAAATTTTAGTAGTTCACGTAATTGAGTAGGAGCTTTTCAACACAATTGTATTGCAAAACCTCAATTTCTGCACTTTTTACTCAGTTAAAATTCCAACGGGTCCATTGAAAGGCCCATTCAGACCTTCTCGTCCGAAACTTCTACAAAAAGGACCGCAAAACAAGTTTTCATCAAATATAAGGAGTTCAAATAATTGATTAGGAGCTTTTCAACACAATTATATTGCTATACCGCAATTTCTGTACTTTTTTACTCAGTTAAAATTCCAACGGGTCCATTGAAAGGCCCATTTCGACCCGCTCCTCCGAAACCACTACAAAAAGGACCGCAAAACAAGTTTTAATCAAATTTTAGGAGTTCATGTAATTGAGTAGGAGCTTTTCAACACAATTATATTGCAAAACCTCAATTTCTGTACTTTTTACTCAGTTAAAATTCCAACGGGTCCATTGAAAGGCCCATTTAGACCTGCTCGTCTGAAACCTCTACAAAAGGACTGCAAAACAAGTTTTAATCAAATTTTAGGAGTTCATGTAATTTATTAGGAGCTTTTCAACACAATTATATTGCAAAACCAGAATATTTGTACTTTTTACTCAGTTAAAATTCCAACGGGTCCATTGAAAGGCCCATTTAGACCAGCTCGTCCGAAACCTCTACAAAAAGGACCGCAAAACAAGTTTTAATCAAACATTAGGAGTTCAAATAATTGATTAGGAGCTTTTCAACACAATTATATTGCAAAACCGCAATTTCTGTACTTTTTACTCAGTTAAAATTCCAACGGGTCCATTGAAAGGCCCATTTCGACCCACTCCTCCGAAACCTCTACAAAAAGGACTGCAAAACAAGTTTTAATCAAATTTTAGTAGTTCACGTAATTGAGTAGGAGCTTTTCAACACAATTGTATTGCAAAACCTCAATTTCTGCACTTTTTACTCAGTTAAAATTCCAACGGGTCCATTGAAAGGCCCATTCAGACCTTCTCGTCCGAAACTTCTACAAAAAGGACCGCAAAACAAGTTTTCATCAAATATAAGGAGTTCAAATAATTGATTAGGAGCTTTTCAACACAATTATATTGCTATACCGCAATTTCTGTACTTTTTTACTCAGTTAAAATTCCAACGGGTCCATTGAAAGGCCCATTTCGACCCGCTCCTCCGAAACCACTACAAAAAGGACCGCAAAACAAGTTTTAATCAAATTTTAGGAGTTCATGTAATTGAGTAGGAGCTTTTCAACACAATTATATTGCAAAACCTCAATTTCTGTACTTTTTACTCAGTTAAAATTCCAACGGGTCCATTGAAAGGCCCATTTAGACCTGCTCGTCCGAAACCTCAACAAAAAGGACAGCAAAACAAGTTTTAATCAAATATTAGGAGTTCAAATAATTGAGTAGGAGCTTTACAACACAATTATATTTCAAAACCTCAATTTCTGTACTTTTTACTCAGTTAAAATTCCAACGGGTCCATTGAAAGGCCCATTTCGACCCGCTCGTCTGAAACCTCTACAAAAAGGACTGCAACACAAGTTTTAATCAAATTTTAGGAGTTCATGTAATTGAGTAAGAGCTTTTCAACAGAATTATATTGCAAAACCTCAATTTCTGTACTTTTTGCTCATTTAAAATTCCAACGGGTCCATTGAAAGGCCCATTTCGACCCGCTCGTCCTAAACCTCTACAAAAAGGACCGCAAAACAAGTTTTAATCAAATTTTAGGAGTTCATGTAATTGATTAGGAGCTTTTCAACACAATTATATTGCAAAACCTCAATTTCTGTACTTTTTACTCAGTTAAAATTCCAACGGGTCCATTGAAAGGCCCATTTAGACCTGCTCATCCGAAACCTCTACAAAAAGGACCGCAAAACAAGTTTTAATCAAATTTTAGGAGTTAATGTATTTGATTAGGATCTTTTCAACACAATTATATTGCAAAACCGCAATTTCTGTACTTTTTACTCAGTTAAAATTCCACGGGTCCATTGAAAGGTCCATTTCGACCCGCTCGTCCGAAACCTCTACAAAAAGGACTGCAAAACAAGTTTTAATCAAATTTTAGGAGTTCACGTAATTGAGTAGGAGCTTTTCAACACAATTATATTGCAAAACCTCAATTTCTGTACTTTTTACTTAGTTAAAATTCCTATGGGTCCATTGAAAGGCTCATTTAGACCTGCTCATCCGAAACCTCTACAAAAAGGACCGCAAAACAAGTTTTAATCAAATTTTAGGAGCTAATGTATTTGATTAGGATCTTTTCAACAGAATTATATTGCAAAACCGCAATTTCTGTACTTTTTGCTCATTTAAAATTCCAACGGGTCCATTGAAAGGCCCATTTCGACCCGCTCGTCCTAAACCTCTACAAAAAGGACCGCAAAACAAGTTTTAATCAAATTTTAGGAGTTCATGTAATTGATTAGGAGCTTTTCAACACAATTATATTGCAAAACCTCAATTTCTGTACTTTTTACTCAGTTAAAATTCCAACGGGTCCATTGAAAGGCCCATTTAGACCTGCTCATCCGAAACCTCTACAAAAAGGACCGCAAAACAAGTTTTAGTCAAATATTAGGAGTTCAAATAATTGATTAGGATCTTTTCAAATCAATTATATTTCAAAACCTCAATTTCTATACTTTTTACTCAGTTAAAATTCCAAAGGGTCCATTGAAAGGCCCATTTCGACCCGCTCGTCTGAAACCTCTACAAAAGGACTGTAAGCAAGTTTTAATAGAATTTTAGGAGTTCATGTAATTGAGTAGGAGCTTTTCAACACAATTATATTGCAAAACCTCAATTTCTGTACTTTTCACTCAGTAAAAATTCCAACGGGTCCATTGAAAGGCCCATTTAGACCTGATCGTCCGAAACCTCAACAAAAAGGACAACAAAACAAGTTTTAATCAAATATTAGGAGTTCAAATAATTGATTAGGAGCTTGTCAACACAATTATATTGCAAAACCTTAATTTCTGCACTTCTTACTCAGTTAAAATTCCAACGGGTCCATTGAAAGGCCCATTTAGACCTTCTCGTCCAAAACTTCTACAAAAAGGACCGCAAAACAAGTTTTCATCAAATATTAGGAGTTCAAATAATTGATTAGGAGCTTTTCAACACAATTATATTGCAAAACCGCAATTTCTGTACTTTTTACTCAGTTAAAATTCCAACGGGTCCATTGAAAGGCCCATTTCGACCCGCTCCTCCGAAACCACTACAAAAAGGACCGCAAAACAAGTTTTAATCAAATTTTAGGAGTTCATGTAATTGAGTAGGAGCTTTTAAACACAATTATATTGCAAAACCTCAATTTCTGTACTTTTTACTCAGTTAAAATTCCAACGGGTCCATTGAAAGGCCCATTTAGACCTGCTCGTCTGAAACCTCTACAAAAGGACTGCAAAACAAGTTTTAATCAAATTTTAGGAGTTCATGTAATTTATTAGGAGCTTTTCAACACAATTATATTGCAAAACCAGAATTTTTGTACTTTTTACTCAGTTAAAATTCCAACGGGTCCATTGAAAGGCCCATTTAGACCAGCTCGTCCGAAACCTCTACAAAAAGGACCGCAAAACAAGTTTTAATCAAATATTAGGAGTTCAAATAATTGATTAGGAGCTTTTGAACACAATTATATTGCAAAACCTCAATTTCTGTACTTTTTACTCAGTTAAAATTCCAACGGGTTGGCAAAGCCATTAGCTTTACCCCTGGGAGACCCAGGTTCGAATCCACCCCAGCGTATGTGAGTAAAAATTAAAATTCTCCAATAAGGTCTTGACACGTGTTTCTTCTTCAAAATTCCAACGGGTCCATTGAAAGGCCCATTTCGACCCGCTCGTTCGAAACCTCTAAAAAAGGACTGCAAAACAAGTTTTAATCAAATCTTAGGAGTTCATGTAATTGATTAGGAGCTTTTCAACACAATTATATTTCAAAACCTCAATTTCTGTACTTTTTAATCAGTTAAAATTCCAACGGGTCCATTGAAAGGCCCATTTAGACCTGCTCATCCGAAACCTCTACAAAAAGGACCGCAAAACAAGTTTTAGTCAAATATTAGGAGTTCAAATAATTGATTAGGATCTTTTCAAATCAATTATATTTCAAAACCTCAATTTCTATACTTTTTACTCAGTTAAAATTCCAACGGGTCCATTGAAAGGCCCATTTCGACCCGCTCGTCTGAAACCTCTACAAAAGGACTGCAAAGCAAGTTTTAATCAAATTTTAGGAGTTCATGTAATTGAGTAGGAGCTTTTCAACACAATTATATTGCAAAACCTCAATTTCTGTACTTTTTACTCAGTAAAAATTCCAACGGGTCCATTGAAAGGCCCATTTAGACCTGCTCGTCCGAAACCTCAACAAAAAGGACAACAAAACAAGTTTTAATCAAATATTAGGAGTTCAAATAATTGATTAGGAGCTTGTCAACACAATTATATTGCAAAACCTCAATTTCTGCACTTTTTACTCAGTTAAAATTCCAACGGGTCCATTGAAAGGCCCATTTAGACCTTCTCGTCCAAAACTTCTACAAAAAGGACCGCAAAACAAGTTTTCATCAAATATTAGGAGTTCAAATAATTGATTAGGAGCTTTTCAACACAATTATATTGCAAAACCGCAATTTCTGTACTTTTTACTCAGTTAAAATTCCAACGGGTCCATTGAAAGGCCCATTTCGACCCGCTCCTCCGAAACCACTACAAAAAGGACCGCAAAACAAGTTTTAATCAAATTTTAGGAGTTCATGTAATTGAGTAGGAGCTTTTCAACACAATTATATTGCAAAACCTCAATTTCTGTACTTTTTACTCAGTTAAAATTCCAACGGGTCCATTGAAAGGCCCATTTAGACCTGCTCGTCTGAAACCTCTACAAAAGGACTGCAAAACAAGTTTTAATCAAATTTTAGGAGTTCATGTAATTTATTAGGAGCTTTTCAACACAATTATATTGCAAAACCAGAATATTTGTACTTTTTACTCAGTTAAAATTCCAACGGGTCCATTGAAAGGCCCATTTAGACCAGCTCGTCCGAAACCTCTACAAAAAGGACCGCAAAACAAGTTTTAATCAAACATTAGGAGTTCAAATAATTGATTAGGAGCTTTTGAACACAATTATATTTCAAAACCTCAATTTCTATACTTTTTACTCAGTTAAAATTCCAACGGGTCCATTGAAAGGCCCATTTCGACCCGCTCGTCTGAAACCTCTACAAAAGGACTGCAAAGCAAGTTTTAATCAAATTTTAGGAGTTCATGTAATTTAGTAGGAGCTTTTCAACACAATTATATTGCAAAACCTCAATTTCTGTACTTTTTACTCAGTTAAAATTCCAACGGGTCCATTGAAAGGCCCATTTAGACCTGCTCGTCTGAAACCTCTACAAAAGGACTGCAAAACAAGTTTTAATCAAATTTTAGGAGTTCATGTAATTTATTAGGAGCTTTTCAACACAATTATATTGCAAAACCTCAATTTCTGTACTTTTTACTCAGTTAAAATTCCAACGGGTCCATTGAAAGGCCCATTTAGACCTGCTCATCCAAAACCTCTACAAAAAGGACCGCAAAACAAGTTTTAGTCAAATATTAGGAGTTCAAATAATTGATTAGGATCTTTTCAAATCAATTATATTTCAAAACCTCAATTTCTATACTTTTTACTCAGTTAAAATTTCAACGGGTACATTGAAAGGCCCATTTCGACCCGCTCGTCTGAAACCTCTACAAAAGGACTGCAAAGCAAGTTTTAATCAAATTTTAGGAGTTCATGTAATTGAGTAGGAGCTTTTCAACACAATTATATTGCAAAACCTCAATTTCTGTACTTTTTACTCAGTAAAAATTCCAACGGGTCCATTGAAAGGCCCATTTAGACCTGCTCGTCCGAAACCTCAACAAAAAGGACAACAAAACAAGTTTTAATCAAATATTAGGAGTTCAAATAATTGATTAGGAGCTTGTCAACACAATTATATTGCAAAACCTCAATTTCTGCACTTTTTACTCAGTTAAAATTCCAACGGGTCCATTGAAAGGCCCATTTAGACCTTCTCGTCCAAAACTTCTACAAAAAGGACCGCAAAACAAGTTTTCATCAAATATTAGGAGTTCAAATAATTGATTAGGAGCTTTTCAACACAATTATATTGCAAAACCGCAATTTCTGTACTTTTTACTCAGTTAAAATTCCAACGGGTCCATTGAAAGGCCCATTTCGACCCGCTCCTCCGAAACCACTACAAAAAGGACCGCAAAACAAGTTTTAATCAAATTTTAGGAGTTCATGTAATTGAGTAGGAGCTTTTCAACACAATTATATTGCAAAACCTCAATTTCTGTACTTTTTACTCAGTTAAAATTCCACGGGTCCATTGAAAGGCCCATTTAGACCTGCTCGTCTGAAACCTCTACAAAAGGACTGCAAAACAAGTTTTAATCAAATTTTAGGAGTTCATGTAATTTATTAAGAGCTTTTCAACACAATTATATTGCAAAACCAGAATATTTGTACTTTTTACTCAGTTAAAATTCCAACGGGTCCATTGAAAGGCCCATTTAGACCAGCTCGTCCGAAACCTCTACAAAAAGGACCGCAAAACAAGTTTTAATCAAATATTAGGAGTTCAAATAATTGATTACGAGCTTTTGAACACAATTATATTGCAAAACCTCAATTTCTGTACTTTTTACTCAGTTAAAATTCCAACGGGTTGGCAAAGCCATTAGCTTTACCCCTGGGAGACCCAGGTTCGAATCCACCCCAGCGTATGTGAGTAAAAATTAAAATTCTCCAATATGGTCTTGACACGTGTTTCTTCTTCAAAATTCCAACGGGTCCATTGAAAGGCCCATTTCGACCCGCTCGTTCGAAACCTCTACAAAAAGGATTGCAAAACAAGTTTTAATCAAATCTTAGGAGTTCATGTAATTGATTAGGAGCTTTTCAACACAATTATATTTCAAAACCTCAATTTCTGTACTTTTTACTCAGTTAAAATTCCAACGGGTCCATTGAAAGGCCCATTTAGACATGCTCGTCCGAAACCTGTACAAAAAGGACCGCAAAACAAGTTTTAATCAAATATTAGGAGTTCAAATAATTGATTAGGAGCTTTTCAATTCAATTATATTGCGAAACCAAAATTTCTGTACTTTTTACTCAGTTAAAATTCCAAGGGGTCATTGAAAGGCCCATTTAGACCTGCTCGTCCGAAACCTCTACAAAAGAACTGCAAAACAATTTTTAATCAAATTTTAGGAGTTCATGTAATTGATTAGGAGCTTTTCAACACAATTATATTGCAAAACCGCAATTTTTGTACTTTTTACTCAGTTAAAATTCCAACGGGTCCATTGAAAGGTCCATTTAGACATGCTCGTCCGAAACCTCTACAAAAAGGACCGGAAAACAGGTTTTAATAAAATTTTAGGAGTTCATGTATTTGATTAGGAGCTTTTCAACACAATTATATTGCAAAATCGCAATTTCTGTACTTTTTACTTAGTTAAAATTCCAACGAGTCCATTGAAAGGCCCATTTCGACCCGCTCGTCTGAAACCTCTACAAAAAGGACTGCAAAACAAGTTTTAATCAAATTTTAGGAGTTAATGTAATTGAGTATGAGCTTTTCAACACAATTATATTGCAAAACCTCAATTTCTGTACTTTTTACTCATATAAAATTCCAACGAGTCCATTGAAAGGCCCATTTAGACCTGCTCGTCTGAAACCTCTACAAAAAGGACAACAAAACAAGTTTTAGTCAAATATTAGGAGTTTAAATAATTGATTAGGAGCTTTTCAAATCAATTATGTTGCAAAACCTCAATTTATTTACTTTTTACTCAGTTAAAATTCCAACGGGTCCAGTGAAAGGCCCATTTAGACATGCTCGTCCGAAACCTCTACAAAACCGACCGCAGAACAAGTTTTAATCAAATATTACGAGTTCAAATAATTGATTAGGAGCTTTTCAAATCAATTATATTGCAAAACCTCAATTTCTGTACTTTTTACTCAGTTAAAATTCCAACGGGTCCTTTGAAAGGCCCATTTCGACCCGCTCGTCCGAAACCTCTACAAAAAGGACTGCAAAACAAGTTTTAATCAAATTTTAGGAGTTCATGTAATTGAGTAGGAGCTTTTCAACACAATTATATTGCAAAACCTAAATTTCTGTAGTTTTTACTCAGTTAAAATTCCAACGGGTCCATTGAAAGGCCCGTTTAGACATGCTCCTCCGAAACCTCTACAAAAGGACCGCAAAACAAGTTTTAGTCAAATATTACGAGTTCAAATAATTGATTAGGAGCTTTTCAAATCAATTATATTGCAAAACCTCAATTTCTGTACTTTTTACTCAGTTAAAATTCCAACGGGTCCATTGAAAGGCCCATTTAGACCTGCTCATCCGAAACCTCTACAAAAAGGACCGCAAAACAAGTTTTAGTCAAATATTAGGAGTTCAAATAATTTATTAGCAGCTTTTCAAATCAATTATATTGCAAAACATCAATTTCTGTACTTTTTACTCAGTTAAAATTCCAACGGGTCCATTGAAATGCCCATTTAGACCTGCTCGTCCGAAACCTCTACAAAAAGGACTGCAAAACAAGTTTTAGTCAAATTTTAGAAGTTCATGTAATTGATTATGAGCTTTTCAACACAATTTTATTGCAAAACCTGAATTTCTGTACTTTTTAGTCAGTTAAAATTCCAACGGGTCCATTGAAAAGCCCATTTAGACCTGCTCGTCCGAAACCTCTACAAAAATGACCGCAAAAAAAGTTTTAATCAAATATTAGGAGTTGAAATAATTTATTAGGAGCTTTTGAACATAATTATATTGCAAAAACCTCAATTTCTGTACTTTTTACTCAGTTAAAATTCCAACGGGTCCATTGAAAGGCCCATTTCGACCCGCTCGTTCGAAACCTCTACAAAAAGGACCGCAAAACAAGTTTTAATCAAATTTTAGGAGTTCATATAATTGATTAGAAGCTTTTCAACACAATTACATTGCAAAACCGAATTTTCTGCACTTTTTACTCAGTTAAAATTCCAACGGGTCCATTGAAAGGCCCATTTAGACTTGCTCCTCCGAAACCTCTACAAAAAAGACCGTAAAAAGGTTTTATTCAAATATTAGGAGTTCAAATAATTTATTAAGAGCTTTTGAACACAATTATATTGCAAAAACCTCAATTTCTGTACTTTTTACTCAGTTAAAATTCCAACGGGTCCATTGAAAGGCCCATTTAGACCTGCTCGTCCGAAACCTCTACAAAAAGGAACGCAAAAAAATTTTTAATCAAATATTAGGAGTTCAAATAATTGATTAGGAGCTTTTGAACACAATTATATTGCAAAAACCTCAATTTCTGTACTTTTTACTCAGTTAAAATTCCAACGGGTCCATTGAAAGGCCCATTTCGACCCGCTCGTCCGAAACCTCTACAAAAAGGACTGCAAAACAAGTTTTAATCTAATTTTAGGAGTTCATATAATTGATTAAAATCTTTTCAACACAATTACATTGCAAAACCGCAATTTCTGTACTTTTTACTCAGTTAAAATTCCAACGGGTCCATTTAAAGGCCCATTTAGACCCGCTCGTCCGAAACCTCTGCAAAAAGGACCGCAAAACAAGTTTTAATCAAATTTTAGCAGTTCATGTAATTGATTAGGAGCTTTTCAACACAATTATATTGCAAAACCTCAATTTCTGTACTTTTTACTCAGTTAAAATTCCAACGGGTCCATTGAAAGGTCCACTTAGACCTGCTCGTCCAAACCTCGACAAAAAGGACCGCAAAAATATTTTATTCAAATATTAGGAGTTCAAATATTTATTAGGGGCTTTTCAACACAATTATATTGCAAAACCTCAATTTATGTACTTTTTAATCAGTTAAAATTCTAACGGGTCCATTGAAAGGCCCATTTCGACCCGCTCGTCCGAAACCTCAACAAAAAGGACTGCAAAACTAGTTTTAATCAAATTTTTGGAGTTCATGTAATTGATTAGGAGCTTTTCGACACAATTATATTGCAAATCCTCAATTTTTGTAATTTTTACTTAGTTAAAATTCCAACGGGTCCATTGAAAGGCCCATTTCGACCCGCTCGTCCAAAACCTCTACAAAAAGGACCGCAAAAATGTTTTATTCAAATATTAGGAGTTCAAATAATTTATTAGGAGCTTTAAAACACAATTGTATTGAAAAAGCTCAATTTTATACTTTTTATTCAGATAAAATTCCAACGGGTCCATTGAAAGGCCCATTTAGACCTGCTCGTCCGAAACCTCTACAAAAAGGACCGCAAAAAGGTTTCATTCAAATATTAGGAGTTCACATAATTGATTAGGAGCTTTTCAACAAAATTTTATTGCAAAACTTCAATTTTTGTACTTTTTACTTAGTTAAAATTCCAAAGGGTCAATTGAAAGACCCATTTAGACCTGCTCGTCCGAAACCTCTACAAAAAGGACCGCAAAAATGTTTTATTCAAACATTAGGAGTTCAAATAATTGATTAGGAGCTTTTCAACACAATTATATTGCAAAACCTCAATTTCTGTACTTTTTAATCAGTTAAAATTCTAACGGGTCCATTGAAAGGCCCATTTCGACCCGCTCGTCCGAAACCTCAACAAAAGGGACTGCAAAACTAGTTTTAATCAAATTTTTGGAGTTCATGTAATTGATTAGGAGCTTTTCAAAACAATTATATTGTAAAACCTCAATTTTTGTACTTTTTACTTAGTTAAAATTCCAACGGGTCCATTGAAAGGCCCATTTCGACCCGCTCGTCTGAAACCTCTACAAAAAGGACCGCAAAAATGTTTTATTCAAATATTAGGAGTTCAAATAATTTATTAGGAGCTTTTAAACACAATTGTATTGCAAAACCTCAATTTCTGTACTTTTTACTCAGTTAAAATTCCAACGGGTCCATTGAAAGGCTCATTTAGACATGCTCGTCCGAAACCTCTACAAAAAGGACCGCAAAACAAGTTTTAATCAAATATTAGGAGTTCATGTAATTGAGTAGGAGCTTTTCAACACAATTATATTGCAAAACCTCAATTTCTGTACTTTTTACTCAGTTAAAATTCCAACGGGTCCATTGAAAGGCTCATTTAGACATGCTCGTCCGAAACCTCTACAAAAAGGACCACAAATCAAGTTTTAATCAAATATTAGGAGTTCAAATAATTGATTAGGAGCTTTTGAACACAATTATATTGCAAAACCTCTATTTCTGTACTTTTTACTCAGTTAAAATTCCAACGGGTTTCATAAATCCTGGAATCTCTTAATGACTTTGTATCAACTTCTGTTTCCTTTGTACGCCGTGAGGCAAATCATGTAGCGCATTCTTTGGCGACCTTTTCGCTTGGCAATATGTCTGCCTTATCTTTTACTTCTGATATCCCCCCTTGTATCAATCATCTTGTAACAACTCTTTCATGAAATAAAACATAGGCACTCTTTTCCCCTTTTTAGGGTCCTCTAGCTTTGCTTGAAGGACAATAGTATGGGTTTTTAACGAGGCCTTTCTTTCAAAAAAAAAATTCCAACGGGTCCATTGAAAGGCCCATTTAGACCTGCTCGTCCGAAACCTCTACAAAAAGGACGGCAAAAATGTTTTGTTCAAATATTAGGTGTTCAAATAATTGATTAGGAGCTTTTCAACACAATTATATTGCCAAACCGCAATTTCTGTACTTTTTACTCAGTTAAAATTCCAACGGGTCCATTGAAAGGCCCATTTAGACCTGCTCGTCCGAAACCTCTACAAAAAGGACCGCAAAAATGTTTTATTCAAATTTTAGGAGTTCATGTAATTGATTAGGAGCTTTTCAAGACAATAATATTGCAAAACCTCAATTTTTGTACTTTTTACTCAGTTAAAATTCCAACGGGTCCATTGAAAGGCCCATTTCGACCCGCTCATCTGAAACCTCTACAAAAAGGACTGCAAAACAAGTTTTAATCTAATTTTAGGAGTTCATATAATTGATTAGAAGCTTTTCAACAGAATTACATTGCAAAACCGCAATTTCTGTACTTTTTACTCAGTTAAAATTCCAACGGGTCCATTGAAAGGCCCATTCCGAACCGCTCGTTCGAAACCTCTACAAAAAGGACCGCAAAACAAGTTTTAATCAAATTTTAGGAGTTCATGTAATTGATTAGGAGCTTTTCAACACAATTATATTGCAAAACCTCAATTTCTTTACTTTTTACTCAGTTAAAATTCCAACGGGACCATTGAAAGACCCATTTAGACATGCTCGTCCGAAACCTCTACAAAAAGGACCGCAAAAATATTTTATTCAAATATTAGGAGTTCAAATAATTTATTAGGAGCTTTTCAACACAATTATATTGCAAAACCTCAATTTATGTACTTTTTAATCAATTAAAATTCTAACGGGTCCATTGAAAGGCCCATTTCGACCCGCTCGTCCGAAACCTCAACAAAAAGGACTGTAAAACAAGTTTTAATCAAATTTTTGGAGTTCATGTAATTGATTAGGAGCTTTTCGACACAATTATATTGCAAATCCTCAATTTTGTACTTTTTACTTAGTTAAAATTCCAACGGGTCCATTGAAAGGCCCATTTCGACCCGCTCGTCCAAAACCTCTACAAAAAGGACCGCAAAAATGTTTTATTCAAATATTAGGAGTTCAAATAATTTATTAGGAGCTTTTCAACACAATTGTATTGAAAAACCTCAATTTTATACTTTTTATTCAGATAAAATTCCAACGGGTCCATTGAAAGGCCCATTTAGACCTGCTCGTCCGAAACCTCTACAAAAAGGACCGCAAAAAAGTTTCATTCAAATATTAGGAGTTCACATAATTGATTAGGAGCTTTTCAACAAAATTTTATTGCAAAACTTCAATTTTTGTACTTTTTACTTAGTTAAAATTCAAAAATGTCAATTGAAAGACCCATTTAGACTTGCTCGTCCGAAACCTCTACAAAAAGGACCGCAAAAATGTTTTATTCAAATATTAGGAGTTCAAATAATTGATTAGGAGCTTTTCAACACAATTATATTGCAAAACCTCAATTTCTGTACTTTTTAATCAGTTAAAATTCTAACGGGTCCATTGAAAGGCCCATTTCGACCCGCTCGTCCGAAACCTCAACAAAAAGGACTGCAAAACTAGTTTTAATCAAATTTTTGGAGTTCATGTAATTGACTAGGAGCTTTTCAAAACAATTATATTGTAAAACTTAAATTTTTGTACTTTTTACTTAGTTAAAATTCCAACGGGTCCATTGAAAGGCCCATTTCGACCCGCTCGTCTGAAACCTCTACAAAAAGGACTGCAAAAATGTTTTATTCAAATATTAGGAGTTCAAATAATGTATTAGGAGCTTTTAAACACAATTGTATTGCAAAACCTCAATTTCTGTACTTTTTACTCAGTTAAAATTCTAACGGGTCCATTGAAAGGCTCATTTAGACATGCTCGTCCGAAACCTCTAAAAAAAGGACCGCAAAACAAGTTTTAATCAAATATTAGGAGTTCATGTAATTGAGTAGGAGCTTTTCAACACAATTATATTGCAAAACCTCAATTTATGTACTTTTTAATCAGTTAAAATTCTAACGGGTCCATTGAAAGGCCCATTTTGACCCGCTCGTCCGAAACCTCAACAAAAAGGACTGTAAAACAAGTTTTAATCAAATTTTTGGAGTTCATGTAATTGATTAGGAGCTTTTCGACACAATTATATTGCAAATCCTCAATTTTGTACTTTTTACTTAGTTAAAATTCCAACGGGTCCATTGAAAGGCCCATTTCGACCCGCTCGTCCAAAACCTCTACAAAAAGGACCGCAAAAATGTTTTATTCAAATATTAGGAGTTCAAATAATTTATTAGGAGCTTTTCAACACAATTGTATTGAAAAACCTCAATTTTATACTTTTTATTCAGATAAAATTCCAACGGGTCCATTGAAAGGCCCATTTAGACCTGCTCGTCCGAAACCTCTACAAAAAGGACCGCAAAAAAGTTTCATTCAAATATTAGGAGTTCACATAATTGATTAGGAGCTTTTCAACAAAATTTTATTGCAAAACTTCAATTTTTGTACTTTTTACTTTGTTAAAATTCCAAAATGTCAATTGAAAGACTCATTTAGACCTGCTCGTCCGAAACCTCTACAAAAAGCACCGCAAAAATGTTTTATTCAAATATTAGGAGTTCAAATAATTGATTAAGAGCTTTTCAACACAATTATATTGCAAAACCTCAATTTCTGTACTTTTTAATCAGTTAAAATTCAAACGGGTCCATTGAAAGGCCCATTTCGACCCGCTCGTCCGAAACCTCAACAAAAAGGACTGCAAAACTAGTTTTAATCAAATTTTTGGAGTTCATGTAATTGATTAGGAGCTTTTCAAAACAATTATATTGTAAAACTTAAATTTTTGTACTTTTTACTTAGTTAAAATTCCAACGGGTCCATTGAAAGGCCCATTTCGACCCGCTCGTCTGAAACCTCTACAAAAAGGACTGCAAAAATGTTTTATTCAAATATTAGGAGTTCAAATAATGTATTAGGAGCTTTTAAACACAATTGTATTGCAAAACCTCAATTTCTGTACTTTTTACTCAGTTAAAATTCTAACGGGTCCATTGAAAGGCTCATTTAGACATGCTCGTCCGAAACCTCTAAAAAAAGGACCGCAAAACAAGTTTTAATCAAATATTAGGAGTTCATGTAATTGAGTAGGAGCTTTTCAACACAATTATATTGCAAAACCTCAATTTATGTACTTTTTAATCAGTTAAAATTCTAACGGGTCCATTGAAAGGCCCATTTTGACCCGCTCGTCCGAAACCTCAACAAAAAGGACTGTAAAACAAGTTTTAATCAAATTTTTGGAGTTCATGTAATTGATTAGGAGCTTTTCGACACAATTATATTGCAAATCCTCAATTTTGTACTTTTTACTTAGTTAAAATTCCAACGGGTCCATTGAAAGGCCCATTTCGACCCGCTCGTCCAAAACCTCTACAAAAAGGACCGCAAAAATGTTTTATTCAAATATTAGGAGTTCAAATAATTTATTAGGAGCTTTTCAACACAATTGTATTGAAAAACCTCAATTTTATACTTTTTATTCAGATAAAATTCCAACGGGTCCATTGAAAGGCCCATTTAGACCTGCTCGTCCGAAACCTCTACAAAAAGGACCGCAAAAAAGTTTCATTCAAATATTAGGAGTTCACATAATTGATTAGGAGCTTTTCAACAAAATTTTATTGCAAAACTTCAATTTTTGTACTTTTTACTTTGTTAAAATTCCAAAATGTCAATTGAAAGACTCATTTAGACCTGCTCGTCCGAAACCTCTACAAAAAGCACCGCAAAAATGTTTTATTCAAATATTAGGAGTTCAAATAATTGATTAAGAGCTTTTCAACACAATTATATTGCAAAACCTCAATTTCTGTACTTTTTAATCAGTTAAAATTCAAACGGGTCCATTGAAAGGCCCATTTCGACCCGCTCGTCCGAAACCTCAACAAAAAGGACTGCAAAACTAGTTTTAATCAAATTTTTGGAGTTCATGTAATTGATTAGGAGCTTTTCAAAACAATTATATTGTAAAACTTAAATTTTTGTACTTTTTACTTAGTTAAAATTCCAACGGGTCCATTGAAAGGCCCATTTCGACCCGCTCGTTTGAAACCTCTACAAAAAGGACCGCAAAAATGTTTTATTCAAATATTAGGAGTTCAAATAATGTATTAGGAGCTTTTAAACACAATTGTATTGCAAAACCTCAATTTCTGTACTTTTTACTCAGTTAAAATTCCAACGGGTCCATTGAAAGGCACATTTAGACATGCTGGTCCGAAACCTCTACAAAAAGGACCGCAAAACAAGTTTTAATCAAATATTAGGAGTTCATGTAATTGAGTAGGAGCTTTTCAACACAATTATATTGCAAAACCTCAATTTCTGTACTTTTTACTCAGTTAAAATTCCAACGGGTCCATTGAAAGGCTCATTTAGACATGCTCGTCCGAAACTTCTACAAAAAGGACCGCAAAACAAGTTTTAATCAAATATTAGGAGTTCAAATAATTTATTAGGAGCTTTTCAACACAATTATATTGCAAAACCTCTATTTCTGTACTTTTTACTCAGTTAAAATTCCAACAGGTTCATTGAAAGGCCCATTTCGACCCGCTCGTCCGAAACCTCTACAAAAAGGACTGCAAACCAAGTTTTAATCAAATATTAGGAGTACAAATAATTGATTAGGAGATTTTGAACACAATTATATTGCAAAACCTCAATTTCTGTACTTTTTACTCAGTTAAAATTCCATCGGTTGCACGAACCAATTTGACTCAGTGGTTAAGGGAACGGTTGTTGTTCCTAGAGGTCACGAGTTCGAGCACCAGTAGCTTCAGCAGGGTGATTGAGAGTTCATTGTCAAATGGTTTAGAGTATATTTAGAACAGATACTACTTGTAATCACTTTAGCTTTCATCAAAAAAAATTCCAACGGGTCCATTGAAAGGCCCATTTCGACCCGCTCGTCCAAAACCTCTACAAAAAGGACCGCAAAAATGTTTTATTCAAATTTTAGGAGTTCATGTAATTGATTAGGAGCTTTTCAACACAATTATATTGCAAAACCTCAATTTCTGTACTTTTTACTCAGTTAAAATTCCAACGGGTCCATTAAAAGGCCCATTTAGTCCCGCTCGTCCGAAACCTCTACAAAAAGGACTGCAAAACAAGTTTTAATCAAATTTTAGGAGTTCATGTAATTGATTAGGATCTTTTCAACACAATTATATTGCAAAACCTCAATTTCTGTACTTTTTACTCAGTTTAAATCCAATGAGTCCATTGAAAGGCCCATTTCGCCGCGCTCGTCCGAAACCTCTACAAAAAGGACTGCAAAACAAGTTTTAATCAAATTTTAGGAGTTCATGTAATTTATTAGGAGCTTTTCAACACAATTATATTGCAAAACCTCAAGTTCTGTACTTTTTACTCAGTTAAAATTCCAACGAGTCCATTTAAAGGCCCATTTAGACTTGCTCGTCCGAAACCTCTACAAAAACGACCACAAAAATGTTTTATTCAAATATTAGGAGTTCAAATAATTTATTAGGAGATTTTCAACACAATTATATTGCAAAACCTCAATTTCTGTACTTTTTACTCATTTAAAATTCCAACGGGTCCATTGAAAGGCCCATTTCGACCCGCTCGTCCGAAACCTCTACAAAAAAGACTGCAAAACAAGTTTTAATCAAATTTTAGGAGTTCATGTAATTGATTAGGAGCTTTTCAACACAATTATATTGCAAAACCTCAATTTCTATACTTTTTACTCAGTTAAAATTCCAACGGGTCCATTGAAAGGCCCATTTAGACATGCTCGTCCGAAACCTCTACAAAAAGGACCGCAAAACAAGTTTTAATCAAATATTAGGAGTTCAAATAATTGATTAGGAGCTTTTCAACACAATTATATTGCAAAACCTCAATTTTTGTACTTTTTACTCAGTTAAAATTCCAACGGGTCCATTGAAAGGCCCATTTCAACCCGCTCGTCTGAAACCTCTACAAAAAGGACTGCAAAACAAGTTTTAATCAAATTTTAGGAGTTCATGTAATTGAGTAGGAGCTTTTCAACACAATTATATTGCAAAACCTCAATTTCTGTACTTTTTACTCAGTTAAAATTCCAACGGGTCCATTGAAAGGCCCATTTAGACCTGCTCGACCGAAACCTCAACAAAAAGGACAGCAAAACAAGTTTTAATCAAATATTAGGAGTTCAAATAATTGATTAGGAGCTTTTCAACACAATTATATTGCAAAACCTCAATTTCTGCACTTTTTACTCAGTTAAAATTCCAACGGGTCCATTGAAAGGCCCATTTAGACCTGCTCGTCCGAAACCTCTAGAATAAGGACCGCAAAACAAGTTTTCATCAAATATTAGGAGTTCAAATAATTGATTAGGAGCTTTTCAACACAATTATATTGCAAAACCGCAATTGATGTACATTTTACTCAGTTAAAATTCCAACGGGTCTATTGAAAGGCCCATTTCGACTCGCTCGTCCGAAACCTCTACAAAAAGGACCGCAAAACAAGTTTTAATCAAATATTAGGAGTTCAAATAATTGATTAGGAGCTTTTCAACACAATTATATTGCAAAACCGCAATTTCTGTACTTTTTACCTAGTTAAAATTCCAACGGGTCCATTGAAAGGCCCATTTCGACCCGCTCGTCCGAAACCTCTACAAAAAGGACTGCAAAACAAGTTTTAATCAAATTTTAGGAGTTCATGTAATTGATTAGGAGCTTTTCAACACAATTATATTGCAAAACCTCAATTTCTGAACTTTTTACTTAGTTAAAATTCCAATGGGTCCATTGAAAGGCCCATTTAGACCTGCTCATCCGAAACCTCTACTAAAAGGACCGCAAAACAAGTTTTAATCAAATTTTAGGAGTTCATGTATTTGATTAGGAGCTTTTCAACACAATTATATTGCAAAACCGCAATTTCTGTACTTTTTACCCAGTTAAAATTCCAACGGGTCCATTGAAAGGCCCATTTTGACCCGCTCGTCTGAAACCTCTACAAAAAGGACTGCAAAACAAGTTTTAATCAAATTTTAGGAGTTCATGTAATTGAGTAGGAGATTTTCAACACAATTATATTGCAAAACCTCAATTTCTGTACTTTTTACTCAGTTAAAATTCCAACGGGTCCATTGAAAGGCCCGTTTAGACCTGCTCGCCCGAAACCTCTACAAAAGGACCGCAAAACAAGTTTTAGTCAAATATTAGGAGTTTAAATAATTGGTTAGGAGCTTTTCAAATATATTGCAAAACCTCAATTTTTGTACTTTTTACTCAGTTAAAATTCCAACGGGACCATTGAAAGGCCCATTTAGACCTGCTCGTCCGAAACCTCTACAAAAAGGACCGCAAAAAGGTTTTATCCAAATATTAGGAGTTCACATAATTGATTAGGAGCTTTTCAACACAATTTTATTGCAAAACCTCAATTTTTGTACTTTTTACTTAGTTAAAATTCCAACGGGTCCATTGAAAGGCCCATTTCGACCCGCTCGTCTGAAACCTCTACAAAAAGGACTGCAAAACAAGTTTTCATCAAATTTTAGGAGTTCATGTAATTGAGTAGGAGATTTTCAACACAATTATATTGCAAAACCTCAATTTCTGTACTTTTTACTCAGTTAAAATTCCAACGGGTCCATTGAAAGGCCCGTTTAGACCTGCTCGCCCGAAACCTCTACAAAAGGACCGCAAAACAAGTTTTAGTCAAATATTAGGAGTTCAAATAATTGGTTAGGAGCTTTTCAAATATATTGCAAAACCTCAATTTCTGTACTTTTTACTCAGTTAAAATTCCAACGGGACCATTGAAAGGCCCATTTAGACCTGCTCGTCTGAAACCTCTACAAAAAGGACCGCAAAAAGGTTTTATTCAAATATTCGGAGTTCAAATAATTGATTAGGAGCTTTTCAACACAATTATATTGCAAAACCTCAATTTCTTTACTTTTTACTCAGTTAAAATTCCAACGGGACCATTGAAAGGCCCATTTAGACATGCTCGTCCGAAACCTCTACAAAGAGGACCGCAAAAATATTTTTTTCAAATATTAGGAGTTCAAATAATTGATTAGGAGCTTTTCAACACAATTATATTGCAAAACCTCAATTTATGTACTTTTTAATCAGTTAAAATTCTAACGGGTCCATTGAAAGGCCCATTTCGACCCGCTCGTCCGAAACCTCAACAAAAAGTACTGCAAAACAAGTTTTAATCAAATTTTTGGAGATCATGTAATTGATTAGGAGCTTTTCGACACAATTATATTGCAAAACCTCAATTTTTGCACTTTTTACTTAGTTAAAATTCAAACGGGTCCATTGAAAGGCCCATTTCGACCCGCTCGTCCAAAACCTCTACAAAAAGGACCGCAAAAATGTTTTATTCAAATATTAGGAGTTCAAATAATTTATTAGGAGCTTTTAAACACAATTGTATTGAAAAACCTAAATTTTATACTTTTTATTCAGATAAAATTCCAACGGGTCCATTGAAAGGCCCATTTAGACCTGCTTGTCCGAAACCTCTACAAAAAGGACCGCAAAAAGGTTTTATCCAAATATTAGGAGTTCACATAATTGATTAGGAGCTTTTCAACACAATTTTATTGCAAAAACTCAATTTTTGTACTTTTTACTTAGTTAAAATTCCAAAGGGTCCATTGAAAGACCCATTTAGACCTGCTCGTCCGAAACCTCTACAAAAAGGACCGCAAAAATGTTTTATTCAAATATTAGGAGTTCAAATAATTGATTAGGAGCTTTTCAACACAATTATATTGCAAAACCTCAATTTATGTACTTTTTAATCAGTTAAAATTCTAACGGGTCCATTGAAAGGCCCATTTCGACCCGCTCGTCCGAAACCTCAACAAAAAGGACTGCAAAACAAGTTTTAATCAAATTTTTGGAGTTCATGTAATTGATTAGGAGCTTTTCGACACAATTATATTGCAAAACCTCAATTTTTGTACTTTTTACTTAGTTAAAATTCCAACGGGTCCATTGAAAGACCCATTTAGACCTACTCCTCCGAAACCTCCACAAAAAGGACCGCAAAAATGTTTTATTCAAATATTAGGAGTTCAAATAATTGATTAGGAGCTTTTCAACACAATTATATTGCAAAACCTCAATTTCTGTACTTTTTACTCATTTAAAATTCCAACAGGTCCATTGAAAGGCCCATTGCGACCCGCTCGTCCGAAACCTCTACAAAAAGGACTCAGTGGTTAAGGGAACGGTTGTTGTTTCTAGAGGTCACGGGTTCGAGCACCAGTAGCTGCAGCAGGGTGATTGAGCGTTCACTGTCAAATGGTTGAGAGTATATTTAGAACAGATACTACTTGTAATCACTTTAGCTTTCATCAAAAAAAATTCCAACGGGTCCATTGAAAGGCCCATTTCGACCCGCTCGTCCGAAACCTCTACAAAAAGGACCGCAAAACAAGTTTTAATCAAATTTTAGGGGTTCATGTAATTGGTTAGAAGCTTTTCAACACAATTACATTGCAAAACCTCAATTTCTGTACATTTTACTCAGTTAAAATTCCAACGGGTCCATTGAAAAGCCTATTTAGACCTGCTCGTCCGAAACATCTACAAAAAGGACCTCAAAAAAGTTTTATTCAAATATTAGGAGTTCAAATAATTGATTAGGAGCTTTTCAACACAATTATATTGCAAAACCGCAATTTCTGTAATTTTTACTCAGTTAAAATTCCAACGGGTCCATTAAAAGGCCCATTTAGTCCCGCTCGTTCGAAACCTCTACAAAAAGGACTGCAAAACAAGTTTTAATCAAATTTTAGGAGTTCATGTAATTGATTAGGATCTTTTCAACACAATTATATTGCAAAACCTCAATTTCTGTACTTTTTACTCAGTTAAAATCCAACGGGTCCATTGAAAGGCCCATTTCGACCCGCTCGTCCGAACCCTCTACAAAGAGGACTACAAAACAAGTTTTAATCAAATTTTTGGAGTTCATGTAATTGATTAGGAGCTTTTCAACACAATTATATTGTAAAACCGCAAATTCTGTACTTTTTACTCAGTTAAAATTCCAACGGGTCCATTGAAAGGCCCATTTAGACCTGCTCGTCCGAAACCTCTACAAAAAGGACCAAAGAACAAGTTTTAATCAAATATTAGGAGTTCAAATAATTGATTAGAAGCTTTTCAACATAATTATATTGCAAAACCGCAATTTCCTTACTTTTTACTGATTTAAAATTCCAACGAGTCCATTGAAAGTCCCATTTCGACCCGCTCGTCCGAAACCTCTACAAAAAGGACTGCAAAACAAGTTTTAATCAAATTTTAGGAGTTCATGTAATTGATTAGGAGCTTTTCAACCCAATTATATTGCAAAACCTCAATTTCTGTACTTTTTACTCAGTTAAAATTCCAACGGGTCCATTGAAAGGCCCATTTAGACATGCTCATCCGAAACCTCTACAAAAAGGACCGCAAAACAAGTTTTAATCAAATATTAGGAGTTCAAATAATTGATTAGGAGCTTTTCAACACAATTATATTGCAAAACCTCAATTTCTGTACTTTTTACTTAGTTAAACTTCCAACGGGTCCATTGAAAGGCCCATTTCGACCCGCTCGTCTGAAACCTCTACAAAAAGGACTGCAAAACAAGTTTTAATCAAATTTTAGGAGTTCATGTAATTGAGTAGGAGCTTTACAACACAATTATATTGCAAAACCTCAATTTCTGTACTTTTTACTCAGTTAAAATTCCAACGGGTCCATTGAAAGGCCCATTTAGACCTGCTCGTCCGAAACCTCTACAAAAAGGACCGCAAAACAAGTTTTCATCAAATATTAGGAGTTCAAATAATTGATTAGGAGCTTTTCAACACAATTATATTGCAAAACCGCAATTTCTGTACTTTTTACTCAGTTAAAATTCCAACGGGTCCATTGAAAGGCCCATTTCGACCCGCTCGTCCGAAACCTCTACAAAAAGGACCGCAAAACAAGTTTTAATCAAATATTAGGAGTTCAAATAATTGATTAGGAGCTTTTCAACACAATTATATTGCAAAACCGCAATTTCTGTACTTTTTACTCAGTTAAAATTCCAACGGGTCCATTGAAAGGCCCATTTCGACCCGCTCGTCCGAAACCTCTACAAAAAGGTCTGCAAAACAAGTTTTAATCAAATTTTAGGAGTTCATGTAATTATTTAGGAGCTTTTCAACACAATTATATTGCAAAACCTCAATTTCTGAACTTTTTACTTAGTTAAAATTCCAATGGGTCCATTGAAAGGCCCATTTAGACCTGCTCATCCGAAACCTCTACAAAAAGGACTGGAAAACAAGTTTTAATCAAATTTTAGGAGTTCATGTATTTGATTAGGAGCTTTTCAACACAATTATATTGCAAAACCTCAATTTCTGTACTTTTTACTCAGTTAAAATTCCAACGGGTCCATTGAAAGGCCCGTTTAGACCTGCTCGTCCGAAACCTTTCCAAAAGGACCGCAAAACAAGTTTTAATCAAATATTAGGAGTTCAAATAATTGATTAGGAGTTTTTCATATCAATTATATTGCAAAACCTCAATTTTTTTACTTTTTACTCAGTTAAAATTCTAACGGGTCCATTGAAAGGCCCATTTCGACCCGCTCGTCCGAAACCTCTACAAAAAGGACCGCAAAACAAGTTTTAATCAAATATTAGGAGTTCAAATAATTGATTAGGAGCTTTTCAATTCAATTATATTGCAAAACCTCAATTTCAGTACTTTTTACTCAGTTAAAATTCCAAGGGGTCATTGAAAGGCCCATTTAGACCTGCTCGTCCGAAACCTCTACAAAAAGGACTGCAAAACAAGTTTTAATCAAATTTTAGGAGTTCATGTAACTGATTAGGAGCTTTTCAACACAATTATATTGCAAAACCTGAATTTCTGTACTTTTTACTCAGTTAAAATTCCAACGGGTCCATTGAAAGGCCCATTTCGACCCGCTCGTCCGAAACCTCTACAAAAAGGACCGCAAAACAAGTTTTAATCAAATATTAGGAGTTCAAATAATTGATTAGGAGCTTTTCAACACAATTATATTCCAAAACTGCAATTTCTGTACTTTTTACTCGTTAAAATTCCAACGGGTCCATTGAAAGGCCCATTTCGACTCGCTCATCCGAAACCTCTACAAAAAGGACCGCAAAACAAGTTTTAATCAAATTTTAGGAGTTCATGTATTTGATTAGGAGCTTTTCAACACAATTATATTGCAAAACCGCAATTTCTGTACTTTTAACTCAGTTAAAATTCCAACGGGTCCATTGAAAGGCTCATTTCGACCCGCTCGTCTGAAACCTCTACAAAAAGGACTGCAAAAAAAGTTTTAATCAAATTTTAGGAGTTCATGTAATTGAGTAGGAGCTTTTCAACACAATTATATTGCAAAACCTCAATTTCTGTACTTTTTACTCAGTTAAAATTCCAACGGGTCCATTGAAAGGCCCGTTTAGACCTGCTCGCCCGAAACCTCTATAAAAGGACCGCAAAACAAGTTTTAGTCAAATATTAGGAGTTCAAATAATTGGTTAGGAGCTTTTCAAATATATTGCAAAACCTCAATTTCTGTACTTTTTACTCAGTTAAAATTCCAACGGGTCCATTGAAAGGCCCATTTAGGCCTGCTCGTCCGAAACCTCTACAAAAAGGACCGCAAAAAGGTTTTATCCAAATATTAGGAGTTCACATAATTGATTAGGAGCTTTTCAACACAATTTTATTGCAAAACCTCAATTTTTGTACTTTTTACTTAGTTAAAATTCCAAAGGGTCCATTGAAAGACACATTTAGACCTGCTCGTCCGAAACCTCTACAAAAAGGACCGCAAAAATGTTTTATTCAAATATTAGGAGTTCAAATAATTGATTAGGAGCTTTTCAACACAATTATATTGCAAAACCTCAATTTCTTTACTTTTTACTCAGTTAAAATTCCAACGGGACCATTGAAAGGCCCATTTAGACATGCTCGTCCGAAACCTCTACAAAGAGGACCGCAAAAATATTTTATACAAATATTAGGAGTTAAAATAATTGATTAGGAGCTTTTCAACACAATTATATTGCAAAACCTCAATTTATGTACTTTTTAATCAGTTAAAATTCTAACGGGTCCATTGAAAGGCCCATTTCGACCCGCTCGTCCGAAACCTCAACAAAAAGGACTGCAAAACAAGTTTTAATCAAATTTTTGGAGTTCATGTAATTGATTAGGAGCTTTTCGACACAATTATATTGCAAAACCTCAATTTTGTACTTTTTACTTAGTTAAAATTCCAACGGGTCCATTGAAAGGCCCATTTCGACTCGGTCGTCCAAAACCTCTACAAAAAGGACCGCAAAAATGTTTTATTCAAATATTAGGAGTTCAAATAATTTATTAGGAGCTTTTAAACACAATTGTATTGAAAAACCTCAATTTTATACTTTTTATTCAGATAAAATTCCAACGGGTCCATTGAAAGGCCCATTTAGACCTGCTAATCCGAAACCTCTACAAAAAGGACCGCAAAAAGGTTTTATCCAAATATTAGGAGTTCACATAATTGATTAGGAGCTTTTCAACACAATTTTATTGCAAAACGTCAATTTTTGTACTTTTTACTTAGTTAAAATTCCAAAGGGTCCATTGAAAGACCCATTTAGACCTGCTCGTCCGAAACCTCTACAAAAAGGACCGCAAAAATGTTTTATTCAAATATTAGGAGTTCAAATAATTGATTAGGAGCTTTTCAACACAATTATGTTGCAAAACCTCAATTTCTTTACTTTTTACTCAGTTAAAATTCCAACGGGACCATTGAAAGGCCCATTTAGACATGCTCGTCCGAGACCTCTACAAAGAGGACCGCAAAAATATTTTATTCAAATATTAGGAGTTCAAATAATTGATTAGGAGCTTTTCAACACAATTATATTGCAAAACCTCAATTTATGTACTTTTTAATCAGTTAAAAATCTAACGGGTACATTGAAAGGCCCATTTCGACCCGCTCGTCTGAAACCTCTACAAAAAGGACTGCAAAATAAGTTCTAATCAAATTTTAGGAGTTCATGTAATTGAGTAGGAGCTTTTCAACACAATTATATTGCAAAACCTCAATTTCTGTACTTTTTACTCAGTTAAAATTCCAACGGGTCCATTGAAAGGCCCATTTAGACCTGCTCGTCCGAAACCTCTACAAAAAGGACTGCAAAACAAGTTTTAATCAAATTTTTGGAGTTCATTTAATTGATTAGGAGCTTTTCGACACAATTATATTGCAAAACCTCAATTTTTGTACTTTTTACTTAGTTAAAATTCCAACGGGACCATTGAAAGACCCATTTAGACCTACTTCTCCGAAACCTCTACAAAAAGGACCGCAAAAATGTTTTATTCAAATATTAGGAGTTCAAGTAATTGATTAGGAGCTTTTCAACACAATTATATTGCAAAACCTCAATTTCTGTACTTTTTACTCATTTAAAATTCCAACAAGTCCATTGAAAGGCCCATTTCGACCCGCTCGTCCGAAACCTCTACAAAAAGGACTGCAAACCATGTTTTAATCAAATATTAGGAGTTCAAATAATTGATTAGGAGCTTTTGAACACAATTATATTGCAAAACCTCAATTTCTGTACTTTTTACTCAGTTAAAATTCCAACTGGTGCATGAACCAATTTGACTCAGTGGTTAAGGGAACGGTTGTTGTTTCTAGAGGTCACGGGTTCGAGCACCAGTAGCTGCAGCTGGGTGATTGAGCGTTCATTGTCAAATGGTTGAGAGTATATTTAGAACAGATACTACTTGTAATCACTTTAGCTTTCATCAAAAAAAATTCCAACAGGTCCATTGAAAGGCCCATTTCGACCCGCTCGTCCGAAACCTCTACAAAAAGGACCGCAAAACAAGTTTTAATCAAATTTTAGGGGTTCATGTAATTGATTAGAAGCTTTTCAACACAATTACATTGCAAAACCTCAATTTCTGTACTTTTTACTCAGTTAAAATTCCAACGGGTCCATTGAAAAGCCTATTTAGACCTGCTCGTCCGAAACATCTACAAAAAGGACCTCAAAAAAGTTTTATTCAAATATTAGGAGTTCAAATAATTGATTAGGAGCTTTTCAACACAATTATATTGCAAAACCGCAATTTCTGTACTTTTTACTCAGTTAAAATTCCAACGGGTCCATTAAAAGGCCCATTTAGTCCCGCTCGTCCGAAACCTCTACAAAAAGGACTGTAAAACAAGTTTTAATCAAATTTTAGGAGTTCATGTAATTGATTAGGATCTTTTCAACACAATTATATTGCAAAACCTCAATTTCTGTACTTTTTACTCAGTTAAAATCCAACGGGTCCATTGAAAGGCCCATTTAGACCTGCTCGTCCGAAACCTCTACAAAAAGGACCGCAAAACAAGTTTTAATCAAATATTAGGAGTTCATGTAATTGATTAGGAGCTTTTCAACACAATTATATTGCCAAACCTCAATTTCTGTACTTTTTACTCAGTTAAAATTCCAACGGGTCCATTGAAAGGCCCATTTAGACATGCTCGTCCGAAACCTCTACAAAAAGGACCGCAAAACAAGTTTTAATCAAATATTAGGAGTTCAAATAATTGATTAGGAGCTTTTCAACACAATTATATTGCAAAACCTCAATTTCTGTATTTTTACTCAGTTAAAATTCCAACGGGTCCATTGAAAGGCCCATTTCGACCCGCTCGTCTGAAACCTCTACAAAAAGGACTGCAAAACAAGTTTTAATCAAATTTTAGGAGTTCATGTAATTGAGTAGGAGCTTTTCAACACAATTATATTGCAAAACCTCAATTTCTGTACTTTTTACTCAGTTAAAATTCCAACGGGTCCATTGAAAGGCCCATTTAGACCTGCTTGTCCGAAACCTCAACAAAAAGGACAGCAAAACAAGTTTTAATCAAATATTAGGAGTTCCAATAATTGATTAGGAGCTTTTCAACACAATTATATTGCAAAACCTCAATTTCTGCAGTTTTAACTCAGTTAAAATTCCAACGGGTCCATTGAAAGGCCCATTTAGACCTGCTCGTCCGAAACCTCTACAAAAAGGACCGCAAAACAAGTTTTCATCAAATATTAGGAGTTCAAATAATTTATTAGGAGCTTTTCAACACAATTATATTGCAAAACCGCAATTTCTGTACTTTTTACTCAGTTAAAATTCCAACGGGTCCATTAAAAGGCCCATTTAGTCCCGCTCGTCCGAAACCTCTACAAAAAGGACTGTAAAACAAGTTTTAATCAAATTTTAGGAGTTCATGTAATTGATTAGGATCTTTTCAACACAATTATATTGCAAAACCTCAATTTCTGTACTTTTTACTCAGTTAAAATCCAACGGGTCCATTGAAAGGCCCATTTAGACCTGCTCGTCCGAAACCTCTACAAAAAGGACCGCAGAACAAGTTTTAATCAAATAGTAGGAGTTCAAATAATTGATTAGGAGCTTTTCAACATAATTATATTGCAAAACCGCAATTTCTGTACTTTTTACTGATTTAAAATTCCAACGAGTCCATTGAAAGTCCCATTTCGCCCCGCTCGTCCGAAACCTCTACAAAAAGGACTGCAAAACAAGTTTTAATCAAATATTAGGAGTTCATGTAATTGATTAGGAGCTTTTCAACACAATTATATTGCCAAACCTCAAGTTCTGTACTTTTTACTCAGTTAAAATTCCAACGAGTCCATTGAAAGGCCCATTTAGACTTGCTCGTCCGAAACCTCTACAAAAAGGACCGCAAAAATGTTTTATTCAAATATTAGGAGTTCAAATAATTTATTAGGAGATTTTAAACACAATTATATTGCAAAACCTCAATTTTTGTACTGTTTACTCATTTAAAATTCCAACGGGTACATTGAAAGGCCCATTTCGACCCGCTCGTCCAAAACCTCTACAAAAAAGACTACAAACAAGTTTTAATCAAATTTTAGGAGTTCATGTAATTGATTAGGAGCTTTTCAACACAATTATATTGCAAAACCTCAATTTCTGTACTTTTTACTCAGTTAAAATTCCAACGGGTCCATTGAAAGGCCCATTTAGACATGCTCGTTCGAAACCTCTACAAAAAGGACCGCAAAACAAGTTTTAATCAAATATTAGGAGTTCAAATAATTGATTAGGAGCTTTTCAACACAATTATATTGCAAAACCTCAATTTCTGTATTTTTACTCAGTTAAAATTCCAACGGGTCCATTGAAAGGCCCATTTCGACCCGCTCGTCTGAAACCTCTACAAAAAGGACTGCAAAACAAGTTTTAATCAAATTTTAGGAGTTCATGTAATTGAGTAGGAGCTTTTCAACACAATTATATTGCGAAACCTCAATTTCTGTACTTTTTACTCAGTTAAAATTCCAACGGGTCCATTGAAAGGCCCATTTAGACCTGCTTGTCTGAAACCTCAACAAAAAGGACAGCAAAACAAGTTTTAATCAAATATTAGGAGTTCCAATAATTGATTAGGAGCTTTTCAACACAATTATATTGCAAAACCTCAATTTCTGCACTTTTTACTCAGTTAAAATTCCAACGGGTCCATTGAAAGGCCCATTTAGACCTGCTCGTCCGAAACCTCTACAAAAAGGACCGCAAAACAAGTTTTCATCAAATATTAGGAGTTCAAATAATTGATTAGGAGCTTTTCAACACAATTATATTGCAAAACCGCAATTTCTGTACTTTTTCCTCAGTTAAAATTCTAATGGGTCCATTGAAAGGCCCATTTCGACCCGCTTGTCCGAAACCTCTACAAAAAGGACCGCAAAACAAGTTTTAATCAAATATTAGGAGTTCAAATAATTGATTACGAGCTTTTCAACACAATTATATTGCAAAACCGTAATTTCTGTACTTTTTACTTAGTTAAAATTCCAACGGGTCCATGGAAAGGCCCATTTCGACCCGCTCGTCCGAAACCTCTACAAGAAGGACTGCAAAACAAGTTTTAATCAAATTTTAGGAGTTCATGTAATTATTTAGGAACTTTACAACACAATTATATTGCAAAACCTCAATTTCTGAACTTTTTACTTAGTTAAAATTCCAATGGGTCCATTGAAAGGCCCATTTAGACCTGCTCATCCGAAACCTCTACAAAAAGGACTGCAAAACAAGTTTTAATCAAATTTTAGGAGTTCATGTATTTGATTAGGAGCTTTTCAACACAATTATATTGCAAAACCGCAATTTCTGTACTTTTTACTCAGTTAAAATTCCAACGGGTCCATTGAAAGGCCCGTTTAGACCTGCTCGTCCGAAACCTCTACAAAAGGACCGCAAAACACGTTTTAATCAAATATTAGGAGTTCAAATAATTGATTAGGAGTTTTTCAAATCAATTATATTGCAAAACCTCAATTTTTGTACTTTTTACTCAGTTAAAATTCCAACGGGTCCATTGAAAGGCCCATTTCGACCCGCTCGTCTGAAACCTCTACAAAAAGGACTGCAAAATAAGTTTTAATCAAATTTTAGGAGTTCATGTAATTGAGTAGGAGCTTTTCAACACAATTATATTGCAAAACCTCAATTTCTGTACTTTTTACTCAGTTAAAATTCCAACGGGTCCATTGAAAGGCCCATTTAGACCTGCTCGTCCGAAACCTCTACAAAAAGGACTACAAAACAAGTTTTAATCAAATATTAAGAGTTCAAATAATTGATTAGGAGCTTTTCAATTCAATTATATTGCAAAACCTCAATTTCTGTACTTTTTACTCAGTTAAAATTCCAAGGGGTCATTGAAAGGCCCATTTAGACCTGCTCGTCCGAAACCTCTACAAAAAGGACTGCAAAATAAGTTTTAATCAAATTTTAGGAGTTCATGTAACTGATTAGGAGCTTTTCAAAACAATTATATTGCAAAACCTGTATTTCTGTACTTTTTACTTAGTTAAAATTCCAACGGGTCCATTGAAAGGCCCATTTCGACCCGCTCGTCCGAAACCTCTACAAAAAGGACTGCAAAAAAGGTTTTAATCAAATTTTAGGAGTTCATGTAATTGATTAGGAGCTTTTCAACACAATTATATTGCCAAACCTCAAGTTCTGTACTTTTTACTCAGTTAAAATTCCAACGAGTCCATTGAAAGGCCCATTTAGACTTGCTCGTCCGAAACCTCTACAAAAAGAACCGCAAAACAAGTTTTAATCAAATATTAGGAGTTCAAATAATTGATTAGGAGCTTTTCAACACAATTATATTGCAAAACCTCAATTTCTGTATTTTTGCTCAGTTAAAATTCCAACGGGTCCATTGAAAGGCCCATTTCGACCCGCTCGTCTGAAACCTCTACAAAAAGGACTGCAAAACAAGTTTTAATCAAATTTTAGGAGTTCATGTAATTGAGTAGGAGCTTTTCAACACAATTATATTGCAAAACCTCAATTTCTCTACTTTTTACTCAGTTAAAATTCCAACGGGTCCATTGAAAGGCCCGTTTAGACCTGCTCGCCCGAAACCTCTATAAAAGGACCGCAAAACAAGTTTTAGTCAAATATTAGGAGTTCAAATAATTGGTTAGGAGCTTTTCAAATATATTGAAAAACCTCAATTTTTGTACTTTTTACTCAGTTAAAATTCCAACGGGTCCATTGAAAGGCCCATTTAGACCTGCTCGTCCGAAACCTCTACAAAAAGGACCGCAAAAAGGTTTTATCCAAATATTAGGAGTTCACATAATTGATTAGGAGCTTTTCAACACAATTTTATTGCAAAACCTCAATTTTTGTACTTTTTACTTAGTTAAAATTCCAAAGGGTCCATTGAAAGACCCATTTAGACCTGCTCGTCCGAAACCTCTACAAAAAGGACCGCAAAAATGTTTTATTCAAATATTAGGAGTTCAAATAATTGATTAGGAGCTTTTCAACACAATTATATTGCAAAACCTCAATTTCTTTACTTTTTACTCAGTTAAAATTCCAACGGGACCATTGAAAGGCCCATTTAGACATGCTCGTCCGAAACCTCTACAAAGAGGACCGCAAAAATATTTTATACAAATATTAGGAGTTCAAATAATTGATTAGGAGCTTTTCAACACAATTATATTGCAAAACCTCAATTTATGTACTTTTTAATCAGTTAAAATTCTAACGGGTCCATTGAAAGGCCCATTTCGACCCGCTCGTCCGAAACCTCAACAAAAAGGACTGCAAAACAAGTTTTAATCAAATTTTTGGAGTTCATGTAATTGATTAGGAGCTTTTCGACAAAATTATATTGCAAAACCTCAATTTTGTACTTTTTACTTAGTTAAAATTCCAACGGGTCCATTGAAAGGCCCATTTCGACCCGGTCGTCCAAAACCTCTACAAAAAGGACCGCAAAATGTTTTATTCAAATATTAGGAGTTCAAATAATTTATTAGGAGCTTTTAAACACAATTGTATTGAAAAACCTCAATTTTATACTTTTTATTCAGATAAAATTCCAACGGGTCCATTGAAAGGCCCATTTAGACTTGCTCGTCCGAAACCTCTACAAAAAGGACCACAAAACAAGTTTTAATCAAATATTAGGAGTTCAAATAATTGATTAGGAGCTTTTCAACACAATTATATTGCAAAACCTCAATTTCTGTACTTTAACTCAGTTAAAATTTCAACGGGTCCATTGAAAGGCCCATTTCGACCCGCTCGTCCGAAACCTCTACAAAAAAGACTGCAAAACAAGTTTTAATCAAATTTTAGGAGTTCATGTAATTGATTAGGAGCTTTTCAACACAATTATATTGCAAAACCTCAATTTCTATACTTTTACTCAGTTAAAATTCCAACGGGTCCATTGAAAGGCCCATTTAGACAAGCTCGTCCGAAACCTCTACAAAAAGGACC